>VDFB02049217.1:59422899-59735236 GCA_007258455.2 Sequoia sempervirens
GGATCCCCACCTCTTTTGGCCCCTCAACTAGTCAGCCTCCATCAACAGATCCCATCCTGAATGCTCTTTTATAGAATATGGGGCAGATGCAATGTCAGTTGGTGAGCTTGGATAGTTATAGTTCTCAACCCATGTTTTAGTCGTATTGTCACCATAGCCCTTTGTCTTTTGCTATTCTAAATATCCCCATCTCTCAAGGGATTAAGATTCCTAAATTTGATAATTACAATGGTAGGAGAGATCTATAGATGCATGTCTCATCTTTCAACACCATGTGTACTAATTTCTTTCACCATGATTCTTTGTTAGCAAAGTTGTTCTCGTGTTCCCTCAAGGATGCTACTTTGAAATGGTACTGCTCGCTTCTCAATAATGCTATCTTTTCTTTTAACTAATTTGTAAAGCAATTCTTGTAACAATTATAGGAAAGCATCAAACCAAAGATTTCCTTCAACGAGCTTGTCTGGTGCAAGTAGGGGGCTCATGAAAATGTAAATAATTTTATTTCCCAGTATCAAGCTCTATTTTCTTAAATCTCTTATGCTTTGCAGAATTTTGACGTACAACATGTGTTCATTGAAAACTCGTTGCAAAAATTGAAAGATAAATTCCTTCTAATGAAATATCCTTATTTTTCTCATCTATGTGTTGCACTACATGTATATCAACAGACGATGGCTCAATACAAGGGTCCCTCCTCATCCTCCCGTATAGATAATCAGCTAGTTGTGTCTATCTCTATAGAGTCAAGAAAGAATAAAGAAGCAATAAAAATGGTATTTGTTCCTACTGACAAAATTTCTACAAGATGAAATGGAATTTTTACAAAAAAAATTGAGTCCTACACAAACATCCTTCAAAAATTGTTAAATGATGGTGTAATTTCTCTTCCAGAGATATGACCTCTATTCGAGCCCTATCCTCAATGGTATGATGCACAAATTGTTTTCCAATACCATCAAGTATAAGGTCATGATACCAAACTATGCATGTGTCTTAGCCATGTTATCCAAGAACACATCGATAGTGGTACCATCCAACTTGATGGTAAAATAAAAACTAGAACAAAGCTACAACAAAGCCTAACATCCAACTATAGATATTCATAGATCCTTTTCCCTCCCATTCTACTAATTTGATTATAGTTGCTTCTTCTTCAGCTATTGATCCTAGTCCATCTAAGTATGTGAGCACGGTTTCATTCAATTATGTTCCTCCTTCAATTAATGTGGATAAAACACTTGATATAACATTCACACCACAAAACTTGTATATTAACAAGGGGGTAAACCCACTAAAGTAGTTTACAATTCGAGTGAGGAAGGAAAAGTTGCAAAAAATAACCCCATGAAAAAAAATTTGGTTTTTGGGGTTCGAATGAGCCCTTTGGTTTGAGCAAACCAAAAAAGGGTTAGAATGAACCCTAGTTTGAGTGAACCAATTAAATGCAAGGTCCACCCATTCCCATAAAAAAAAAAACAAAGAAAACATTTTTTGAAAGGGGGTTCCTCACCTGGTCCCCTTTTCCCACCTTCTCACCCTCATGCACCAAAAAAGTTTATAATTTTTCACTTCAAAGCTCAGGTTGAGGATGAAAATGGATGAGACTTCACAAACCCAACTAGATGATGGTAGTCCTCAGAACAAGCTATCCAATGAATATAATTTTAATATATTTTGGTTTTATTCTGTATTTCTTTTTTTAGTTTTATTAAACATAGGTTTTTCACCGAAAATCAAGCTCTCTGCTCTGCACATGTGGAAAAATAGTAGATTATCAAAAAAAACTTGAAAAATATGAGTGCACTAGATATTGAAGTCCTTGATCCAACAAAAAAATAATAATTTCGATACATGTACAAAAAATTTAAGAGTTATAGAGTTCACCTATGTCTGAATTGTAATTGGTTTGACTTTGAAACTTGATTAAGGAAAAAATATTCAATAAAACACTATCAAACTATGAGCACAAAACCTTCATAAACTAATAAAAGATCAAGAAAAAAATGTCAAACATGTTAGTAACACAAATCTAATGCTCCCTATGAGATTCTTCAACTAATTTAAGAGAAAACATGAAATAAACAAGGAAATAACATAATTGAAGCATGCAATCTGATCTAAACTAGCAAAACCTTCATCCCATAGGGGGAGTTGTGCTCCTTTGATGTGGAAAGAAGTCCTTTCCCAATCCCTTAATAAGCTTGGTGAGTTGTTGAAGATTCCAAGATGAAATTGACTATAATCTAGCTATGAAACTTGAAAATGATGGAAAAATAAGAACTCAAATGGCTATAGTGATAATGCATGAAGTTGTGGATACATATTATGAAAAGGATTCCTCTATTTATAGAAGCCAAGGGTTTAAGAATGAGAGTATTTGATGAATGTGGGATAAATTGAGAGCCAATGAGAATGTGCCAAGTGTCACAATTCTAATGGATGAAGTTGGAGCAGATTTTGGGAAATGTGTGAGTGGAGGAGGATGGAAAAGAAGTAAATGTTGTTGGTTGAGAATTTGAAATTGTTGTGAGAAGAATTGAATGAGATTTTAGAGGATGTAAGAGGATTTAAAAGGTTTTAAGACAATTCAATGCAAATGTAAAAGGATGTGATAGATTTTTGAAATCTTTTGGAGACAAATTGATTAAGAGGTGGTTGAGAGAAATATTCCTTCGAATATGCCTTGGTGAGGGAAAATAGATGAATTAAATAATTAATTGAAATTATTTTCATGTGCAACCTAGTTAGTTGACCATGAGTTGATTTAACTCTTGAGGAGTTAAAAGCTGGAGGATTTGATAATGATGATTAGAAAGTTGATTTAAGATTAATTACTCTAGAATTAATTAATTGGAGTGAATTAGAAGATGTGACATTTGATTTGATTGATTTTTAATCAAATGAGAGTATTAAGAGAGGATTTAATTAAATGATTTGATTTAATTAAATAAGATGAATAGTTAGTTAGAAGAAGGGTGAATTAATCAAATAAATTTAATTATTTGATTAATAGGTAAATTTGTTGATTTTAATTAAATAATGTTGATTATTCAATTAATTGATGAATTTGAGATGATTTTAGAAGAAATAGTGTTGGTTAGAATTAGATACATAATATTAATCAAGACATTTTCAGTGTCTACATTTTTCTCCTCTTTGAAGTGATGCACTTGCTACATTAGTTCAAAGAATAACACTACCATGACCGAAATTCAAAAAATTCCTAATTTTTTAGATGGCTCACTATTGCGCCAGTGGAAAAATTACAGTGCCATACTACCCCCTCGAGAGTTCGAGAAAAATTTGTAAAATTTTGGTCGAGCTCGTGAAAAATATTCAACGACAATTCAAGAGTGGAAAATAGCCCATGAGACATAAAATTAGGCTTACGACGATGAAAACGGACCAATACAAGCCTTGTTTGGGAAAAAATAGATTAAATGGGCTCAAAAACCCTAAAAAATACCCAAAAATCCCAAAAAAAATTACATAAAAGGGATTAAGAATGTCATTTTCAAATCGTATGCTTACTTGCCTTTTAGAAAATTTTCCACTTTTTCTCTGAGGTACTGATGAAATGCCTACTCGCATGCTTCCCAGGCATCAGATGGATCGAGATCAAGAGTTCCAAAGGCCTCAGGATGCAGGACCTCAATACGCATTTCAAAAATTTCCTCATTTTTTTCTTTTTTCAAACATTTATTAGGGTTCATTTAGGTCAGCCAAAAGTGGCTCTCTAGGGTGTCACAATTGTTATGGGCAGTGTCACAATTGAAAATGTTGACCCATGTTTGCAGTGAAGCATTGCACGACGCTTTAGGGTTTTAGAGTCATGCAAAAATGTCGACTCGCATTTGTATGATAGCATCACGTGACCCTAAGAGGTTTTGGTGTTGCACAGGAAAGCCCACCTGCCTCTACAACATAGTGTCACCTTTGTTTATACTGCCACATTTGCAAGATGCAAACTTTCTCTTTTGCAAATTCCATGCCACCTTTGGAATATAGGCTCACTTTTTCTTTTTTGAAGGATTTTTTAATTTTTTCAATAAGCTCCCTTTGCAATTTTTTTGATGCCGTGTGCATTTGTTTGTAGGATGTCCTGCCAGTGCTCTGCTTGAAGGAGCACATGAGCCGGTTATTTTGCAGAGCTAGACATTTGTTAGACTAGGCCCTATTTTTCCCTGGAGTGATTAGTTTCGGCCACATTGCATAGATGCTAGAGGTGCAGAGACACTTCATGATGATGATCACATTGGTTGAGAGATGGTAAAGCGAGACCTTTTCATTCCATCTACTGACTGGCGAGGCCACCATCACCTTGGAGGACATGTGGTAGATCTTGTGGATCCCAATTCAAGGAGAGCACATCATCTATGACGTTGAGGCCAGTAGTGATGCCATTTTTTCTCTATTTGGTGTCGACTCATATGAGGTGGAAATCGTTCAGATAGACCTCCATCACTATTTAGGGATTGTCCTTGACCTGACACTTTTCATTGGCATATTGATCTCAGGAGTTCTTGTTCCCAATCGATGAGCTCAAGGATGCATCATTGGCTAGGATATTGTTTGGTCCCAAATGATGAAGGAGATAACTTTCCACACCTGAGGGCCAGTTGTCCTAGCCTCCTTGTATCATGATATGTGTTGGCCTCCTATAATGAATTAACAACTAGGGCTTTATAGCTGTCATTCAAAGATTGGACATCTAACCTGAACAACTATTTTTATTATCATGAAGGTGCATTTAACTTGTCAACCTAGAGACATGAACTTGAAATGGGTCAACATAGTATGTGCACTAGGAACCAAAATTAGCCATCTTCATTCTACAACTAAGAAAAACACAATGCTGAAAGTAAAGTGCTTGGAAACAAATAACATAAATGGTGAAAATTAACCAACATCTACACCAAGCTGAAATGCATGATGAAAATGAAAATCTAAGCAACAAATAGGAAACTACTCTGTCTTCTTTGGCTATAGGAATAGTCACAAAATGGAATTCTAGTGGCTGTAGGAATAGTCGATGCCAGATTATTAACTAGTTATTGAACAGAAAGTAATGCTAAACTAATACTAAACTAAAGGATGAATTACTCACCAAGTGGGCCTCCTTGGATAAGTATCCTCTAAACTAATGGAAACTCAAATTATCAAACTTAGAACTTTATTTTATTCATCAAGAAACATGAGTACAAAAGAGTAGCATAATTGTATTATTGAAAGCTTAAGAGTGCAAGTACAATATCAAATCGTGCAAAATTTTTTGGAGAAGGAGCATCTGATACATATTTATATTACTAACTAAACAAGGTGGTCAACTCCACGAATTGGGAGGATGCCACATTAGGGAAAGTAGAGAAAGTGGAGCGGCAATGGTTACACATGCATAGAATCTGGTTAGACATGCAGGTCCAAACGCAGATTTAGCACTGCAGTAATGCACACATTTGCTCAACATCAATAAATACCACTATAGAGAAGTTACATCTTATTTGCATGGGAAATATCCTGCCATCGACCTCCTTTGACCTTTGAATGATTCCCTTATTAGACGTTATGGTGCATGCCAAACTGGTGGTCTCTTTCTCAATTTAGCATCCTCAAATCATATTTGCATGAAAATGTTAGTACACACAATAATTGCATATCTGTAACCACCTTAAAGAACATTCATTAACCACATGTAGGATTAATATAGATAGTCCAAATAACATGCCAATATCATTAAAGATTTGCAAAAATAGGATTAGGCCCAATGTCTAAAGTCTTGAGAAAATATCATAAAAGTTTCAATACTTAATATCAATGTCCATGATAACGTCAATAGCTAAATCATAAATTCTACCCAAAATTAGGCCATAAACTAGAATCATCACTCCCCCCAACCTAAGATCTTGTTGCTCCTCCAGCAGGGGAAGAGTTTTTCTTTTGCTTGGTCAATGCTCTAAAATTTGCAACTGACAACTGTCCTACATCAATGTTTGATGTGTGTGAATCAAGGTCCCAATAGAATCCTCTCGATCTATCCAATATGCTCCATCTTTGTCTCTCTACAGTAATATCATAGTGGTAGAACCTGAAGTTCGGTACAAGCCACATTAGGATGGGTGGATGAAAAGTCAAGGGAAGCCAGAATCGCCATTTTTTCCTCCCAATGTGAATATATCTATCAATTATTTTAAGAGTTGCAACATAGTTCCGTATAGAGTGGGGCTCAAATTGCTTTAGCTCATCAGTTAGGCTATTTTGTCTTTGTGAGATGTATCTTTTCACAGTTTTCTCTTTTTCTTTTTCCTTTGCCCCATATTCACTATAAACTCCTTCTATCTAGGGCATAATCCTATCACCATAGTTGGTTCTGAAAAGCATTATGTGTCATTCCATAAAAATGTCTGTTGGAATCCTTGACTCAGCCCTAATGGATAGAGGGATGTTTGATTCCTTTTGCTTATAAGCCCCATATTGTTGTGCCCAACTAATCTCATTTTTTACCCAAGACATAAATGCCCTTAATTGGACATCCCCAACATACAAAAATGGATTCCAATCATGGTCTTGAGTCACAACATAATTATGCAAATGAAACTCACACAACGAATTCTTCATTTCAGAGGAAGCAATTCGATAAGAATTAAAAAAATTTAGAGGGGTCTCAATGGAAGGGTTCAAAACTGAGACAATTCTTGCTAGCCTAAAAGAAATATATTTCTCCTTCAAATGTAGAGCATAGACCCTTGGAGGGGTCCTGCACTCTAAAATTTGTGGTAATAGAGCTGCCATATCATCCACCTTCTTCTTTAAGGTGGAAATTTCTACATACTTTTCCTCAATCTCTTCATCTTTCTTTTGAATTTCCTTCTTCATCCTACGTTTCTCTTCTTTCCATTCTACTTCCGTTATTTGCATCTCTTTCCATAAATGCATAACTACATTGTGCATTGACAAATTAGGGGGGTTATGTATTCCTACCAACATTTTTCCTGGCACTGATGCTTGCTCTTTGCATGGTACTAGTTGCAAGGATTCAGGTTGTTCAGTCAATTCTAGCTGCAGAGGTATGGATTGTTCTCCCAATTCTTGTTGTTGCTGCAAGGACTCCTACTCTTGTTCATGCTTTTGTTGTAGCATCTCTTGCTACAGGAAATCCTGATTTTCCTCATATTCTTGATTCTCCACTTGTTCTGCAATGTTAGCAAGATTGGCCAGTGTTATGCTTGCTTCCATCTTAAACACATCTTCTTCCTTAACATTCTCCTACCCCATTGGAACTTTTGTGTTCCCTTGTGGAATTTCTCTAGATTTAGGGATTTCTTGCAGAGATAGAATAAAGGATGGCTTAGCTGGTCTTGATTTTCTAGGAGGGCTCTCATTTTTTTCTTTGGCTACAGGATGAACAGTGTCAGCTTTTCTCTTCTTAGAGCTTGGAACCTCTTTTTTCGTGGGCTGCTTTTTGGCTTTTCCTTTTCTCATTTCTTCCTCTCTCCTTTGTGCCCTAGTTTTCATCAAGGTGTCAAGTGGAACATCATTATTAGAATTTGATGAAGAGATTTCTTTTTCTGATTTCTCTATTCTAGAAGAACTAATTTATATGGTTTCTTCCGTTGCAAGAGGGTTTACACTAGGGCTTGTGCTAGAGGTTGAAGCACCAAAAGTGGCTTTAGCCATGCTCAATCTCCTGCTAGACCTACGAGGTTGAGGTAAAACCCTAGGTTGCAAATGCTCAAGTCTAATTTGATTAGTTTTTTATGAATTATTCCCAGGTCATTCTAGAAATATCATGTAGAGACTTCTCAACTAACAATTTAATCAGAAAATGGTGGGAAATAGAATTGTCTATACCTTTCTAAGTCTCAGCTGCCATGAAAGAAGGTTGTATAGCACATTTGACACATTCATCCTCCTTTTGTGCCTCATGTCATTCAAAAGCTTCAAGTGCACGAAATGAAAATTTGATTAGTGACCTTCACAAGTGATATATTTTATGACATAAACACCTATTTTCTTCCATAGCTTGGGTAGAGACATTCTCTTTGCACCCTATTTATCTATGCTCAATGGAGGGTCATTTAGCTCTATAAATTTGGCCCTAGTTGATTTGGCATCTATGGAAGCAGGGTAATTTTCACCATCGGCAAACAACCCTGTGACTTCTGCAATTATTTCTTCAGTCGCTATGACCTCCATCCCTTTTACCGTGGCTTTCCCTTCAAACAATGTATGGGCGAACTCTAGTGCAATTTCTTCATCGAAATCATCTAGCTTCAGGAAGTAGTCTATCCACCCACAGTTTCTAAATTCAGCTAGGCAGGGTGCATCCTGTAGTAATATATCGTGCACTATGGGTTCATTTCAAATTAACCCACCTCCCATTGTCTACAATCAACCAATCACTCTGTGGTTTCCTTCCTACAATTCTTGTCTAAAAACCAAATTCACCTTCCTACAACACTTACTAAATTTTCAATGCTAGTGCCGACTAAATTTTTCCTTTTTAATTTACCTTTTGTTTGCAACTTGAGATATGACAAGGTCAATAATGGCAAGGAAGAAGTAATAAAGGAAAGCTATGATGGGGATAAATGGTGGCAACAATTGGTGTCACTTCACACATGTGAGTCGTCCTCTCACTCAAATTTCAAATCAGCTCAATTTAAATTTTATTGATGTAGACTGGCATGGACTAACACATGGGAAAAATATTCACATCTTATTCCCTCCCAACCTAAATTTGGGCATGTGTCCTCACATGTGAGATGGTGATTTGATAGGGTAGGGAATATTGGCATGCTATGGTGAACATCCATACTAACATACAACAATTAAATGAATGCACTTAAAGACAATTAAGATATAGCAATCAATGCGCACATACTTGAATATGTGGAGGATTCATTGCAAATATTGTGGATAAATTACCATTTTCCTTTTTAGGAAATAAGTTGAGAAATTAATGAAGATGAGGTGGGATGAGGTGCAGTGGAATGAAGTGAAGTGATGAAAGAGAGAGAAAAGTGGAGATGGATGGGTGAATGGGTGGATGGGTGAAGAAGTGGACCTCACAAAAGTGGAAGTCTTTATTATGATAAGTACATACCATAATTATCTAGAAGGGACACTAGGTCCACTTCCTTCAGTTGTAGGAAGCTCGGGTGCTACATGCTGAGTGATTTTTTGTGGGAACTCTTCTTTGGAAGTTGGCTTGTGATACAATATGAGATGGTGACCATTGATAAGCAACTTAAATCTAACTGGGTCAATAGTAATGAGTTGTACAACACCATTGGGAAAGACTTCAACAACCTCATATGGTCCTAACCATCTTGTCTGCAATTTTCCTACATTGTCCTAATACCTTGAGTCATAGAGCAGGGCCCAATCTCCTAGTTGGAATTTCTTGTCCTTGATAAAAATTTCATGCCACTTGATTCTTTGATTCTACACTAACTCTGTGTGATGCAAGGCTGCTCTTCTCATCTCATCCAAAAAATTTAATTGCATGATTCTCTCTTTTTGTGCCTCAGAGATATCCATCCCAAAATCTACTATAGTCCTAAGAGTTTTATGTTCAAATTTAATAGTAATCATGGTTTTCTTTCCATACAACAACTCAAATGGAGTGAAGCATGTAGTTGTTTTCTAGGTTGTCCTATAGGCCCAAACAACTTCTGGTAATCTATTTTCCCAATCCTTTATGTGGATAGCCACTATTTTGGTCAAAATGGCTTCAATTTCTCTATTGGTCACCTCAACTTGGCCATTGGCCTAGGGGTGATAAGGAGTAGATTTCATGTGTCTGATGTTGTACTCATTGACTAGTGCTACAACAAGGGTTGATGTGAATTGAGCCCCTTGATCAGTCACTATCTCTCTTGGAACTCCATACCTTGTGAAAATATCCTCATAAAGAAATTTTGTAACCTTGTTATCTCTTGCATGCTTCATGGCCTTGACTTCTACCCACTTTGTTACATAATCAGTGCATACCAGGATATAGGACTTACCATTTTATGGAGGGTCAATGCGTCCTCCAACATCCAGTCCCAACTTGTCAAAGGGAGTGATTACCACCTAAGGGTAAAGTGGCATCTCATCATATTTGGTTGGTCTGCCCATTCTTTGACATTTATCACATTTTCTAGTCTACCTTCCTGCATCCTTTTGGAGTGTTGGCTAGTAATATCATGTGTTCAAAATCTTCATTGTTGTCCTCTTGGATAGAAAATATTTTCCACATGGTTCGTTGTGAGAAGCATGGATGATGTCATATTTCTCATCTTCTCTCACACATCTCCTCATGACATGGTCTGGTTTGGTATAAAACAAACATCCAATAATCCATTAGAAAGGAAAATATTTTTCAATAAGTTCCCTTCTCTCTTTTGCAGAAAAGTGAGGCGAAACTCTACCTGTGACCAAATAATTAGCTATGTCAACAAACTGAGGTGTTTGTACACTGATGGAGAATAGATGCTCATCAGGAAAAGAGTCATCTATGGCTTGATTATCCCTTGATGTATTCATCCTTGAAAGAAAATCTGCAACATTAGCCTTCCCTGGTTTATCCACAATGGTTATGTCAAACTACTACATCAACAATAACCATATTTCTAGCCTACTAGAGATCAGAGGTTTATTCATGAGATATTTGATGGCTACATGATCAATGTGCACAAATATTTGATAACCTGTGATGTAATGCCTGAATTTTTTCAGGGCATAGATCACTACTAGCATTTCTTTCTTTGTCACTGTATAGTTGAATTCAACTCCCTACAAATTTTTGCTAACAAAATAAATGGCATTTTCAATAGCTCCTTCTTTTTGTCCTAAAACTACTCCTATGGCATAATCTGATGCATCTGTATGGATGTGGAAAGGAAACTCTCAATTAGGTCCCTTAAGTACAGGAGCATGAGTCAAGGCTACCTTAAAATCAGAAAATGCCTTGTCACAATCTTTAGTCCACTGGAATTCAACATCTTTAGTGAGAAGATTATACAATGGTGCTTCTATTTTGCTAAAATCCTTTATGAAATGCCTATAATATCCTGCATGACCCAAGAAACTCCTAACATCCTTCTATTTTGTAGGCGTGGGAAATTTTTTGATCACCTCAATCTTTACAAGATCTACTTGAATTCCTTTGTGGGAGATGTAGTGGCCAAGGACTACACCTTGCTGCATCATCATGAAGCACTTTTCACTATTTAATGACAGATTTTGGTCTTCACATCTCTATAGGAATCTCCTAAGATTTTCTAATGCCTAATTGAAATCAACACCATAGGTAGTAAATTCATCCATGTAAATTTCCATGCAATCAAGAGAGATATCTAAAAATATGCTAATGACTTCCCTCTAAAAGGTTGTAGGTGCATTGCATAAGCCAAATGGGAGTAGTGAGTAGGCATAGGTACCGCATGGATAGGTAAATGTGGTCTTCTCCTGATCCTCTGGTGCAATTTGGATCTAGTTGTAGCCACTAAATCCATTTAGAAAAGAAAAGTATTACTTTCCTGCAAGTGCGTCCAAAACTTGATCTATGAAAGGTAAGGGGAAATGGTCCTTTTTGGTGGTAGCATTAAGTTCCCTGAAATCAACAAAAACTTTCCATTTCCCTCATTTATTGGGAACAATCACTAATGGAGACATCCATTGGCTATCTAAAATGGGGTAGATAAATCCCACATCTAGCAATTTTTGTAGTTCCCCTTTTACAATTTCTCTCAATGCAGGGTTAATTCTTCTTTGTGGCTACCTCACTGGGGTGAAATCATCTCTGATGTAAATTCTATAAGTGTGAATCTTAGGGTCCAAACCCTTCATGTCATGATAGTCCCATTCAAATGCATGCATGTAGGTCCTCAATAAGTTTTCCAATAACAATTGTTGTTCTTCACTCAGTTTGTTGTTGACATTCAAATGTTTTCCCTCTGACACCTACACTAGTGTAGTTAACTCTATCATGGCTACTTCATTGATGCATGGTACCTTGAGTTCATATGGCAGAAATGTATGGAACATACCTGTTGCTACAAAAAGTCTGACTACAGGAAGAGTGGGTGCAAGAAGGGTGGTTGCAGGAAGAACAGGAAGAAGTGTCTTGACTGGAGCAACAGAATGAGGATATGATGCTTCCTCCACTTCACAAAGGTCTTGAATGATGTTATACAATAATTCATCTTTGTCTTGAAGCTGTATGAAAGAGCTTCTACCTAACATCATAAGTTGTGCCACAGAATTAACTTCCTCGGCCTCTTCACCAACATGTGGCCATACAGGGTTATCTTCATCATGGGATGACTGAATAGGAGGATAAAGAACAAAATTTTTGGTTCTCTTCCAATCATAAATGGTCATGTCTCTTGATTGGCATCCAATATATGGGTATGTGCAGGATCATCATGGAAAAAATAGGCCCTTAAGTGGCAAAAAATTCAAAAAAATCAGAGTTAGGCAACTTGATGTAAAAATTTGAATAAGTTATCTATATTATTTCAAAAATATGTAACAATAGAATCTATAGAAAATTGAATGTAGTTTCTAAACTACTAGGTTTATTTAAAAAAAACAAAAAATCTATTTGGTGAAAATTTGAAATTTCAATGCAGTAGTACTTCAATTTCAGGGAAAAAATAACTAGGTGTCTTTCTGACCAACCTAACAACAATAAAATGATAATATTTTTTTATAATATTTTAGATATAAGTAGAGGACTCAAGTCTTGATGTGATGCATATTTTTTTATAATTTTTTCCAAGTAAAATAATTAATTATAATTTTTTTATTACAAAATTTTAAAAATATAAAACTGTATGTGACCACCTTAACTTGATCAAAACTTCATGAAATTCATTTTTTAATCCTTTAGTATGTAAAACATAGAATGTGATGCATGTTTCAGATTCAAAAAATGTGATACCATTTGAAAGCTATAGATGTTTTTCAATCAACCTATCAATCAAGACTTTAGTCATAATTCAAATAGAAAATGAATAATAATAATTTATTAAATTCAAAATAAAGCATAATTTATATTGGTGGAAACCTGAGAATCTCCTTTAAAAACCCTTTTTTAATCAATTTTGGGTAAAAAAAAAAAGGCGTCAGGCACATACCCACATATCACCACTTTTTTGCCCATCATGATCCTGCAAATATCCACATGCATCTGCAGTTGTCAACCATGGCCTTCCAAGAATAATGGGATACCCGCCTAGTGTGGCTTTAGGAAAAAGAATCATAAATTTTGATAAGTACTCCCAAGAGTATAGAATTACCACAAGATCCTCCACTATACCATCAAGCTTAACAGTAGAACTATCAGCGAGCTTTAGGATAGTAGGAGTAGATCTCATGCTTGCAACGTTTAGTTGTTGCAGGATGTCTTTAGTCATTACATTTATTGCTGCCCCTAAATCAATCAGAGCATTCTTTATTTCGATCCCATTTATAACAACTTCTACTATAGGACTACCTAGGTCATTGTACTTGGGAATAGTCACTTTTCCAAGCATGATGTTAGCCAACTTTCCCACCACATGGACTATAGTTGGGTCTTTCTTTTTCCTTCATGGCCTCTTGAGCCATGCTTCTTTGATTTCCTTTCCATAGATTGGGACATCCTTTATGGCCTAAAATAGAGATATCTGGACACATATATGCTTCAGCTGATCCAAGATGTCAAAGGTTGTGTCCTGTTTTTCTTCATTTTTCTTGGCAACTTCCAATCTCTGAGGGAATGGTGGTGCTTGTTCGGTCTGCTTGGCTGGGACTGGTTCAAGATTTTTAGGTGCACTTGGCTGAATGGAATCATTCAGAGGTTCCTCTTCCTCTTCTACAGGAAGCTCAGTGATAATGGTCTTGGAAGGGGTTGGTAATGCAGTTCTTGAATGCAAGTGGATGTCACTTACACTCACAACATATGTAGGAAATTGATTTGAATTAACATAATCTATAGGCTGTTGTTGTCATTTTTTATTTGGATTAGGTGTGGGATGAGCTAGTAGTTGAGTAGGTTTAGGTGGATTTGAGCTTGGATTAGTAGGGGGAGGCATTATAGTAGGCTGTTAGGGCTAAGAAGGTGGCTTCATGTAACTATTTGGCTAGGTTGGCCATTGTTGTCCTCCCATCCATTGTTTTGTCTGCTGCTAATTTCCTTGAGGTGGTTGTCAATGCCCTTGATATTGTTGCCACTAGGGTGGAGAGTTTTGATGATTGGGTCAAGCATTATGAGGGTTACCCCAAGGCTATGGTGGATATCCTCCATAGCTGGATGGATATGGAGGTTGCCATTGGTTACCAGATGAATAGGAATTAAAATATGGCCTAGCATAAGATAGTGGATCCGGTGGCATAACTTGTATTGGAGCCCAAGGATTCCTTTGTGCAACATAGTAGACTTGATCTTCTTCAATTTGGATTGGTTTGAACTTGGGTGGAATCTTCTTTCTTTCAATATTAGCTACGATCTTGCATTTGCAGTCCTTCTTTTGTCTACAATGGGGGCAATACTCTGTCATCATTGCCTCTGCCTCCTCTTGTTTCTTCTTGGCGTGAAGTGTATCCAGCTGAGTAGCTAGATTATTTATGACATCTTGCTTGAAATCTACCAGCATGTGTGTGATCTCCATCCTTGAAACTCCACTAGTAGATGACTTACCCATAGAGGATTGGTAAGATCTCCCTTTCTTTGAAGCTTCCTTGGAATAGTTCTAGCATATTTTCTTGATGTCTTCCCAATGAAGTTGGGTGATATCCCCTCCTACCATCAGATCCAAGGCATCAGTGCACTTCTCATTAATTCCTCTTAAGAAAAGTAGCTTTTGTGATTCTTCATTGAGGGTTTGGTGTGGAGATTTCTATAAGTAGAACAAAAACTTTGAAATGAAATCCTCCAAAATCTCATCTTCCTTTTGTTGCATCCTGAAAATGTCATCTCCTCTCATGTCACTGCCTCTGCAATATTCCTTGTATTTCTCAAGGAACTTTATCTTCATGTCCTTCGAAGTTTCCACAGTATCTCTACCTAGGCTCATGAACCATCTTAATGCAACTTCTTACAGAGTGGTAGGAAATAGCTTAAGCCTATGGGCATTGGTGGTATAGTCATAACTCCTGCAAAGTATGTCAAACTCAAATAAGAAAGTGTCAAAATATTCTATGGCAAGTCCATAAAACTTGGGGAGTGTTGAAGCAGGGATATTTTTTATGTTGTCAACTTCATTCTGATGGGAAATGGAAAAAGGAAAAGTTGGTTGGTTAGGTCTATTTCTATTTGCATCACCCATGCCTCCTTGATGGATTCCACAATCAAAGGGATTCTCAAACTGATTTTGGTCTTTAGAGGAAGCTTTAGAACTGGTTAGATTAAGAAATGCATCAACAAAGGGGTTTGGATATTTTTCTTCTTCTTCATTTCTTGGCATATTTGGAAGCTCTTCTAGCTAGAATGGATCAAGTTTATTAGGAAGGAATCTCCCATAAGCATCTCTTCTCCTTCCTTTATGCATGCAATATCAACTCATTATCAACCAACTCACAAAAATAATTGGTAAAGAATAAGGGGGGTCATTACTTCTTGAATGAGGGGTATGCTAAGAAAAACTTTCAAAAATACTATAGCAAAAAAACTATTAATGAATCCAAAGAACTTCCTAAGAAAACTAGGAACCCAAAGTAGCCATCTTCATTCTACAGCTAAGAAAGAAACAATGTTGAAATTAAAGTGCTTGGAAAGGAATAACATAAATGTTGAACATCAACCAACATCTACACCAAGCTAAAATGCATGACATAAATGAAAACCTGAGCAACAAACAAGAAACTACTCTATCTGCTTTGGCTACATGAATAGTCACAAAATGGAATTCTAGTGGTTGCAGGAACAGTCGATGCCAGATTCTTAACTAGTTACTAAATAGAAAGTAATGCTAAACTAATACTAAACTAAATGATGAATTACTCACCAAGTGGGCCCCCTTGGACAAGTATCCTCTAAACTAATGGAAACTCAGATGCTCAAAATCAAAACTTTATTTTATTCATCAGGAAACATGAGTACAAAAGAGTAGCATAACTATATTGTTGAAAGCTTAAGAGTGCAAGTACAATATCAGACTGTGCAATCTTTTTTGGAGAAGGAGCATCTAATCCTTATTTATACTACCAACTAAACAAGGTAGTCAAATCTACGAACTGGGAGGACGCCACATTAGGGAAAGTAGAGAAAGTGGAGGAACAATGGTTACACATGCATGGAATCTGGTCAGACATGCAGGTCCAAACACAGATTTAGCATTGCAGTAACGTGCACGTTTGCTCAACATAAATAAAGACCACTACAAGGCAGTTACATTCAATTTTCATGGGGAATCTCCTATCATCGACCTCCTTTGACCTTTGAACAATTCCCTTGCTGGACATTATGGTGCATGCCTAGCTAGCGGTGCCTTTCTCATTTATCATCCTCAAATCATATTTTCATGACAATGTTAGTATGTAAAATAATTGCATATTTGTAACCACCTTAAATAACATTCATTAACCACATGTAGGATTAATATAGATAGTCCAAATAACATGCCAATATCATTAAAGATTTGCATAAATAGGATTAGGCCCAATGTCTAAAGTATTGACAAAATATTATAAAATTATCAATACTTAACATCAAAGTCCATGATAACTTTAGCAACTAAATCATAAATTCTACCCAAAATTAGACCATAAACTAGACTCGTCAATATGCACCAGGTTGTCTACAATGGGGCCTGCAGCATTGGAGCGAGTGTCACCCTTTTTCACATGTGGGCTTATGAGCACATTTTCATCTTTAGGCCATAGATTGCACACATTCAGCTTGACTACAATGATCTTGCAGTGTACAGATACGAGGGTATGAATACCCTCCACTTTACAGCTATCACAGGCATCCCGCACTAGAGGCGGGTTTTGGACAAGATGACAGTTTTCACATGGAGGCCTTGGCTCCATTTTTTGAGATGGGACAATGGCAAAGATCATCTTTTCTACTACCGAAAGTCCCTATACATGTGGGGAGGAGAGCATTATATGGTTGAGCGATACCTCCACGATAGGGATGCTCGCCAATTCGGGGAGGTGTAGGATGCACCTAATGACACACAGAGAGCCATATTCACCCACAGATCCAAAGAGGCAGCATGGGGACAGAGGATCCCACCTCAACAAGTGATTCATGATTTCAGGCAACTAGTTATGGTGCCTTGGGTATACTTTGATGGTTTTTCGGATGCAGGGATGACCCAGACATATGATGTGTATTGGCAGGTCCATGCCCCTATTGGATTGGGTTTACTATAAGTGTCAGCTGTAGGGAGAGGATAGGTTATGGTATCGAGGATTACATAGGTCTCATAGAAGCCAGGACAAGATGAGAAAGATGAGCAAGATGGGGGCGCATGACACAATGGGAATGATGGATAGGTTCTACCATTAGTGCCACCAATTGGAAATAGGCCACCAATGCAACCACCATAGCAGCCACATATGACACTGCCACGACCACCACCAATTCTCGATCCTAGGGATGTTTAGATAGCAGTGCTATAGGCACAGGTCTAGGTTCTTATAGGGCAGCTCTAGTAGACATAGGCCTAGATATAGACATTGGTCTAGGAGAGGGACCAGGCTCAATAGGATGTGGTATAGGAGCGCCAGACGAGATAGGATTCTAATATGGCCTTTGTCCTCAAGACAGGACGACAACAACAGCTAGAGGCTGTGGCCTAGTAGATTTAGGGGTAGGCTACGGTTTTGACTAAGATGTATGGTCGTGTGATGCAGGAGGCATCGTATTATAGGGCTATGTACTATAGAGCTGTGGCATAGGAGTGAAGGGAGCCAAATTTCTCCCATCTCAGTCAGATAGCTCCTACCTAGACCCCTCGTGTAGGCACATCAGGGAGACCATCGGGGTCTCACCATCAGAGCCGAGGCAGTCACCATTGAGGTAGACATCGCCAAGGCAGCTCAGGATACTTATAGTACACAGGGACACATTTATTTTTGTACAGCCTGATTATGATGTGTATACATTCATTCGCTGAATTTTGTGACTAGCCACTTGTATATTTGATGCTATGTATCTGATTTTGATGTATCATAGAATTCAACTTTTTTTATTTATACATGAGATGACTTGCGATGCATTTATGTGATGTGTATATATATATCTATGGATGGATGGATGCATGTAATGCTTATTTTATGATGTTATGTGTATATAATGTGATGCAATTTCATGATGCATCCTTGTGGAGGATGATGTATGAAATGCAATGATATGTTCTATTTCTTTTTCAGTATCTTTTCTATGTGCTATATGATGATTCAATGTGTATGTGTGCATGATGCAAGAAATGTGATGTTTTAATGATGCGTATATAGTGGATGATAATGCAAATGTGATGTAATGTTTTTCTTCTTTTTCAGTACCTTTTTCATATGCGATGTATGTATGGATGAATAACCAATCTATATTATGATGATGATAATGCAATGTATGATAGATCTTTGATATTTCTTATTATGTATGATATGAATGATATGTAGTATGCTGAAATTTGGTGGATGTAGGATGGATGCATTAATGGATGTTTTTGTTTTTTAATGTCATGATACCTTGTTAGTATTAGTATTTGGAAAGGATAGAAGAAAGAGAAATCAACCCTTGACTTCGAGATGATGATAATGAACATGATGATGATGATGATTTCTTATTAGAGACTGGGGATATAAAGAGCTTACTTACCTTATTTTTTATAACATGCATAGATACGATACATCAAGGTATAAAGAACTAGGATGACATTGTACCTATTGCAATGGACTTTGACTTGACAATAAGATAGGAGTATCCCTGTTCACACCTGACATACAAAACCCTATTTAGGATGTAGTTCAGGTATTTCAAACATCTTGGACCAAAACATAGAACAACAAAATCTTCCTATGTGGTCAACAAGAAATTCAAAACACCCTCCCTACAAACCAAAAAAAGTAAGCATGACCAAGGTTATATTACAAGAATATCCAACAAGCACAGTAGATAAGAAGATAATGATCAATGCCCCATTCTTTTCTCTCTAAATATTTTTAGATAGACATCCTTGAGAGGCCGTGGGAAAAGGAGTAATAAGATAAATCACAAGAAAAGATCAAGTACACAAACAAGTCAATGTTCTTCATACCTCTAGCCAAGACTAAAGTACGGTAATGCCTGATGTTGGTGTCCATTGTAGGAAGGATGCATCCTAGGACATGATGTTATTAGATGATTTTGGGACTAACTGAATGATGGGCTATTAATACCAAGAGTTGACCAACTTGTTTCCCTACTAACCTAGACTTGAGACCTTGACGATTGAGTTTTCACTTGTAACCTGCTAGACTTGTTTTTTATTGTTTCACCAAAGGTTAGGGGTGACAATCGTTTATTATGAGTGGTTATTTATTTTGGGTGATTGTGAAATGGGATGGATGGATTTTTTCAAATATTTGGATTTTTTATGTTTTTGAAATGTTTTGAGGTTGGTTTTTGGTATTTTTGAGATGTTTTACAAATGTTTTGATTTTCAAATTTTCTAATGTTTTGGTGTTTTCTGAGATTTTGACCAAGAACCTATCCTAAAGACCTATCCTAGGGGCCTCGAGGGCTGATCAAAGATTATTGTTGCCTATGTTATACACACAAAGACCACGTAGTTTAATTGACACATACTCATTTATTGATGAGATATGAAAAAATGGATTGCCAATTTATTATGCTAGACTTCTAAAGGACTAGCCTAGGGTGTCTTGGGGGCACATCAATGATGGCCTTTCCTAAATTTAGATCTTAAAGACCCATAGTTCAACAAGAGGACTCTATTTTTGACTTTTTTTAACTTTTGACTTGTTTTTTTTGATTTTGATATGTTTTGAATGTTTTTGGATTTTCTAATTTTAAGGAAGATTTCAAGAATATACATGAATCTGATCCAATACGGACATAAGAACATACCCCCATCATGGTATGATAGACTACTCCGATATAGGCATGACCAACTGACCTTAGAATTGTGCCAATCAGTACTAGGAGGGATCATGATACAAACAAAAGATCAAGCTATGATGTGGACGCAGATGGTTGATGGAAAGAATAATGTGATGGAAAGTGATGCAGAACAAGTCATAGAGATCATGGTGGATGGAAAGTACTTATTTACATGAGGCACCTATTTTCTTGGTTTTCACCAAGATACTTGCCCAAAGCGCCACTAAAGTGGTTTTCACTAGAGGATGATTTTTACCTTGCAAGTTTAGGAAATTTTTTTTTTGAGATGGGAGCTATTGATAGGCTCCTATAGAGTCTCACCTTCAGGTGTTCACAACTGATATGCTCCTAATTTGTAGCTCGTTGTGATGATGAAGGGTCCCAGCTAATTGGTTTCAAACTTACCCTTGCTATCTAGATTTGGTACATTTTTCTGATTCTCTTTCAACACAAGCTCTCTGACTTGAAAGGTTTGACCCCTGATCTTCTTGTTATAGCTTCTCTTGAGAAGGTTCTGATAGAATTGTAGGTGATTCAAGGCATCCATCCACCGTTCATCCAATAGTTCTAGCTTGTTCAACTTGGACACCCAATATTCTTCATCAGTAATGAGGTTTTGTAATGATATTCTTAGTTATGAGAGCTTGATCTCAATGGAGATTATGGCTTCTAATCCATAGACTAGGGAGAATGGGGTTGCACCTGTAGCCATGCAGATACTCGTTTGGTAGGCCCATAAGGCGGGATTTACCTATAAGTTCTAGTCACGACTAGCACCATTGACTATTTTCTTTAGGATTTTCAAGATGGTTTTATTAGAAGCCTCAACTTGGCCATTTCTTTGGGGGTAGCATGGGGTGGAGAAGTGATGTTGGATATTGAATTTTTGGCATAGTTCTTGGACATCCTGGTTTTTGAAAGGTGTCCCGTTATCTGAGATAAGAGCTTGTTGGACACCATAGTGGCAAATGAGGTAGTTTAGGATGAACTTGGAAATCTACTTCCCTATAATATAGTTCATGGGAATGGCCTCTACCCACTTTTTGAAGTTCTCATTGGCGGTGATAATGAACTTGTGTCCATTGGATGAGGTGGGTGTGATTTTTTTGATCAGATCAAGCCCCCATTATGAAAAGGGATAAGGTATTATCATCGATTGGAGCTCCTAAGTTGGTGCATGGATGAGGTCCCCATGTTGTTGACATTGCAAGCACCTTCAAGCATAGTCATGAGCTTCTCTTTCCATCATAGGCCAGTAGTACCTAGTCCTTAGCAGTTTCTTAGCCAAGGTCATACCACTCGAATGTGATCCAAAAATGCCATTGTTTACCTTGGTTAAAGCATTCAAAGATTCCTCAGGGTTAAGGCATCACAAAAAGGTTCCTTCAATACTCCTATGGTATAGGGTGTCTCCTAAGATAACAAAGCAGGATGACTTCATGACAAATGTTCTTTTAAGGTTCAAAGTGATATCAGTAGGGAGAACTCCTATTTTCAAGGTGTAAATGTCATGATACCAAGGGTCACCGGGGCCAACGATTTCACACATGAATTCAAACTCTGGTACCTCAAAAACTAGTATGAGAAGCTTCTCTACAGGGAATTCTTTCTTAAGGATGTTGCATGGGATATCCAGTAGCGATCTGATTGTTTCCATAGCATATGTTGCTCTATTGTTTTCCTTGGGTATTTGCTTAAATGTGATGTCAATGAAGAACTCTTAGAGGCTTTCTACCAGTTTCTTGTATGGGGTCAATTTTTCATCCTTCATTTGGTATTCATCAATGACCTAGTTGATGATAAGATACGAGTCCCCATAGACCTTGAGTGTCATGATATGCCATTGTACTACAATTCTGAGTCCTATAACAAGAGTCTCATATTCTACAATTTTGTTTGCGCAAGGAAAAGAAAGCTTGTATGACTTTGTTATGTAATCTCCTTGTGGTGTAACAAAGAAAACCTCAGCTCCTTACCCATGTTGTGTGTAGGATCCATCAAAATATACTTTCCAATGATTTTCTGTAGTTAGGTTAAAGATTGACTCATCAAGAAGTTTTGATACCAATGGGTTCTCTGAATACATCAATGCTTCTGCCAGCTAATTTGCAATTACTTGTCCTTTATTGGCCTTTCATTCTACATAATCAATGTCATGTTCCATCATAATCATGACCCATTTAGCTATTTTCCCTGTGAGCATTGGTTTAGAAAGTAGATATTGAGAGGATCTATCTTGGCAATGAGTTTCATCTGATGTGCCAACATATAGTGTTTGAATTTCTATGTGGTGAACACTAATACTAGGAAAGCCTTCTCAATGGATGTATAATCTAGCTCATGTCCTACCATGGTTCTACTAATTTAGTAAATAGCTCTCTCTTTCCCATTTTCATCATGTTGTACTAAGAGAGTGCCAAGGGCTACTACTATTGCCGATATATACAGGATTAATGGCTTGTTCAAAATTGGTGGCATAAGAACTAGTGGTGTGAGCAAGTACTCCTTGATTTTATTCTTCTAGCCTATCAAAGATGGATCTTAGAGCCGATATGTGAACCTTACGCTTTCTTGATTTAGCTAATATATCATCCACATAGTCTTCTACAATTTTGTGAATCATGTCATGGAAGATCAGTGTCATAGCTCTTTGATAGGTAGCTCTTGCATTTTTCAGCCAAAATGGCATCATGTTCCAGCAATAAGTCCCCCATGGACAAGTGGAAGCTATTTTGTGTCGATTATCTTTGGCTATCATTATCTGATTGTACCTTGAGAACCCGTCCATTAATGACAACATTTCATGCCCTGTTGTTTGATCCAAAATCATGTTGATATTGGGTAGAGGGAAGTCATCCTTGGGGCTTTCCCTGTTTATATCCCTAAACTCAGTGTAGATCAGAATGCCCTGAGTGGGCTTAGTGACTAGTAGTAGGTTTGAAACCCATTCTAGATAATCAATCGGTTGTGGCGTCAAGGAGCTTCTGTAATTCAAGTTTGACCAGTAGTGTTATTTTTGGATGCATCTTTGTCAGCTTTTGCCTCACTGGTTTCGCCTCTAGATAAACGACTAGATTGTGAACCACAACCTCTAGATCAAGACTAGGCATGTCGACTAAGGTCCATACAAATTTTACATTTCTTTCCCTCAGAAATGCAGATAAAAGTTCATGTTCTTTTGTCAAGAGTGATTCTACATAAAATGTGATTTGTGGTGTTTCTTCAGTTCCCAGGTTGATGAGATTGCACTTTTCTACCAAGACTGCTGACTTTTCATGATGAATAGAACTAAGGGGAAGAGTATCTTGCAATCCCATGAATTATGAGAGTGCCTCATCATTTTTGAACGTGTATAAAATTGGTGGTCCTCGTTAGTCATAATCGATGAGTTGGGGGTAGCCAAGTTTTAGCTCATTAGTCTGGTCAATTGGTTTGAAAGATAGGGTACTAATCATGAGAAGAGAGGAATCCTTGAATAATATAGGTAGGTTAGTTACGGGGTCCTCAAAAGGATAAGTAACTAATATAGGAACTGAGGGGGAAGCTTTGATTGTTTTAACTGGGGCACCTTTTCTACGTATGAGTAATTTCAGAGGGGTACATCCAAGGACAAGATTCTTTATTCGCTTCTCAATAATGATAGGTTCTAGTAGGCCATTATCATTTTTCCCAAGCTTTTCATTTTTTTTATAGCCCCATCCTTACATTAACTGCATTCCTTTGTTGTTATTGTCCATGAGAAGATCAGGTACGGTCCTTTCATTTTGATACAATAAGATTGATATATCCCTTTTTTCTACCACTTCCTCACTTAGGTCCCCCCACCTTTTCAATCTAGAGGGGTCTGCTTTGAAGGTTTGGGTTGAGGTAACTCTCCTATTACAAAAACACTCTTTTTTATTTTGTAATCCCCATGTTGGAACCTTCAAATTTTCATGTCAATTTTTAATGACACTCAGAAACCTTGATTGAAAAATTTGCTTAAGTGGCTCACTTTGAAAAATCACAAAGTGAAATAAGTGCAATTTTGAGAATTTTCTTTTTGCAAATGTTTTTATCTACCATATATGAGTGTGCATGCCAATTTTTAGCTTCATATGATCTGATTTGACAAAGTTGCAAAGCAACAAGTTGAAGGGTTTTGAGAAAATCTACTATCAGTACAGTGAAAAATCTATTAAAGTGGTCAACTTTGAGGGTAACTATTAAGCAAATGAATAATGATCATAAAAAATTGGTTGGTTCCTTCACTTCTCTACACCAAATTCTACCTCCATTCCAATTTCAGGGCATTTGGATGTCATTTGGTATTTTTTCAAAACCAAAACCAAACTGATTTTGCATTGGAATTTCTAGAAAATTCTCATAGAAGAAGAAACTTTGATAATTAATAACACATCAAAGAAGTGAATTGGGAAAAAATCCTATTGCACACATGTTTTTCTATCCAAAATGAAGTAATCTTAAAATTTATAGCTTCTCAAAATTAGATTTGGTATCTCTACAAAATGGCAAGTTGGCATGCTTCAGATAGTTTTCATAAGTGCAGTTTCAGAAAGAGTTTATTGAGCTACTTTAAAAAATTAGTATCTTTCAAATCTGATGACTTCATGCCAAACCTTTTTACAAAAAAATTCCCCTATCATAACTCAACATGCTGGTGAAATTTCATGGCTTTTAGAGATCATTTCTTCAAAGCAATTCCAGACGTTGCCTGACTCATTTTGGTCACTGTGCAGCAAAGACAAATTCCATCGGAGAGACAAGTTTGAGGTCTCACCAATCTACAACATTGGTCTGTAGTCTCACTGATCTGCAAGACAGGTTTGAGGTCTCACCGATCTGCAAGAGTGGTTTGAAGTCTCATCAATTGGCAACAAACATGCTATCGAAGTGAGATTTTCAAGTTAGCTAGAGCATATATGTCACGTTGATGGACTTTTATCAGCAAGAAATTCACTTTATCTCACCAATAAAGAAAAAAGAAACATATTTGGGAGACATGAGCTATCAGAATGAGTTTCAAATGTCTTTCTGACTTCATATGTCATACCGATCGACAAGACTGGTATGAAGTCTCACCGATATCTACAAGACTGGTATGAAGTCTCACCGATATCTGCAACAGTGGTTTGATGTCTCAGTGATATCTACAAGAGTGGTTTGATGTCTCGGTGATACAATCTTCCTACAATAATTTGCATCAGAGAGACTCTCTGATATCGATGTAAGATAAAATGTCTCCTCGATGTCATATGATACCTCGATATAGTGCATGCATACTATCATAGCGTAAAAAAAATATTAATAAAGTATGACTATAGTGGAAAACAATATTTCACATTTTCATTGAGGTAAATGCAAAGGGAATTTAAAAGTGGATAATTATTTTACTCGGGAGAGCATAACAAGTAAAATTTATAAAGACATTCTTCACCAAAGGAGATATGAGAGTGGGTAAACATTTTTGGGTAAAAAGGTGAATATTGCCAACAAAGGAATTAAAGTTTATTGTGAAATAATTTTCATAGGAGACAAAGATAACAAAGATTAAAATATTTTAATTTTTTGAAAGGTAATTAATTAAAATATAATGAGGAGCTACAACCAAAACACAACGAAGAATCACAACCATTGAAGATATAATGTATATATGCTAGATAAAATCTAATGGATCATTATTAGAAGCAATAGTAGTTAGGTAGTTGGATAGGGTGAACTATTTCTGAAACAAAACATCATGTTGTATATTGTAAAATCTTTTAAAATTATATAATGGAGAAGAATGCATAAATTTGGTGATCCAATTATGGTGTCAGTTGTTTGTTGAATTTATTAAAAATATTATCCAGTTGTCTCCAAGGTTTTCAATTCCTTATTATTTAAATTGATGTATCATAGATATTTTCAATTTATCAAAGAACATTTGTTGCTCTTGTGTGGTTCAATTAACTGGCTCCTTCAAGGAAGGATTAAACTCTTTCGATTAATCACAATAATTTAGAAAAGTACATTTGGATCAATAAGAACTTGATAATTGCTTCCTTGTACATTTATGCCAGGCATAAACTCATAAAAGTGCCAAACAATTTGAATTGTATCCAGAAATAGGACTCACATATCGTACAAATCTTGACTCTATTAGACCAACAAAAGTAGGCACTAATGACACCAATTCAATTCTAGAATTTCATAAAAATATTATTCAAAATATTCACATTTCAAATTTAAGTAGGAGTAATTACCAAGCTTTCATCTATCCTACACTTGCCATTATGGATAGATTTCCCAAGTAAGAAACAAATAGTTTAAGTATGCTTCACTTGCATAGGTATACCCACCTAGGTCTGGCATAGCCTGAAGATAAGAAGGTTCAAATCCATCGTTTGGCCTTGTACATTAGCCAAAAAAATTGTGAGAGCTTGGCAACCTCTCGTGGTTCAAACCTATGTTTTTGAGACATAACAGTTTGGTGACTCTGCTAGGGATAACTTGAGAAAAATCTGGTAGCAAGCAACCTTGCCTTATAGAGTCATTAAAATTTTCAAATCGGATCTTCAACTAGAGATTCATAATTGAGTAGTTTGCAACTCCCCATCCGAGTCATGCACCTAATAGTTTGGCGACTTTTCTGGGAACAAAATCTAGAAAATTTTATTACAGCCTTTCCGTTTAAAGATTTAGTATAAATTTCATATTTGGAGTGAGGAGATTTCGCTGGGGAAAATCAAAAGTAATTTCAAAAAAATAATTTTCCTACTTTTGAAAAAGTAGGTGGCGACTCTGTTTAAAATTGATAGATAATGCATAGATGTTGTGGAACAAATAACACTTTTCCAATTTTCTCATCAAAATGTCAAAAGAAGTGAGAAGCAAACAGTTAATAAGAGAGTTGAAAGAATTGAGAAAACAACAACTACAATTGAACCAACAACTGGTACAATGGAGAGCCAAATATGTTCCAAATACACCACAAAATATAAAATTTTGCAATAAGAATGAATATACAAATGCAAGCAGGCATTAGAACCCACAAGTGCCTGATAATACAATTGAAAATCTTCGCAATGGAGGCAATGCATATCATCCACATCAGAACATTTATTCACCACAACCATCAAAACAAATAAATTCCTATCCATTCCATCCTAGACAAAGACTGGTAAGCTATCAAGATTATCAATATAATCAACGTCAAGTGCAACACAATCCCAACCCACTTGGAAATGTTAGTTAGAACCTACAACAAGGTATGTATCAGAATCAACAATCTATGAAGAGAAATGATGAATGTCTACGTATTGAAGAAAGAAGAAAAAGTCTTTTGGATTCCTTTCTTGAAATAAGGAGACATGATGGAGAATCTGGGTGCTCTTTGTTCAGAACAACGGCAAATATTTGTAGGAAAATACCTATTAATTTCCCACCTAGTAGGTATCAGTTCATTGAGCAGTTCATGAAAGCATATGAGCCCAATTCAATTTATTGGCCTGAATCATTGGTGCCAGTAGCTTATAATCAAATAGAAGAATGAATTAACATTGTAGACAATAAAAGGTATGAGCACACTATCAATTTTAAATCCAATAATTGTATTACTGATGAGTATGGAGAAATTGATCAAATAATGCAACCAATGGAAGATGAGATGTGTGCAAGTGAAAATAATTCTTATAACAACCTGCATGATGAAGATGAAGATATAGAAGGTCTTTCTTGCATAACAGATTATGACAGTGTATGTTATGAGGGATCTATTGAATATTCAGATGTTGATCCACAACAAAGTGATTCTTGTAGTTCTTATGGAGATCAGGATGAAGAAGCAATTGAAGATGCAAGTTCATTTGATAGTGAACAAATAACACCTCCAACTACAGATAAGAGACATGGGGATACATTTGATGATGAATAGGTTTGTACACTTCAAAATGGTTTTCATTTTTTAAAATCCATTGTATGACAAGAAGATAGAAGAAGATCAGATGATGTTTTACCAAGGTTTTCCAGAACAAAAATTTCATGTGTTTACAAATCCACTTTATGATGAAGATGAAACATTCTCAGATAACCAAAATAATATATCAGCTTGTGGAACAAATGACTATTCATCTAAATTTTTCTATGATGATCTTGAGCCTCATTATGATGATGAAAAAGGTGAGTACATTAATGTTGAAAGTGAGCAAATTTCAGATTTGTTGGTAATAGAGTACCAGAAATATATACATAAGAATAATTCATAAATTTTGTCCCCAACATAAGTTGTTTCAAATATGCATAATGGTGATTACATAAGTCAGAAATTTGTGCCACTGCCAATTAGTGATATTAAAGAAATAGAAAATGTTTCAAATTTGGTCACTCCAAAAGATGTTAATGAGACATAATTTTTAGACTCTCAAGAGAAGCATTCTAATAGTGAATTTTTAGTACAACTGGGAGATTGTTTTAGACCACATGATAGTAAAAAAAATAATGAGGAATGTTGCATTAAATCTACATACATATTGTATGTTGAAGATGAAAAAGATTTATCATATGATGAACTACAGAGTGATCAAACTGAGAACAGTGATTTTCTGAAAGTTCCCAATGGTAATGCATGTAGCAGGGAAGATTGCATGATTATTTCCAAGAAGAATCTAATGAGCTCAAAACAAAACCAGGTGTATGATAGGGGAAAATAGGGGCCTTTCTTTTTTCTTGGTGGCCTTGTGCCATCAGCTGTAGTGTGTTTTTTCAAAAAACCATGTTAGTTCATGACAAAAAAGAATTTGAATCTATTGTTCAAAAAATAAAACACTTGGTTTTCTCTCCCAGAGGTCTGAATTCTTGCTATGCCCACAGGGGAAAAATTTGAAGCTGCCATGTCAAAAAAATTAATGACACTCAAAAAATTGGATTGAAAAATTTGCATAAGTGGCTCACTTTGAAAAATCACAAAGTGAAATCAGTGTAATCTCAAGAAAAATAATTTTGTAAATTTGTTTATCTACCACATATGAGTGTGCATGCCATTTTTCAGCTTCATACAATCTAATTTGACAAAGTTGCAAAGCGACAAGTTGAAGGGTTTTGAGAAAATCTGTTGTCAATACAATGAAAAATTTCTTAAAGTGGTCAACTTTGAGGGTAAATATTAAGAAAATGAATAATTATCATAACAAACTGGTTGGTGCCTTCAATTCTCTACACCAAATTCTACCTCCATGGCAATTTTTAGGGCGTTTGGACATCATTTGGTATTTGTTCAAAACCAAAACCAAACTAATTTTGCATTGGTATTTCCAGAAAATTCTCATAGAAGGATCAAATTTGATAATTAATAACACATAAAAGAAGTGAATTGGGAAGAAATCCTCTTGCACACATTTTTTTCTATCCAAAATGAAGTAATCTACAAAGTTATAGCTTCTCAAAATCAGATTTGGTATCTCTAAAAAATGGCAAGTTGGCATGCTTCAAATAGTTTTCATAAGTGCAGTTTCAGAAAGAGTTTATTGACCTACTTTAAAAAATCAATATCTTTCAAATCTGATGACTTCGGGCCAAACCTTTCTGCAAACACATTCCCCTATCATAACTCAACATACAGGTGAAATTTCATGGCTTTTGGAGATCATCTAATCATGTCTTCAAAGCAATTTCGGAGGCTACCTAACTCATTTTGGTCATTGTGCAGCAAAGAAAAATTCCATCAGAGAGACAGGTTTGAGGTCTTACCAATCTACAAGAGTGGTCCGTAGTCTCACTGATCTGCAAGACAGGTTTGAGGTCTCACCAATCTGCAAGAGTGGTTTGAAGTCTCACTGATCGGCAAGAAAAATGCTATCGGAGTGAGATTTTCAAGTTAGCCCGAGCATATATTTCACGCTGATGGAATTTTATCGGCAAGAAATTCACTTTGTCTCGCTGATAAAGAAAAATAAAACATATTGGGGAGACATGAGCTATCAGAATGAGTTTCAAATGTCTTCTCGACTTTATATGTTATACTGATTGACAAGACTGGTATGAAGTCTCATCGATATCTACAAGAGTGGTTTGATGTCTTAGCGATATCTGCAAGAGTGGTTTGATTTCTCAGTGATACAATATTCCTACAACAATTTGCATCAGAGAGACTCTTTGATATCAATGTAAGATAAAATATGTCTTGTCAATGTCAGATGATACCCCGATATAGTGAATGCATACAATCATAGCATAAACAAAAGATTAATAAAGTATGACTATAGTGGAAAACAATATTTCACATTTTCATCAAGGAGGTAAATGCAAAAGGAATGTAAAAGTGGATAATTATTTTACTCGGGAGAGTATAACAAGTAAAATTTATAGACATTTTTCACCAAAGGAGATTTGAGAGTGGGTAAACATTTTTGGGTGGAAAGGTGAATATTGCCAGCAAAGGAATTAAAGTTTATTGTGAAATAATTTTCACAGGAGACAAAGATAACGAAGATTAAAATATTTTAATTTTACGAAGGCAATTAATTAAAATATAATGAGGAGCTGTAGCCGACACACAACAAAGGATCACAACCATTGAAGATATAATGTATATATGCTAGATAAAATCTAATGGATCATTATTAGAAGCAGTAGTAGTTAGGTAGTTGGATAGGGTGAACTCTTTCCAAAACAAAACATCATGTTGTATATTGTAAAATATTTTCAAATTATATAATGGAAAAGAATGCATAAATTTGGTGATCCAATTATGGTGTCAGTTGTTTGTTGACACTACCTTATTCACTACCTTATTATTTAAATTGATGTATCAAGGATGTTTTCAATTTATCAAAGCACATTTTCTACTCTTGTGTGGTTCAATTAACTGGCTCCTTCAAGGAAGGATTAAACTCTTTTGATTGATCACAGTAATCTAGAAAAGGAAATTTGGATCAATAAAAAGAACTTGATAATTGCTTCCTTGCATGTTTATGCCAGGCATAAACTCATAAAAGGGCCAAAAAAATTGAATTGTATCCAGAAATAGGACTCACACATCATAAAAATCTTGACTCCATTAGCCCAACAAAAGTAGGCACTGGTCACACCAATTCCATTCTAGAATTTCATAAAAATCTTATTCAAAATATTCACATGGGTATGTGCAGGATCATGATGGGCCAAAAAGTGGTGATATGATGGGTATGTGGCTGTCAACTTTTTTGTAACCCAAAATTGATGAAACGAAAAGGGTTTTTAAAGGAGATTCTCAACTTTCCACCAATATAAATTATTCTTTACTTTGAATTTAATAAATAATTAGTATTCATTTTCTATTTGAATTATGACTAAAGTCCTTATTGATAGGCTAATTGAAAAACATCTATAGCTTTCAAATGGTATCACATTTTTTTAATCTAAAATATGTGTCACATTCTATGATTTGTATACTATAGGATTAAAAAATAAATTGAATTTCATGAAGTTTTGACCAAGTTAAGGTGGTTAGACATACAAGTTTTTATATTTTTTAAAATTTGTAATAAAAATTCATAATTAATTATATACTTGAATTTTTTTACAAAAACATATGCATCACATTCGGACATGAGCCTCTACTTATATCTAAAATCTTATAAAAAAATATTATCATTTTATTGGGGTTAGGGTGGTCAAACAAATACCTACTTCTTATTTTTTCCCTTAAATTTAAGTACTATTGCATTGAAATTTCAAATTTTCACCAAATACATTTATTTTTATTTTTAAATAAACTTAGTAGTTTAGAAACTACATTCAATTTACTATAGATTCTATTCTTACATATTTTTGAAATAATATAGATAACTTATTCAAATTTTTACCTCAAGTTGCCTAACTCTATTTTTTCTAAATTTTTTGCCACTTAAGGGTCTATTTTTTCCACAATGATCTTGCACATACCCACATTTAAAATTTAAGTAGGAGTAATTAGCAAGATTTCATCTATCCTGCACCACTTGCCATTATGGATAGATTTCCCAAGTAAGAAAAAAATAGTTTAAGTCTGCTTCACTTGCATAGGTATACCCACCTAGGTCTGGCAGAGCCTAAAGAGAAGAAGGTTCAAATCCATCATTTGGCCTTGTACATTAGCCAAAAAATTTATGAGAGCTTGGCAACCTCTTGTCGTTCAAACCTGTGTTTTTGAGACCTAACATCCCACACCCATTATCTTGGATAATGACTCTAATATAAGAGATGTCCAAAATGGAGGGTGTCTTTCTCTCAGAAGTGGAGGTGAGGGTAGATGGGTCTATATATGGAGATGTGGGTCCTTCATCATTCTTTGGGACTTGAGGGATCTTGTAGTACTTAGTTTCCAAGTTCTTGCAATAATAAAAGGATTTAGGATCTCCATGGACTGTGACCTCTTGATTTTGATAGGGAAATTTGACACATTGATGGAAGGTGGATGCGACATCTTGCATCCCATGAATCCATGGGCACCGTAGGAGGATATTGTAAGGTAATTCAAGATCAAGTACTTGGCATGTGGTTTCCATGATAGTTGGCCCTACTTGAATAGGGAGTTGAATGGTGCCTTGAGACACTCGTTCCTAGTCATCGTATGCTCTGATTGTAATGCCTTTAACTTTTTCAATGACATCTTCATAGAATCCTAGACTCTTTATTAGCTTGAGAGTAAAAATATTTAACCCTGCACCTCCATCCACCAAGACTCTCTTGACATTATTTTTATGGACTAAGAATTCAAGATGGAGTGTGTGCTTATGAGATGGCTTAGTTGGGAAGTCTTGATCAGAAAATGTTAGCAAATGTGGCGTGGTGATATGTCTGACCATAGCTTGGAACTGGTCTACGTCAAGATTTGTGGGGACAGTGGATGAAGCAAATGCTTCTTCTAGGATTTTCCTATGTGTGAGTGAGATTCTCAGCAACTCCATGATGGAGATCTAGGCGGGGGTTCTTTTCAACTGATCCAAGACATTATAACCATCAGGAATTGACTTTCAATTGGTAGTGGATGCTTTGGGTGCTTGGGATCGTCCTAGAATGGTAAATTTTCCACTACGTGTGGTGACTCCATAGTCGGCCCGAGATCCTTTGATACTAACAACAATAACCCATTCATCTACTGGTGTAACAACATCTAATGATGCAATCATATGGTCATAAACATGGTTCACATTATTATACTTTTCCTTACCATTTTTGTTTCCCTTATTGTGATCTAGTATCAAATCCATGTATATCTTTAGATCTTGATTTCTTGCGGGTTGTTCAATGGTTATAGTTCTATCATCAATGAGGTCCTGAATCAAATTTTTGAGTCACATGTAACTGGCTACTATGTGTCCATTTATCTTGTGGAAATCACAGAGTTGTTTCTCATTATACCATGGTGGTTTAACTTAAAGCTCTTGATAATTATCATAAATGAGGGTCTTGATGATATTTTCCTAAACTAGTCGTTGCATGACAGACTCAATTGGTTCCCCAAGTAGTGTGTATTTTCATTTAGGGGGATACTTCCTTGGGGGTGGTCCCCCTTGATTGTTCAGGTTACTGACTACTTGGTTGTTAGGTTGTTGTGATGATATGTTGTCTTGTGTGTTGTTTTGGTTGTTGACTTGCGGTTGTTGATATGATTGTGTGTTTTTCCTTGGAGCACTAATAATAACTTTGGCATCAACCACACCATCGCTAGTAATGTTTTTGTTGTTTTCCCATATGCGATATTTTTTGTTATTACTGGTTGATGGAAAATTCTCTTGATATGTGGGTGTCTCCCCTTGTGCAATAAGGGATCTTTCAATGTTGATCACCTTGGGGATCAACTAGTCATATGTGGTGATGCATTGCATTTTCAGATGGAAGGAAAAGGTCCCTTCAAGATTGGCGATGATAGTACAGATTTGTTGTTCTTCAGGAATAGTCCACTTGCTCCTGTTGGCCTTAGATCACCATCATTGCAAGAAAGATGTGAATGTTTCCCCCTTGGCTTGTTTGAGTGTGGATAATTCTTCTAGACTCACATCCATGCCTATGTTGAATGAACAGTTATGTATGAAAAAATCCACAATTTCTTGGAACTTCTTGATTTTGAGAGGAAGACGAGAGAACCATTCCATTGCTGGTCCAACCAAACTCCAAGGGAATAGTTGCATTAAATAAGTTTCATCATATGCAACTTCCATACAATGAACATGAAATTCCCTTATGTGATCTTCAAGGTTACCATTTCCACAATATTTTTCAAATTTAGGTGTCTCCTACCCTTTTGGGAATGGAACCATCGCAATAATTCTATCAAATGGATAAGGGCACAAATTGTTGGTATATTGCTTCTAGTGTTGTCATTTATGGCAGCCTAAGTCATTATTCTGGTCTGTAGTTCAAAATTTGTTCATACCAACAGGCAAAGTGAAGAATAGAGTACTAATGGAAGAGAGCATGAAGAACAGGGTATCCGGTTAGTATGTCGATCTGTATGCTTGACCGGATTATCATTTTGAGTTGTGGATCTCGAGGAAGATTTTTAAGAATCTATATTATCTTACTATTAAGTTTTATGATGTCCCACTAATCGGTATATAAGTTAGGAGATCTGACAGGATGATTTTCTATTTATTAGCTCTTAGTGGCCGACTTGGTGTATGTGGCATGTCATAGATGTATAAGGAGTAATTATTTCAATTTTTTTATGTTTGAGAATTTTGATTTGGGGCCACAATATAGCATTATCCAAAATTGATGGGTATGCATCGAATATCAAATGTTGATTGAGCTAACTATTGGTAAATATTTTTGTTTTGATGATGCCGACATGAAGCGACTAAAATCTTTGTTAGCGGATATATATGTGAGATCGGGTAATTCATTTTGGTATGTGTGAGAGTAGATGTTTTTGTTCAATATGTGTTGATGAGTGTTTGAATATAAAAAGATTAGTTGAGAAAAAATTTCTTGTGCAGAAGAGCATTTTTGTGAAGCGAATTAAGGAAAAGCAGAGCAAAGTGCAAAATTAGACCGAAGGTCCAGAATCTGATCTATGAGCCTCACTGGAACTAAAACTAGGATTTGTAGATGCTACTTTCTTAGTTCAACCTTTTTTTGTAAACCAAATCTCTTGTAAGGTAGTGATCCTTCCTTATTTCAAGTAGTGAGCTCTAGGTAGTGTGCCTAAATGCATGTGCATTCCCCTTTTTCTTCATACTTTTAACAGAGTATAAATTGTGGATTAACCTCCACCATGGTTTTTCCCCTAACAGGGTTTCCATGTAAAAATCTTGGTGTTATGGTGTTTTGATTTTTTCCTTCATGTGCTTGCATCTTTAATTTTGTTGAAATGCTACAAATGGTTTAAAATTTGGATTGAAATTTAAATATTGTTGAACACTGATTCACCCCCCTCTCAGTGTTCCTTAAGTCCAAAAATTGGTATCAGAGCAAGGTTCCTTTGCAGAAGCTTGATAGCTTGAGGTGGATCTTCATATGCATGGACTCTGGTGGTCTTCAACAATAACTTTTGGTGGCACTTGATGATCTTGATCAGTCTAAAGCATAAGTCATGGACTTAAAAGCAAATCTTGAGGATGCTGAAAAATTCATTCAATCATTGAAGGATAAAATCAATGAGTCAAGAGAAAAGAGGAAGGAACTATGTAATTAGATGAAGTAGAAAGAAATTAAATGCTTGGAAGATGCTCACCTAAATATGACCCTAAAAGAAATAATTGAAGAATGTGAAAATTTTACTAGAGACAATGCTACTCTAAAGCTTGTGATGGAATCTATGGTGATGAAGCTAACTAAGGAGATTGAAGAAATGAAGAAGAATGAAGAGAATCTTGCCCAGTCCTTAAAAGAAAGATATGAAGAATGTAACAGAGTTAATATTGGATTCATTTAGTTGGAGATTGAACTGCAATAATCCAGAAATAATGAACAAGAGCTTCAAAGAAAGATAGTTATTCTCAGAGATGAACTCAGTACTACCAATGATTGCAAGTAGAAGTTTAGGATCAATTCTGCTAAGCTTGATGAGCTTACTAAAGGAAAGAAAGATGCAAATGACAAGCGAGGTCTTGGATATGAGAAGGGAGAAAGCTGTGAATCTGAACACAAGGATTCTAGACAAAGAAATCAGATGAACAAAGGCAAAAGGTATCTGGTAAGACAACCCAATGCTCATAAGTTTAATGGTCACTAATTTTCCTGTAATAAATTTGGTCATATGACTTCTCAGTGTAGAAGTAAAATAAATTCAAGTAGTCCATCAATTCTTGGTCAGTGTTTTATTTGTAATAAGTTTGGTCACAAGTCAAATGAAAGCATAAATGTGATGAACAACTTTCATAGAGATGTTAGATGCTATGCATGTAATAGATTTAGGCATATTGCTAATCGATGCAAATCAAGAGGAAATCAATGGAATGAATGGTCTAGACAAAGAAATATTGTGTGTTACAATTGTAATAGATTTGGTCACATTGCAAGATTCTACAGGAACAAAAACATGGATAGAAGAGGTCTGGTATCCAAAGGCGAAATTTCACAGAAAGATGATAAAGGAAAAGGGAAAGTGAATGTGGAAGAAATAAGAGATCAGATGAATAAAACATGGGTAAGGAAGAGTGAGTCTAATGAAGGAAATAAGCCCACACTAGAATCTTCTTTTGGTAATTCCTCTAGAAATTAATCTTAGGCCATTGGCCTCGGGGAGTTTTTCAAGAAAATCATTTGTCCCCCTATTAGTAGTTGGCACTGGAATGAAGGAAATTGTCAGTAGTTGTGCTAATAGTCTTCAAATGTATCGGTGATCACTTGTGAAAAAATTTGAGAAGTAGAAGGTCCACAGATGAATTCTTCTTTTGTTGTCTGAGAAAATAGAGTATCTAAAACTCCTAGGGAAAAAAATTTAGTGCGGTAAAAAGGTTAGGTGTGTGAGTTATAAAAGGGTTTTTGGAACCCTCATTTCTCACTTTGCATTGAAGAAGAATAGAGGAGAGCCCCTGCAACAAAATTTTGAAGGAGTAAAGTCAATTCGGCAACAAATTCATCAAGTATTTTAGTTGCTTGTAGAATTCTCACTCAATTTGGTGCTCGGTAGAAACTTGTTCAATATGAAAAGGAAAATGGAGAAAATCAAAGGAATTGTGAATTTAGATGAATATAGAAGTGAGAGGATTAGGGAGCTGAGAAATATGTTTCTGGATAATGAATTTAAATTGCTTGAAGGTGTGAAACATAAAAGTTTGGACATTTGGAGTGAATTTCCCTATTTTGATAACGCAAAATTCATTTGGTTTATCTTGAACAGATTGAATGATGACATTCTAACTTTGGATAAACCCTATCTCATTTCAAAAGAGGTGATCAAGAATATAACTAGATTATGCAATGTTGGGGATATACCGAAAAAGAAGCCGATTCAGAACAAAGAAGTCAAAACCCTAACCAGAGGAACTGGAGATCAAAGGGCTTTGATAATTGTGATAATCAAAGATTCAATAACAAGGTACATTGCACATGGAATCTCATACAAAATCATTTTCAAAAATAGGGAAGGCACAACTTTGGCAGGTGCAGTTTACATCTCTCATAAAATGATAATGGAGGATCAAGATTTTGATCTGTGTGGATTGCTAAAACATCAATTGATGGAAAATGTGCAACTAACAAAGGAGGAAGATTACCCCTTCAATTTTGGTACCTTGGTCATATGTCTTGTGATGTATTTTCTAAATTGCTTGCCACATATTAGCAATGTTGTATGGGAAAAGAATGAACCGGTTGGTAAATAGATTTTTGAACATTCTAATACTTTGGGAAATTGTGAGCAACATTATGCAAATTTATTTAAAGAATTACTAGAGAAGTATGGAGCAATTAGAATTTCTATTCTAGTAAGAACACTTGAAGTTGGATCCTCTTCTGGCGAGATGGAGAGGAAGAAGAAAAGAGCTCAAGAGATTATTGATTACACACCTTTGCCACACAAGACTTCAAAAATTGAAGGAAAAGGTAAAGAACAAGTGATTGTGGACATACGAGATGAGGAATCTTATGAATAACTCCAAGGGAAGAACTTGAATCAGTTGAACTGGATGTAGTAATAGTAAAAGGAAGTGAAGAAGAAGGTGTTTTATCCAAAGTAAAGATAATGTAGCTTGTTCAAGAGAAAGATGGAATGTAGAAAATTGGTGACATATGTTCTGATAGACCCTCATATGAGTAGGACCTCATCAAGAGCACACTGAGTACTTATTTTTTGCACAATAATATTGGTTTGGAGAGTTTGCAGAATGTGTTTCCTAAAGAGATGATCAAATGCATTAAGGAAGCCATGGTCTCTAAGTCCTAGGACAAGAAAGAGGGAGAAATAATTCTACATCTGAAGGAACAGTTCAGGCTATCTTTTACCAAACTAAAAAGGAAAATGAATGTGTTGAGGAAATTCATAAATACAACAAATAACATCTACAACTATTGTCTTCATTGGCCTCATGTAGTTGGGAGATACAAAGATAAGCTGGAGTAGATTGAAACTGAGCTGAACAAGATTGGTTAGGATTATAACATGTTTCAAGATCAGGATGGTGAAATCAAGAGAAGGATTCAAGAGTTGTAGTCTAAGCATACAAAATTTCATTTCGCCAGAAACAACCTTGTCGAAACCTTTTGGAAAGTGAAGGATTTAACCGAATGCAGGCTAGAGCAGCTAATTGATGTTTTGAGGAAAGGAGAGAAATTAGAAGAGGAAATCACAATTCTAGAATCTCTCATCCAGATTATCAACTAGACATCTGAGAAAAACAACTTGATCATAATCATTGGGATTTCAATAGAAGCTTGGAGGAAATTTCTTCTGAAAATAAAAGATAAGTAGAAGATAATTTTTTGACTCGAGTAGCAGTTGTATGTCTTAAAATTTTGATCCAATTTTTGAAAGGGGGAGAGAGATCAGTGAATAATTTGTTTTTCATTGATGTCAAAGGGGGAGAGAGAATAGTGAAAAATTCCTTGTCATCCTAAGTGGGAGTTGTGTTTTGAAAATTTGAAATTTGGCAGCATAATCATATTGGTTCTAATACTTAGTCATTTTTCACTAAGTGTTGCCATCAATGCCAAAGGGGGAGATTATTGGAATATGGCTTCTAGTGTTGTCATTGATGGCAACCTAAGTCATTATTCTGGTCCACAGTTCAAGATTTGTTCATAATGGTAGGAAAAGTCAAGAATAGAGTATTAACAGAAGAGAGAATGAAGAATAGGGTATTGGGTTAGTATGTCGATATGTATGCTTCACCGGATTATCATTTTGAGTTGTGGATCTGGGGGAAGATTTTTAAGCATCTATATTATCTTACTATTAGTTTTTGTGATGTCGCATTAATCAGTGTATAAGTTAGGAGATCTGGCAAGATGATTTTTTGTTTATTAGCTCTCAGTGATCGACTTGGTGTATGTGGCATGTCCCGGATGTATAAGGAGTAATTTTTTAAATGTTTCTGTGTTCGAGCATTTTTATTTGGGGCCACAAAATAGCATTATCTGAATTTTATGGGTACACATCGAATATCAAATGCGGATTGAACCAACTATTGATAAATAGTTTTATTTTGCTGATGGCGACATGAAGCAACTAAAATATTTGTTAGCGGATATATATGTGAGATCAGGTAATTCATTTTGGTATGTGTGAGAGTAGATGTGTGTGTTCGATATGTGTTGATGTGTGTGTGAATATCAGAAGATCGGTTGATAAATTTTTTCTTGTGTAGAAGAGGGTTTTTGTGAAGCGAATTAAGGCAAAGCAAAGTGAAGTGCAAAATCAAACAAAAGGTCCAGAATCTGATCTATGAGCCTCACCAGAACTAAAAGCAGGAATTTGTAGATGTTACTTTCTCAATTCAACTTTTTGTTTTAATCCAAATCTCTTGTAAGGAAGTGAGCCTTCCTTATTTCGAGCAGTGAGCTCTAGGCAATGTGCCTGAATGCAAGTGCATTCCCCTTTTTCTTCATACTTTTAACAAAGTATAAATTGTGGATTAACCTCTACCATGGTTTTTCCCCTAACAGGGTTTCCACGTAAAAATCTTGGTGTTATGGTGGGTTTATTGTTTCCTTCATGTGCTTGCATCTTTAATTTTTTTTAAATGTTGCAAATGGTTTAAAATATGGATTGAAATTTTAATATTGTTGAACACGGATTCACCCCCCTCTCAGTGTTCCTTTAGTCCAACACAAATTCCCTTGAGTTTTTGTTGTTTTTTTAGATTGTAGGTATAGCACTTGTTGTGAGATTAATTTTATTTGTGTAGACATGTGATTTTGCGGATTGGGTAGTGGGATGAATGTTTTTTGAGGTGGTTTGATTACTTGAGTGATGGGTGGGGTATTTTGCGTGTTTGTGGGAGGTTGTTGTAAGATTTTCTTTGCAATCAATGATTTTTGGTATGCCTGCAATTATTGTTGTTGCAAAACCGCTTATTTTTGGTCTTGCTACTGTTGTGCTAACAATGCTTGTTGTTGGGCTAGTAGTTGAGCTGCTTCTTGTTGCACCTGGTATTGTTGCAAAGCTTGTTGATAGGCTTCCTGCTGGACTGCATGTTGTTGTACTTGGTATTGTGCTTGTGCTTGAGCTTGTTCCTAAGCTTGATCTTGTTGGGTGACTTCTGCAGCTTGGGAAGCTTTTTGTTGTTGCAATAAAGCTTGAGCTTGCACTTGGGCAGCTTGTTGTGCAGCTTGCTATGCCTGTGCATTTTGTGCCTGAAACTGTTGGAATGTTTTTTGATAGTCTTGCATGGTAGCTTGTAGTATAATGCTATATTGGTTTGCCATGTTTGGTTTCAGTGGTGGAGGTGGAGGATTCAAAATGGAGTGAGTTGTTGTGATGAGATTTTGTTGAGGTGGTTGTTGAGGTGTTGTTTGGGTGATGATAGGGGGTTGTGTGGTAGATGGTGTGGTTATTATGCTAGGTCCTTGGGAGACCACATTTATAGATGGTGTAGCAATTGATTGTGTTGTTTGGATTGGTCCCACCTAGTGTTGCGATATCAGTGGAATGACCAAAGGATTCGGTATGTTGATTTGATTCATGATTGGAGGATTGTTTTGATTTGGTTGATTGAGGATTGGTAAAGGGGGTTTCCCTAAACCGAGGATTAGTGTAGATGTCAATGGTAGAGAGGGAAATGGTGGGAATATGGGTGGTTTGTTTCCTTGAGAAAGTGATGATGAGGGATCAAAGATTCCCCCTTGTCCTTGTGAAGTCATGGGGAGAGAAACTTGTGTGTCAAAGGAATATGCTAGTGATGCGGTAAAAGCAAATGGATTGTCGGTGTCGTGAAAGATGACTAGGACATATAGATGCTTAGGATTTTGGGGGATGGTATTTGGTAAACCCAAGATGGTGTTTTAATCTAAGTCTTGGTTATTTACAAGGGGGTGTGTTTGAAGAGCATGAAGAAATGAACTTCCCTTGTTAACCATGGGTTGACTTGGAGCATGAGATGAGGTTGGTTGTGGGATGGGTTGAATGATGTTTTGGTAGGAAGGTGTGAATGAGACCGGTGGAATAATCCCAAGAGGTTTTTCCACAATACTGCTTACATCATAATCAGAAGGAAGTTTGGCCCCTTATTTTTCCAATTCTAACATGTATTGTGAAGGATTAAGCCTCATCATTGTGTTGACAATTTTATGATTTTTAGGATTTTGGACCATTTCCATGACTTCATCTTGAGTCATTCCTAGGATATTGTTGGTAATATCCTCCACTTGGTAACCTCCCTCTTGAAGATCTTGTGGTAGTTGGGGAAGGTTGAGTGGGGGATTGCTAGATCCAATGGGGTTTATTTCAAGTGCAGTTTGACTTAAGTCACTTAAAGTGGATGTTTCTTTGTTTGTTTCCATGTTCTTCTTGTGTTAAGATCTAGTTTGGACCATAAAATGAGGAACAAATTTTAGGAATACGGGAGGTAAACCTCTAAATCCTTAGGTTGGTCTAAACTCTAGGTAAAAAAAGAAAATATAAGATGTTAAGGATCAAAGGATGGTGATGATATAGTGAATGATGGGTGATTGTGAATTATTGAACTCTTAAGAACCTTGGAGGGATACTAGACTTTAGGACTTTTGGATTTTTTATTTTGGATTTGGATTTGATAATGAACTCATAAACTCCAAGAGGTTAGATGTTGTCTTGGAATAAAATTTTCCACAAGGTGATAATTTAACTAAGTGTATGAAGAAGGATTCATCCACACACACTTAGTCAAACAAGATGATTTTGATTTGATTTAGAAGGATTTTCCAAAAGCCTAGTATGAAGGATTTTTTCCAAAATTCTAAGATTTGTTTGTGAGATGGGATTTGATTAATGCTTTGGAGATGGAAAAAAGTGTTGATTTTCATCCAAAGTGAACTTAGAGAGACTTTTCTTTACAAGACCTAGGTATTGAAAAACATGCTATACTTCCAAGAACTTGTCAATCCTACAAAGTGAGATACTAAGAACGTTGAAAAATACTTGGATTTTGACAATAATAGAATGAATAAAAAATTGGGATTATCCTTTGAAGCACATTTCTAAAAGATATAGATCAATCTTTCTCTAACTTCGTAAAGCATAGACTGATGTTTCTTGATATTCCTTGGATGAATACTTTTGTTTGGATTAATATACTTTAGTTTTGGGACCTTGATCTTCCGGGAAATCTTTGAAAAAACACATGTGTAGGGTTCAATTTGAGTTAATCTTTGCTTAATGGATTCATTTTACCACAAAAGCTTTCTTGCTTAGCTTTTCCACTAAATGTCTATGTCTCAATTTATTTTCATCTCACAAGGTCCATTATGTGGAAATCAAGAGAATCAAGGAAATAGTTCCCTAATGTTTACTTTAGAGTGATAAAATTCAGATATAGGCCCAAATACTTAGAAGCCTCTAAGGATAAATCCCTAGGGACAAGTAGTAATACTTGGGATTTTCAAAGGTATTTGCCTCTTCTAAAGGGTTTAAAGTTTGATGACCTTGTTAAATGTTTGTTTTCAAGATTTTGGATCCAAGCAATGTGTTTAACTAACCCAAACATTGTACAACCCAAGGATGGAAAAGAAAATATTTGTTGAATTCCCACATGGATTTCTCCAGTTGTGCTTATTTAGAGTGGATGATTAGAAGCTTGACCACACTAGCTCCCCTCCAAAAAAATCACTTCTATGGGTTAGCCAAGCTTCAGTTCCCATGAATCTCCCATGATGAACTTTTCATCTCTACAAAGAACCACAAATATGTGAGACAACTTTGGAGGTCTGACCTCCTGATGCCACCAAATATTGGGATTTTGGATTCTAAAAAAAGATTTGTAGTAAGGGCATCCAGTTTAGGGGGTGCAATGATAAAATACTTGTGAGAGATCTCCCAACCCTTAGAACAATGGATTTACACATCATAAATACATTGGGGGAGAGTTATCATGCACTGCTTCCCATTGTTTACAATTTTCATTATAACCACAAATTTATATAGTGGTTTGGAAGAGCTTGGCTTATGCTTGTTACCGCTTGGGTCATTCCCTTGGGGTGAGTACTTTTTCCCACCAAGGAAATCCCTCTAAAGTTGAAAAATAGCAAGTAATTACATTCGTAGTTCAATCAATCTTTGCTTTCATGAACAAAGAGAGAACACACGTGATGCCTTTTCTCACACTAGCAAGCTTTGTTCAATTTAAAAAAACCCAAATTTGAAACATGGAGGCAATATTTTAGAAAACCTAATGCCACCAAAATTCTTTTGATTCTCAAGATCATCGTGAAGTGCGAGAGAAGTGCATACACATTCGAATGACAAGATTTTGTAAAAAAGATTACAAAACAAGAACAAGCACAAAAAAATTTTAATCCTCAAAAGCAATAATTGGATTCATAGCACCAAATTTGAGTGTGAAAGTTGTTTGTTCAATTTTAATCCAAATCAAAATGCTAGAGTATCTAAGATTCAATTTTAGCCAACTTGAAAAAGCTTGATTTCTGGGTTAATTTTAAGTCCAAATTGAATCTAGTTGCTCCTAGAAATTGAAATGCATGAATTAAAGCCCAAATTGTCACAAAAATCATTAGAAAATGCTTTTAAAACTTCTAACTCTGCCTCTCCCCTACTTCCTGCAAATGTGGTGCTGAAAGGAAAATACAACACTCTGTTAGTAGCATATGCAGCGTTGAAATATAGATGTGACACTCTAGTGAAGTCGAATGCGGCACTCTGCAAAAACACAAAGTGCGATTACGACATTATAGCAAAAACTACACTCTGTGGTGAGAAAGTTTGGTAGAAAGAAAAGAAAGCATATGTGATGATGTGTCAAAAGTGGCACAATAGAGGCATTTGAATGCAGCGTGATGTGAAAAATGTGGTATTGTGTGTCAAAAGCGGTGCTTTGCAACGTCACATTTGCAGGAAGGTGGCGTTGCTCCCCTATAGCTGCAAAAAATGGAAAAATTATACAATATTAGACATGTTAGATTGCTCAACCCTCCTTCTAGTGCCAAAATTTGAGCACAAAACCTGCATAGACTAACAAATGATCAACAAAACAATGTCAAACATGTTAGTAACACAAATCTAATGCTCCCTATGATATTCTTCAACTAATTTAAGAGAAAACATGAAATAAACAAGGAAATAACATAATTGAAGCATGTAATATAATCTAAACTAACAAAACCTTCATCCCATAGGGGGAGAGGTGCTCCTTTGATGTGGAAAAAAATCCTTTCCCAATCCCTTGATAATCTTGATGAGTTGTTGAAGATTCCAAGATGGAATTGACTATAATCTAGCTATGAAACTTGAAAATGATGGAAAACTAGAACTCAAATGGCTATAATGATAATGCATGAAGTTGTGAATCCATATTAGGAAAATGATGCCTCTATTTATAGAAGCCAAGGGTTAAGAATGAGAGGATTTGATGAATGTGGGATAAATTGAGAGCCAATGGGAATGTGCCAAGTGTCACAATTCTATTAGATGAAGTTGGAGCACATTTTGGGAAATGTGTGAGTGGAGGAGGATGGAAAAGAAGTAAATGTTGTTGGTTGAGAATTTGAAATTGTTGTAAGAAGAATTGAATGAGATTTGAGAGGATGTAAGAGGATTTGAAAGGTTCTAAGAGATTAAATGCAGATATCATAGTTACAAATCTAAGTTCAAAAAAAATAGAATTTTATCCTTCATGGAAAAAAGTTATGCATTATACGGTGAGCGTCACTCCTTAAAAATGTTGTTTATTGAAAAAAACTAGTTTTCGAAGGAGATGGAAAAATAAGTGCAATTTGAATCCAAAATATTTGAAAAACATATATTTAGAATCTATAGACTTAATGTCACAAATCACTAGTTTGCATCATCTTCAAATTCCTCATGGTTTAGCCGCTATAGGTGCCCAAAAGTGAAGATTTAGTTAGAAAAGAATATTTCAGTGTATAGTTTGGCCAAAAATTGTAAACTAGTATTGTGTGTTGGTGTAATTAATATTTAATTACACTTTGCATAAGTTTACTTAGGCTTTATTTAATTACTAAGTTATAGGTTCTTATCTTTATCTTATTGAGCTATCTTGTTGCTCAAGATAAGATTAGGGTTATGCATCTTTGCTTTTATAAAGCAAATTATCTCTTGTAATTATTTGTACTTCGAATATATCAATTTGCACATCTTTTGTAAATCTCTGCTTTTTCATTTTTCTCTTTTGTAGAAGGTGATTTTTCTGGTTTGCAATCAGATCTTGGTTTCTAACATGGTATCAGAGCATCGATTTACAGCCCCTTCTCAGCTTTTTTGTAGGAATACATTACAGAGCTCGTTCGGGATCCCTCGAGGGTTTCATTCCTTGAGCATATTTATGTAGCATCTTGGATCATATCAAGGTTTTTGTTGGATTCAGAGTGCTAGAAAAAGTCTAAAATGGCTTTTATTTCATTCATTTTGGTCACCATTTGCCAGATCTGTGAGGGTTTCAAGCTCGGTGATTTTTCTAATAGATCTAGGGGTTGCCTGATTTTTGGAGCACTTTGGGCCCAAACGAACCTCGCCATTGGATTCGCAGCACCCAAGAACCCCTATTTTGATATAAAATGTGTCCAATTTTGGAAAATTCATCTGGAGAGGCAAAAAAAATTTGCCTGGGAGTATGGCCTCCCCAGCTCACGTCCTGAGGCACATTTTTCGAGAAAATTCAAAAAAAACTAAAAAAATATTAAAGCTTTTTAAAAAATCAAGCGCTGCCCATTTTAATGGGATCCACCACCCAGCGGCCACCGGTGCACCACCACCGTCGGTGGCTCCCCCATGCAGCTCCGCCAGATTGTTTAGCTAAACCCCGAGGGCTTAAATCTCCAGCCGCTGGTTCTATGGGTGACTAGAGCCCACTTGAAATCCCCCGCTGGGCTTCTGGCCCTAGCCCCAGTCACATGGGTGACCAAGGGCCACACCGAAGCTCCCTAGCCGCTAGCCCCCTGGTCCACCTAGGCGACTAGGGGCCGAACTTTTTTAGCCCGTGAGGGCTTATTGGAGACCTTATTGGGCAGTTTTGAGCAGTTTCGTGGAAACAAGCATAACTTTCACATTCGGTGTCATTTTTTTGCAAACAAGATATCGTTGAAAATATTTTTCCAAGCTCTACGTAACGGTGTAGGTATGATTTTTTGAGTTTTCCTGTTTGATGTCTTTTTCAGCCTCGGAAGTCAGATGTTACCGTTTTCACTCTGGGAGACATATCTTTTGCCTCGCTTATCCATTTTTCACAATTTTTGTGGCGTTGGAAAGCTGGTTTCAGCCTTTATGCAGATTTGAGGTCATTTATAGAATATGTGTACCTTATTTTATTCATGCATTCATTTTTGTTTCATGCACTAGGTTTGCATTTTCGATTATGTTTCTGTAGCTTTGCATTCTCTCCTTCTGCAATCATTGGGTATTATAATAACGAGCTGAAATAAAGTTCCATTAAGGGGGGTTCTTGCATCCATTATTTGTATTGGTGACAACTCGCATGAGTTTTTCTAGTTTCTTGTTGTTTCCTTTTAGTTTCTTTCTTGCTTAGCTAGACACATCTTTGGTTTTCATCGGTTCACACTTCACATTGGGATTTTATGGTTCTTGATCCGCATTGGTTCAGATCTTTCTTAGTTTGAGGGCCATTTTTTATGTTTAATGTTCTAGAATCTTGATGGTACTCATCTTATGGGCAGTTTTAGTTTCAGTTTGGCATTGGCTTCAAAGACACAACTTCCAGATTTGTCATCATTATGGGTCCTTTCATCCTTTCATCTACTGTTGCTTACAGATTCCAGGGTTGATCCAGTATGTGAGTTTCTAGTGCTCCATGGCATCGGGTCTATTGTTGCATTTGTGATTCCGATATGGTATTTTGCAAATAGAAGTATCTTTCCTTGCTTGCCGGATTTGGGGTTCCAGTGTTGCTTCATCAATGTTCTTCCAGTGATTCTTTGCAGCAGTTCATCTCATTGAGGGGGGGTTTTTCCCACTGGGTTTTCTCTCTCTTTGCATTTGTACATGGGTACTTGATCAGGCCTTTATTTTCGGGACCCATCTTACATCTTTGCATAATAATTTGCTTCTCCCTAAGTTGCACTTATGGGGGGGTGTTGGTGTAATTAATATTTAATTACACTTTGCATAAGTTTACTTAGACTTTATTTAATTCCTAAGTTATAGGTTCTTATCTTTATCTTATTGAGCTATCTTGTTGCTCAAGATAAGATTAGGGTTATGCATCTTTTCTTTTATAAAGAAAATTATCTCTTGTAATTATTTGTACTTTGAATATATCAATTTGCACATCTTTTGCAAATCTCCGCTTTTTCATTTTTCTCTTCTGTGGAAGGTGATTTTTTTGGTTTGCAATCAAATCTTGGTTTCTAACATTGTGGGATCCCCCAAGGAACCTTCTCTGATGTATATACTGACTTGAGTCAATTAAAATTTCATGAATGATGTTATGGTTGACACTACAAGTCAGGTAAATGTCATCATGGAGGATACTCTATTTATAAATAATCTACATAAGGATAAATATGATGAGTCACAGGTCATGCTCTATACACATGATGGTCTTTATTTTCCACCTATTATCTCTATTTCTTTCATTGAGTATTTTTTTTATGATTTTTCAAAGTGGATGAATCCTGATAATCACAACACCGAGTATGTGCGTCACATAACTTGCACCAAAATAATCAAAAACATATTTTTTTCCAATGTGTAAAGAATGAACTATAGAACAATATTATATAATTTTTTTCAAATTTGGACAATTAGGTAAAAATTTATTTAAAAATTCAATACATGTGTCTCTAATAACTATCGAAACATTAGCAAAATAAATTAAAAATAAATATGTTAATGTAGTTCAAATATAAAAAATATATAAGGTTAGAAAACTTAGAAGACCTATCAACTTACGGTGGTAATTTTACTGAGATTTGATTTATAATGTGTAAACCTAATGACGAGTAAGTTGAGAAATGAGAATGGAGAAAAAAATCATGTCAAAATGAGGCAAATGAACCATCCAAGCCTAAGACTTGTCATCCAAGACTAACTGCAAACCAAAATGTGTACATGTTTAGTACAAGCCAAAACACGCTAGACTTTTGCGTACTTGAAACACGCTCGTGTTTTGCATAGCCAGCTGAAACACACTCATGCTTTACGCAACAAAAACTAAAACACACTCATGTTTTGTGCAGCCAGCGAGAACACACTCATTTTTTGTGTAGTGAAAAAATGCTCATGTTTTGTGCAGTGAAAACATGCTTTTGTTTTGCACAATGAAAACATGCTCATGTTTTGGGCAGTGAAAACACGCTCATGTTTTGCGCAGTGAAAAAATGCTCACATTTTGTGCAGTGAAAACACGCTCACGTTTTGCGCATCGTAATCACACTTGCATTTTGCGTAGCCAAATCATGCTCACATCTTGCACAGCCAAATCATGCTCACATTTTGAGTAGCCAAATCACCCTCACGTTTTGTGCAGCCAAATCACACTCACATTTTGTGCAGCCAAATCATGCTTGCATTTTTTGCAGCGAAATCATGCTTGTGTTTTGTGCAGCGAAGTGTGTTTTTGCTACCCAAAACACACTCATATTTTACATGGCAAAATCACGCTTGTGCTTTGCGTGATGAAATCATGCTCGTTCCTTGCATGACGAAATCATGCTCATGCTTTGCACGATGAAATCAAGCTTATGCTTTGCGCAGCGAAATCACGCTCGTGCTTTGCGCAGCGAAATCACGCTCGTGCTTTGCGCAGCGAAATCACGCTCGTGCTTTGCGCAGCGAAATCACGCTCGTGCTTTGCACGAAAAAATCACGCTCGTGCTTTGCGTGGAAAAATCACACTCGTGCTTTGCATGGAAAAATCACGCTCGTGCTTTGCATGGCAAAATCACGCTCGTGCTTTGTGTGGCGAAATCATGCTCGTGCTTTGCATGGAAAAATCACGCTCGTGCTTTGCACGGTGAAATCACGCTCATGCTTTCCACGGTGAAATCACTCTCGTGCTTTGCCCGAAGAAATCACGCTTGTGCTTTGTGTGGAAAAATCATGCTCGTGCTTTGCGCGGTGAAATCACGCTCATACTTTGTGTGGTGAAATCACACTCGTGCTTTGCACGGAAAAATCACACTCGTGTTTTACGTGGTGAAATCACGCTTGTGTTCGATGTGGAGAAATCCTACTTGTGTTTTTCCTAGCGAAATTACGCTCATGTTTTGCACGGTGAAATCACGCTCATGTTTTGCGCAGCGAAATCATGCTCCTATTTTGAGCAGTGAAATCACACTCATGTTTTATGCAGCTAAATCACACTCTTTTTTGCACAAGCAAAATCACAATCATGTTTTAAGCAAGCGAAATCACGCTCATGTTTTGTGTAATCCAATCATGCTTGTGTTTTGAACAAGCCAAATCACGCTTGTGTTTTGTGCAAGCCAAATCATGCTAGTGTTTTGTGCAAGCCAAATCACACTAGTTTTTTATGCAAGACAAAACACACTCATGTTTTGTGCAAGCCAAAACATGTTCATGTTTTGTGCAAGCCAAAACATGTTCATGTTTTGTGCAAGATAAAACAAGCTTGTATTTTGTTAAAGCATCATGTTCTTGAATCTAGCTTCCCAACTCTCTCTCCTTCCACCTTTGTCTCCATCTCTCTCTACATCTCTCCTTGTCAATATTCCTCTTCGTGCTTCCATCCCTCACCAAAATATCTCTCCCTCTAAATCTCTATATCTCTCCCTATCTCTCCCTCCCTCCCTCTTCCCCTTTGTACTCTTTCTCAAATCTCTCTCTATCTCCCTCTCTTTCTCTCTCTCCCTATTTCCCTCCTTCCTTTTCTGCTCATTTTTTCCCATGTATCTCTTTGTCTCTATGTACCTAATTCCCCCTATCTCTATCTCTTCATTCTCCCTAACTACATCTGTCCCTCCCCCACTCCCTAACTCTCTCTACCTCTCTATCTCTCTCAATACATATCTATCTAGCCTATAATTCACTTATGTTTCAAGGAATATAATGTCTCCCTCGTGCTCAAAAGGTCATTTTTGTAGGATAAAATGTTTTATAATGTGATTATGTTCCTATGAAGATATAAAACCTCTCTATATATCTCCATATTTTTTTCCCTCCCTCTCTTTGTCTAGCCCTCCCTCTCTCTCACTCCATTTATCTCTCTATAATGTAGTCATATTTATATGAAGAATTTAGAGTTGACGATTCGAGGTTTATTGTTCAAAGTATATTATTTAAGGTTGAGGGTATAGGTTTTAGTGTTAATTATTAATGTGAGTATTTATGATTTAGTGTATAGGGTTCTAGTTACATCTCCTAGTGTATCCCTACATAGATCTCTCTTCTCTCTATCTAACATCTCTCTCTTTCTTTGCTTCTCTTCTCTTTATCTCTCTCATGTCTCTCTCTCCTCTCTCCCTTTAATATTTCTAATATATTAATTATTTAGGGTGTAGGGCCTATGGTTTATGGGTTTAGGGTTTATGGTTTATAATGGAGAGTTGAGATTTTAGGGTTTGGGGATTAAATTTAAATATGTAGGTTTTAGTGTTAACTTATTAATGATGGGTTTTAGGGTTTAACATATAGGGTACAAGGTTTATGTATTATGGTTTAGGTCATAGGGTGTAGGGTTTACAATTAGCGATATAAAGTATAGGGTTTAGGATTCAGAGTATAAGATTGAGTTATAAGGTTTAGCTTTGAGCGTATAGGAACCTTGAGGGTTGAAGGTATAAGGTTTAGGGTAGAGTGTATAAGATTTACAACCTAGAGCTGAGTGTAGAGTTTAGGGTTGAGGGCATATGATATAGGGTATAGGGTTGAGGGTATAGTATTTAGGATTGAGTGCATAGGCTCGATGGTTCATCCTATAGTATTTAGGGCCTAGGGTTGAGAGATATGGTTTAGGTTTGAGGTTATAAGATATAGGGTTTAGGTTTGAGTGTATATGGTTGATGGTTTATTATATAGGCCTAAGGGAAAGGTTGAGGGATAAGGTTTAGATTCAAGAGGGTATATGGTATAGGCTTGAGGTTTGAGGGTTTAGCCTATAGGATTTATGGCCTAGGATTGAGGGATAGGGTTTAGGTTTGAGGGTATATGATATAAGGCTGAGTATATCGTTAAGGGTTTAACTTGTTAGCTTTAGTTCCTAGGGTTAAGGGATAAGGTTTAGGGTTGATGGTATAGGATATAGGGTTTGAGGTTATGGGTATAGAGTTTAGGGTTAAGTCTCACATTTCTCCCCTCTCTACTCTCCTCCCCATATCTATTCTTCTCTATCTAGTGTAGTCACGGATTGAGGGTTTAGAAAGAACAATCCAAACTGTGTAGCTTAGAGTCAACACAATGGAAATAACACAAGAAAATGATCTGCAAATATGCATCTCTATTGAATTGGAAATCTTACATGCAACGTATGCCTCTATGTCATAGAAAAAAGTACCCTTTGCTTGACATGGGAACAATTTAGGATAAATTGACTTAATGAGGCCTTGAATCAGGTGTTGTGAGGCATTTTATGCATCCACACTAGGTCTTGGACCTTTGCAAATTGAATAACATGCATTTATTGATGTCTTGTAAAGGACTTTCATGCTTTTCTAGACTTAATGAACCTATTTCTCCCTAATTCAACATTATAAAACATATTTAACTACATCTTCACATAAATCTAGAACGTTTTTGAATTAAACTTAATGATAAACTAGTGTTGTAATGTGTCTTGCACATTCACATTGGTTCATGTGCCTTCCTAGGCTGTGTGGACATCATTTTAGTGTTGTAAAGTGTATTTAATCATACTTTTACATTGATTTTTGTGTCCCAATCCCTATTTGACATTTACATCATCACTAATAGGCCCCTCTTAACCCATATTGTGCATCCTGAGGCTCAATTTGATCAAATACCCAACAAGGTTGCATTTTAGACCTTATTTCCTTATCTCTTGGCATATGAGCTGTCAAATTGCCCTCTGTGGGACCCATTCACCATGCATGGAGAATTAGTCCTATCTAGGTGGGACCCATTCACCATGCATGGTGAATCAGTCCCATCTAGGTGGGACCCATTCACCAGGCATGGCGAATCAGTTCCATCCAAGTGGGACCCATTCACCATGTGTGCGAATGAGTCCCATTTGGCTCAACTTTGACCTTTGAGCAGGAAAAAACTAAAATTTGAGTTTAATATTGCTTCATGTCGGCCTATGATGAGGTATTAATGGGTAAAATAGGTGAATTTCCTATAAAAGAACCTCTCTAAACTCATTTTCACATCTCTTAACCATTCTTCATTATTCATCCACCAATCTTCTATCTCAAGCCAAGCAACTTAGGGTTTTATCATTGCAAGACATCAAGAGAGCTCCGAATAACATTCAAGGGTTGAATCTTCCTCCATTTCTGTAGAAATACAAGATCAACATCATGGCAAGGTAATTTATTCCATTATTGCATGTTTCATTTTATTCTTTCATCATTTTGGTTTAATTACCTAAACGAGGTTTGACAAAGGCAAACCCCCATGCCCTAACATTCACCATTTCTTCTTCTCTTCTTGTGTCTTTGTAGATTTAGGTCCCTTGGAAGCTAGGAAATCATTGAAGATCAATTTTCAAGGTTTTTCAACTATTCTCTTCATTCAAAAAATCAAAGTATCAATAAAAACTCATTTTTAGGCTCGTAAATCAGAGTTTCGGAAGCAAACACCTGTAGGACGTCAAAGTGCAGATCAGAAGCTTCAGAATCTGCTTTTGAAAATACAAAAATTAAAAAGTGGAATCATTCACCATGGGTGGCGAATGAGTCTAACTCCAAACTCAATTTTGAGTTTTCTGCATTTCTAAGTACCCTTTTATCATAAACATATTTCAGCTCAGTTTGACAAAATTGGGACTGATTCACCCAGAATGGAACATGAGTCCTTCTAGGCCTAAAAAATAGCATCAGTAGCATTTTAAATATAATTTCCAGTCTTCATCAAGGTTCCATGTGCACACTATTAGTTTGATTCATTTCTATTGTAATTTTCCATTCATTTGTAGGTGATTTTTCATTACACAATGTGTTTTCAAACAAATCACATTTTCTAATTTTTGCATGCTTAATCAATCAATGTTATCATTTAGTTGCATCTACATCATTTCATTTATTCTTAACTTCATCACACATCATCCATTAATTTGAGTGAACCACCAAGGTTTTGGCCTATCTCTCTCCTTTTAGGTGAAAAACCCTAGTGTAAGAGAAGTACATAGACCCAAAAATCTACAGTTCAGCCTCATGGGAAAATAACCAGGGCTCATAGGCCTACAACAAGTGTAGAGTCTAACTAATGTGTTTGTAAACTTGGTAAAATCTACTCAAATCAGAGGGTTAACTGGTTGAAAAGTCCACTTCACATTGTTAAGACTAGATTAAATCATCAACCAAGGTGCGTAAGCTTATGATGGTGTTGCACTATATGTTCCTTCACAGACTCATGTACACCTAAATTATCCTATGCAAACTTATTCAAACTATTCTACTTTGTTGAAAGCTTACCAAATTTCAAAAATAGTAAAATTAGTCACAAAACCTAATGGCTATGGGTACTTGGGTATGTGCAGGATCATCATGGAAAAAACAGGCCCTTAAGTGGCAAAAAATTAAGAAAAATCAGAGTTAGGCAACTTGACATAAAAATTCGAATAATTTATCTATATTATTTCAAAAATATGTAAGAATGGAATCTGTAGCAAATTGAATGCATTTTCTAAACTACTAGGTTTGTATAAAAAATCTATTTGGTGAAAATTTGAAATTTCAATGCAATAGTACTTAAATTTCAGGGAAAAAATAAATACGTTTTTGTCTAACCACCCTAACCACAATAAAATGATAATATTTTTTATAAGATTTTAGATATAAGTAGAGGACTCATGTCCCAATGTGATGCATATTTTTTTGTAATTTTTTCCAAGTAAATAATTAATTATGAATTATTTATTACAACTTTTAAAAAATATAAAAACTTGTCTAACCACCTTAACTTGGTCAAAACTTCATGAAATTCAATTTTTTATTTTTTAATCCTATATTATGAAGCATAGAATGTGAAACTTGTTTTGGATTCAAACAATGTGATACCATTTTGAAAGCTATAATTTTTTTCAATTAGCCTATCAATCGAGACTTTAGTCATAATTTGAATAGAAAATGAATAATAATTACTTATTAAATTCAAAGTAAAAATAATTTATATTGGTGGAAAGCTGAGAATCTCCTTTAAAACCATTTTCATTTCATCAATTTTGGGTTAAGAAAAAGTCATCAGCCACAACCCATCATATTGCCACATCATGATGGAGGTCATCTTTCCACCAATATAAATTATTTTTTACTTTGAATTTAATAAGTTTTATTATTCATTTTCTATTCAAATTATCACAAAAGTCATGATTGATACGCTGATTGATAAAAATCTATAGCTTTCAAATAGTATCACATTTTTTGAATATAAAACATGCATCACATTCTATGTTTCGTATACTATAGGATTAAAAAAGAAAAATTGAATTTCATGAAGTTTTGACCAAGTTAAGGTGGTCAAACATACGAGTTTTTATACTTTTTCAAATTTGTAATAGAAAATTCATAATTAATTATTTACTTGGAAAAAATTACAAAAAAATATGCATCACATTGGGACATTAGTCTCTACTTATATCTAAAATCTTATAAAAAATATTATCATTTTATTATGGTTAGGTGGTTAGACAGACACCTACTTCTTATTTTTTCCCTAAAATTTAATCACCACTACATTGAAATTTCAAATTTTCACCAAATAGATTTTTTAAAAACCTAGTAGTTTAGAAACTACATTCAATTTGCTACAGATTCTATTCTTACATATTTTTTAAATAATATAGATAACTTATTCAAATTTTTACATCAAGTTGCCTAACTCTGATTTTTCTCAATTTTTTGCCACTTAAGGGCCTATTTTTTCCATGATGATCCTACACATACCCGTAACATACAACTCCATTCATGCATATCACCAGATATCCAAAAAAAATCTTTCTTTAGATTGTATTCAATAATGGTGTCTTAACAACATGTTTCTAGATAACTTAAAAATAGAAAATGATTAACTGCTTGATAACTTGTAACAACCAAGTTTTCTACGAACTCATCCCTTGACTTTATACAAAAATAGGGAGAAACTTATTCAAACTACTAACTAATTGCAACCATTAATCTCACTCCTAGATATGAGGATATGAAATTAAGATTGGTTTATTTATTCTAACTGAAAAGGAAGAAAACACTTTTCAACAATGATCTTAAATGAAATAGCTTGCATGTGAAACACATAGTCAAACATTCAAAGTTATAGAACAAGTATCCGCCTTCAGTATTTATTCATCCATGATGGTTCACATCCAGCTCCACAACTTCCTACACTTTGGGCGGTTTGAACTTCAATGGTCCCCTGTTTCACTACTTAGGTTCTTGTTACCTCATGTTGAGCTACAAAGAGGTTAATCCATAAAACCTACATATACAACTAACCTTGATAATTAAATCAAAAAATTATATTCATACACATACATTCTCATATTTAAATCATACAATTACTATGAATATCACCATATTTCATATTCTTCAAACTAGGTTCAAAGTTACAAGGTATGTTATAAAAGGATAGCATATTATGGAAGTTTTTGTTTGAAATATACTTAAAAAACATAAAAAAGTGTCTAAAAGCTTATGAAAAGTAACAGAAAAAGTACTAATGGTCAAGCCCATCATTCCCCCAAACTTATCTTTTTTGCTAAGTGTCCTCAAGCAAAAATACTTGACTAAAACCACCCAGGGAAGCTGATTATAATATAAAGCAATCTGCCTAAGATCCATGATTGCATTGACTCTATGTCCCTATTTGAGATAAAAGCCATTATAACATGCAAGCCTATCCAACTTAACTGATTCCACATTCACAGATTGATCATTCTTTTCCCCTATCCAATGCAGTACTAGATGAAGTAGAATAGGAGGGTGATAAGTAAGTGGAATCCATTCCACTCCTCTCATTCTTGAAATCTTGATATACTTGCACAATCTCTCAAAAATACTCATAAAATTATAGAAAGAGTGAGGCTCTTTCTTTTGTAACTCTAGAGTCAAGTTGTTCCACCTGTTTCCTACATACTTTAGGAAGTCCTAGAGGCTAGTCTCTGCAAACTGTTGAATCCTTTTATAATCTCAAAGTCTTAAGTCCAAAAGTACTTTTCCCAAACCCCAGTGAGAAAGGAGTGTCAACCATTAAGTAATGAATCTATTGGGATATGTTACTTCTTTCCTAAGCTACAATGATATTGTTCTCTCTTGTTCCTCATATTCTTCCATTAGTTCCCCTCAGAGTTGTTCATTTCTGAAATAGAAAGCCAGGGCTCTTACTTATAAATCTACAACATAGATTAAGGGATTCCATTCAATGTCCTATATCATCACATAGTTCTGTAAATAATACTCGCACAACTGGTCCTTCTCCTCCAAGTTAACTGTATTGAAGAAACTAAGAAAACTATGCCTCTTAAAGAAAATGACTAATCATTAATGAATTTATTAAACTAAAAGCTGAGAAAATTCTCTTTTAAGAGCTATGCATACACTCTAGGTGGAGGTCTACACTCAATAATTTGAATCGATATGTCTATCACTTTTTTCATTTTCTCCAATTTATTCAGTTTCAAATTCTTACTTTACAATGATTCATTCACAATATGTTTCTCCTTATCCCAATTTTTTTTTCTTGCTTGAATTGGTTAGTCACTTTTAACAATTCCAATCCTAGAGACAACGTTGTATGATATGTTGGTGTTTTTAAAATAGGGGGTTGTGGATTTAATCCTACATTTTCTTGAACCCCTATTTTATCCTCAGTCATATGTGCTAGTAGATCCAACATAGTTGCATGACTATAAGTCTATATATTTTCTTCCAACTCTTGAATTCTCATTTCCTTTTCTTTGTCTCTTTGCTCATATGTTTTCACTTGTGCTTCAAGTTTTTCTATTCTATCAAGAGCTTCCTGAAGCTCTTTTCTTATATTTTTATCTTCCACTAATTCTTCCTTTTCTTAAAAATCCAAATCATCATCATCCCTTGAAATATCAAAAAATTCCCTATTGGGGCAATTGGGGGTTGCTTTTCTTGTTCTATTTGTAATAAAGATATCCTCTAAATTAGAGTCAAAGGAAGAACAAATATACCTTCTTTTTCTAATAGGCACATTAACATTTTTAGGAATATCAACAATGTTGTGCAGTTTTGGACACACACCCCACTGAAAGGAGGGACCCTCTTTCACTTTGGCCTTGGACACTTTTGATCGTTTGATTATGGAAAATTTCATTGCTTTGAGATGTGATTGAATGATGATATTGCTTGTGCAAATGACCTTCTAAAGTAATTCTTTGAAAATCCTAATTTTCTAAGTGTTTTTTGGGTTTTCCTCTGGTTTCAGAAATTTCCCCTCTAGGTGGAATTTACCAATTTCCATCGGTTCCTTGGAAACCCAATAGGGACTACTATGCATTGTGCTTCAGGGATTTTGGCTCTTCACAGAATTAAATGTCTTCCAGAATTTCCCAAAATCCTTCTGGTCTTCAAATCCATGAAATTCCTTCATCCCCTCAGATCCCCAAAATTTGATCTGGGTTGTCTTTTCATTGCATTTATATTTTCGTACGAGCTTTTCACATTATGTTTAATGAATTTTAAGGGAGTTTTATACTATGAATTGATGTCATTTTTCTTGCTTTGAATTTGGAGGAACTTAACCTCTAAGTGTTGTGTGTGAGTCTTGCACTTGAGCTTTGGATAGTTTGCTTTGGTGACGTCTTTCTGGTACCATTTGTATTTTCTTGAGTTTAGAGATTATTTTTGGTCCCTATCTTCACAATTTTCTCTTCATCCACAGTATGTTTATGGTGCCTTTACTTTCAATTGATAAGTATCAATGGCTCTATGGTGTTTTGGATATACTTTGAATTTGGATTTCAATGTGTTGAGAGTTTGTAATTAAACTAGGGATACTCCCCTTGTTCTTTTAATGCCTCCTCTAAAATTGGTATGACCATCCTCACTAATTTGATGATTCAATTGTGGCATCCATTGCTAGATTTTCCCTCGCCCCTAAATTTGATCTTGTGCATGATTTTGATTCGACCTCAGGCTTCCATTTTGGATCCCTTGCATTTGATAGAATTGATATCCTGGGTAGATTTGAGTTGTTGATTTTCATTTGCACTCGATGACATCTTTTCTTTGGAGATATTAGAGGGATTTATCCTAGTTGGTGTAGTAAGAGAATAGATTTGGATTGAAACTATGAATTCATGGTGAAACCCAAGGGTTTTCATTTTGAATCCATTTCCAAGGATAGTTGAGTTGTCTTTGAGAAGGTTCTAGATCTAGATCAATCGATGAAAGATTTGATACGAACAACATTTGAGCCCAATTCCCCAAATTCATGATCATTCGATCAATTTGGGTGAAATCCTGACGAAGTCAAAGATTTCAGGATTATGAGTATCTCATGGATTTCCATTACCTTAGGAATTCCCTAGATTTCCATTGCCTCTTCATTTTCCCAAAAATGTGCATAAACATGAGAATCATGCTAACTTTGTGAAAATATGTTGTCTTAGGAAACCTATGAACATCCGTTGCTCCTTTATTTTCCCAAAATGTGTGAACTCTTTCCTATTTCACAGATTTTCATCTTTGACGGAATCCCTCGAAAACCTATCGACAATGAAGAATTGAGGGAATGCATGAGTTAATTGTTAATGATTTTAAATCACATTATTGATCTGAGTGATTTAAAAGATGTATCATGACCTTTGTTAGATGATGATGATGATTGAGTGACTTTTGGATGCTTATTGATATTTCATCGCTAAATTTTTCATGGCTCGCAATTCCTCAAAATTCCCTTCTGGCCTGAATTCTGTGAAGGGGTGAAAATCCAGAACTTTAAAGAAAGTATGCTTTAATGATATTTCAAAGGGATTTTGATCATTGTTTGGATTTATTAGAATGATGAAAATGTTATTTGTGATGGATTAACCCAAATTCTCATGCTATAATGGATATTTATCGTGGTCCCTTTCTGAATGTAGGATGAATCAAGCAAGCCCATTGTTGGTAGGCTTAAGGGAAAACAAATGGATCCTAGTGATGAAGGGGCTTCTATCTCAGAAGCTGAAAAGACTAAATTGGATACAAAGAGCAAGGTTCCTTAGAGAAAGCTAACTTCCATTTGGTCAAAAGTGACAGATACAAATGTTGGAAGATGGGATTATGAGGAGTTCAAAGCAAGAATGGAAATGAAGGATCCCCCTCTGTTAGCAAGCAGATTGGTGAGCTCTGGGTTGGCTCATGTGGTTGGCTTCCCTCCTACAATGTAGTGCTACAAGCTAGTCTTGGAGTGTGCCAAACACTATGATCCAGAGACACAGAGAATAATTGGTCCACAAGGTAGTGTGCTTGCTAATTTCTCTCTTGTCTCAGTTGCTTAGACATTTGATATGCAAAATAGATCTCATGTGGTGAGTTTTTATCTTGACGTAGCAAGGAAGTACTATGCAGATGATACAAACAAGGCTTTGCAAGTTATCAATTCTTGGTTGGAGAAACCCAAGGCACATATCTCCAAGCTACCAAAATAGTTGTTTAGAGAAAAGTTCAAATCAAAGTACTATGATGAAATCACTCTCCTTAGCAGTTTGGTGAGGTTAAAGACTAAGTAGGTGGTTGTGGATGATACTTCTCCAAACTGGGATGAATTTTTGGCCAACATTGGAAAGGGAAAAGCCAAGAAGAAGGCTAAGTTGATTTCTAGGAACACCAAAAATGAGGCAGATAATAGGTTCATTCATATTGCTACCCCTATATCCGAGAACACCAAAGGTGAAATCACTCCACAAGAATATAATATTCAAACACTAAACTTGGAACCCACAAGCAAAGATCAAGAGAAGGAAGAATTCCAAGAGTTTCCCATGCCATTCTTAGGAGATTAGATAAAGAGACAATGGAGAAAGAAAGACTATAGAAACAATTAAGTGATGTGTACAAATATGTGTAGCATTTGATGGGGCCTCTGCAGGCTATGGGAAGTGAAGGAATTTCCCCTGAGGAATTGTTGCCTAAGGAGGCATTCACCAAGCTTGAAAATATGAAGGCATCCACATAGGCCACCCATGAATGGCTATAAAGAGTAGGATATCGAGGAGATAGTATGATTAAAGACATATTTTCCACCTATGGTGATGCACACAGATCCTTTGAGTGGTTGTAGAATGTGTTGGGGCAAGACAAAAATGATATAGAAATCCTCCTGCAAAATTTGAGGACCATCATGGATTATATAGAGGAGAACTTGGTGAATGATGGAATCCTACCTTCTTCAAATGTTTCAGAACCCTGGGAGTGGTATGAGTCATTGCAAATTAAGCACAAGGTTATGAAGAGAATTCATAAGCAAGGGTAGCAGGTAGGAAATACATTGAAACATATTTACAACAAATGGATTCCATTATTTGAGATCATGACTAGCAGGAAGAAGTTTGCACCAAAGCATCTGAGCTTAGAACAATTAAGGAAATGGTGGTATGAGGTGTATGCCCCAATTGATGATGATCCAATTATAGCCCACTATTTAGATGATGCATCAACCTATGTTACTATCATGGAGAAATATCAAGATCTCAAGGTGGAATGGGATAAGGTCATCAAGCAATCAAGGGAGGAGATTAAATCTATTGAAAGAAGATTTAACGTGTTGTTTACTCCACCTTTGGCTGACCTAGAGAGGATTTTCCTTATGGTGCAGGATAAAATGGGTTGAGATAAATACAAGGGGCCAACTAATGAATAATTGCCTCAAAATTATTGCTTCCCATTATCCCTCCTTCATCCTTTACATGCATTGGACCAAGATGCATTGGAGATTCCAGGGCGACCTGGAAAGGAGCCTCAAGCATTTAATGTAATATTATATTTTATTTTAGGAACTTTGTAGGCCGACTTCTTTTTTGTAATGCTATTTGGGCCGATATATCATGAGATCTCTATAAGTAGGGAATTTCTCCTCATTTTCTAGGGCTAGATAGTTAGACATTGGAGTGAGTTAAGTGATAGAGCAAAAATCTAGTGCTAGGAGTTAGTTTTATTTTGAAGCAAGTGTTGTAACACAAAACATTGGAATTGTTGCTACTCTTGGGTGATTCAATACAAGTGAAGACATTGTTCCTTGGTGATCTTTCTTGTGTTGATTTACCTTGCATGGTTCTTGTTGTTCTATCTTTTGAAATTGCTTGAGAAATATTGGATATATGTTAGATTTATAATTAAGTATGATTCAATGGTGTTTATGATTTGATGTTTGAATTGTTTGTAGAAATCCCTGGTCCATAATTTTTGCAACTAGTTGATTGTGAGATGCTTTGTAAATTTACCCTAGGCCTCATATTCATTGTGCTTAGTTCAATTGTGAATATTCATTCATTTCAATTGCAATAAGGTTGGTTTGAATGAATGTTAATGATTTGAAAATTTTTAATGCCTTAGAAGATTGCAGATGAAATCTAGGTTAAGAAGGAATTAGTTTGGGGATTGGTCCATTTCAAGTATTTCATCATTTACATTATTGGTCTTAGGAGTAGTTTTAGTCTTAAAAATCTCTCTAAACCCTCATCTTTTGATATTTCTTTTATTATCTAGGTTAGATTTGATTTGATCAGTCCAAAAGGTAAGACTTTCCTTGCTACTCACAGAATTCAATTTCATTGTACCAATAATGTAGCAGAATATGAGGCTTTGATTCAAGGGTTTCTCATGGCACTAAGAAAAAAGGTTAAAATTTTGCAAGTCTTTGGAGATTCTGAGTTAGTGGTCAAAAAAGTTAAGAAGCAATACTAATGTCATGACAGAAGGATGACCAATTATAGGCATACAGTATGGGACCTTATTGAGGGATTTGATGCATTCAACATTCAGTCAATACCACGTAATAAAAACCAAATTGCAGATTCTCTAGCTCAGGTAGCTAGTACCTTGCCGGCTTTGTCCCTTTCTGTATTGAAGAAGTTCACTATGGAGCTAACTCCAATACCTTCAGTACCTAAAAATGTGACTAAATTTTAGGTAGTTGAAGATGATAGGCATATTTTGGATTTAATCACAAGTTTAGATGTCTTCACTTCACAGATCATTGATGAAGCTGAACCCCAACAAGAAGAGATGAACTCAGAAGGGGTCATCAATTTGCAAACTAATACTATTCCCAGGGGAATGGTGCATCTAGAGAGGATTTTTGATCTGGGGTTAGAGATAAAGAGAAAGATGGTAAGAAGGAATCCATCAGTGGTCAATGTGAAACATACAACATGGGGACTCAAGATTATATCAAGAATGTCTTTATTGGTAAAGTGTGTACTCCAAACGAGAGGAAAGGAATCATTGATGCTCTGCATACCTATTAGGATGTGATAGCCTGGAGCTATGAAGATCTGAAGACATATGATACTTCAACTATTACACACACCATCCCTCTAAAGCTAGGAGAAAAACCATTCAGGCAGAGGCAAAGGTTGATTAATGTTCTGCTGGAACCAATTATTCAAAAACTAGAGGTGTAGAAATTGCTTTCATCCTGCATCATATTTCTAGTGAGACATTCAACCTGGGTTGCAAATTTAGTTCCAGTGAGAAAGAAAAATGGAGAGATTATATTATGCGTTGATTTTAGGAACCTTAATAGGGCATTAGAAAAAGATAACTATCTAGTCCCTTCACTGGATGAAGTTCTTCAGATTGTCAATGGGTCTCAAATGATGTCTTTTCTAGATGGGTACTCTAGATATAACTAGCTTATGGTGCAGTATGAGGATAGGCATAAAACTACCTTTACTACAAAATGGGGAAACTTTGCTTACCGAAGAATACCCTTTGGGGTGATCAATGTTGGAGCCACATTCTAGATAACTATGGATATCACATTTAAGGACATCATTGGTAAATGCATAATTATTTATATGGATGATTTGACAGTCTTTTCCAAGAAGAGAGGTGACCACATAGCTGATTTATACAAAGTGTTTCAGATATGTAGAGAATTTGGCATCTCCCTCAATCCAAAGAAGTGTATCTTTGGAGTTGATGAAGGAAAAATGTTGGGACACGTGATCTCAGAGAAAGGAATTGCTATTGACCCTGAACGAGTGGAGGCCATACTCAAGATTTAGTAGCCTGCTAGTAAGAAGGAAACAAAATCATTCTTTGGAAAAATTAACTTCGTAAGGAAGTTCATTACTGGATTTGTATAGATAGTCAATCCATTGAATGCAATGTTGAAACATGAAGCCAAGCTTGAATGGAGTGCTAAGGAAAACGAAGCATTTGCAAAAATTAAGAGAGCCATTGTTGAGGCCCCAGTATTGGTAAGTCCTGATTATGCCAAGCCTTTTTACATTTATTCATTTTCTTATGGCCACTCTTGTGCTGGCATGTTGACTCAAAAGTCATATCAGGGGAATGAGCACCCCATAGCCTTCATGAGTGCTCCTTTAAAAGATGCAGAGTTAATATACCCAAGTGTGGAAAAGCAGGCCTATGCCTTAGTTAGAGCTATAAAGAAATTCAGACATTATATTCTAATAAATAAGGTCTTTGCAATAGTTCTTGATCCTGTAGTCAAGCTGTTGTTGATGCAGAATGAACTAGGAGAACACAGAGCTAAGTGGGTAACTATGTTGTAAGAATGTGACATTGAGATTCAGCCCATGAAGCTAGTGAGAGGACAAGGGTTAACCAAAAAAATGACTAAAATGGGTCTAGACCTCACAGCTCAACACTATCACCTCATGTATGTGTCCCCAGGAGATTGGTATGATGATATTATTTACAATCTCTTGAACCAACAATGTCCTAAACATCTCAATTCAATACAAATCAGAGCTTTATGTTTGCAAAGTGACAATTTTTTAATGAAGGGAGAGGTCTTGTATAAGAAAAACCATGAGGGTGTCTCCTTGAGATTCCTAGGAAAGGAAAATTTTGAATGAGTTATGGAAAAGTTTCATGATAGATATGACACAGGCCATCGATCTGCACCTTCCATGATAAATAAAGTTTTGAGGGTTGGTTATTATTGGCCCATATTGTTCAAACATGCATACAACCACATTAGAACCTACCATGTGTGTCATACTATAGCAAGTAGAGAGAAGTATGCAACTCTTCCACTTCAACCAGTTATAGAGGTAAAGTTGTTTGCACAGTGTGGTTTGGAATTCATAGGTCCAATCAATCCACCTTCTTTTGCATGCCATAAGTATATTCTCAATGCCACTAATTATTTCAATAGATGGACGAAGGCTCTTGCATGCAAACAATGTACTTCTAAAGTGGTAATCAATTTCATTGAATTAATCAGGTATTATTAATAGCCTTAGGTGTCCATTGGCTTTAGTTTTTTATAATGGTCATGCATTTGCATCACTGAAGTTTTCTAACAAGGCCTTTGATCATGGAATCATTATAAAGTTTCAATCTAATTACTACCCACAAGGCAATGGATTGGTTGAGTCTTCCAATAAGAACCTTTTAACAATCATTCATAAGCTATTAGAGAAGAATCCCAAGGATTGGCACACTCAACTTAGATTTTCTCTTTGGGAAAACCATACAAGACATAATACCTCCTTGGGGACCTCTCCTTACCACCTTGTATATGGCTTGGAACTTGTATTTCCTATCTAGTTGAAGATCCCCACTTTCCCATCGATCTGCACCTTCCACGACGAATAAAATTTTGAGGGTAGGTTATTATTGGCCCATATTGTTCAAACATGCACATAACCACATTAGAACCTACCATGTGTGTCAGACTGTAGCAAGTAGAGAGAAGTATGCAACTCTTCCACTTCAACCAGTTATAGAGGTAAAGTTGTTTGCACAGTGTGGTTTGGAATTCATAGGTCCAATCAATCCACCTTCTTCTGCATGCCATAAGTATATTCTCACTGCTACTAATTATTTCAATAGATGGACGGAGGCTCTTACATGCAAATAATGTACTTCTAAAGTGGTAATCAATTTCATTGAATTAATCAGGTATAATTAATAGCCTTAGGTGTCCATTGGCTTTAGTTTTTTATAATGGTCATGCATTTGCATCACTGAAGTTTTCTAACGAGGCCTTTGATCATGGAATCATTATAAAGTTTCAATCTAATTACTACCCACAAGGAAATGGATTGGTTGAGTCTTCCAATAAGAACCTTTTAACAGTCATCTGTAAGCTAGTAGAGAATAATCCCAAGGATTGGCAGACTCAACTTAGATTTTCTCTTTGGGCAGACCATACAAGACATAAGACCTCCTTGGGGACCTCTCCTTACCACCTTGTATATGGCTTGGAACCTGTATTTCCTATCTAGTTGAAGATCCCCACTTTGTAGTTCAATAATGAATTATATGATGGAGGGGATAAATGTGAAGCCTGCCTGGCTGAACTGTTACACCTTGAAGAGAGAAGAGATGAAGCCTTAGTTAAAAATTCCAAACATTAGGGTGTAGTTAAGAGATGGTTTGATAGAAGAGCCAAGGTAAAAACCTTTAGAATCTCTGACTTGGTTCTCTATTGGGATAAAGCACATGACCAGAAAGGGGAGCATGGAAATTTTGACCAACTTTGGCTTGGACCTTATTAGATTTCAGAGATTCTAGGAGATAATGCTTTTTGCTTGAAAACTCTCATTGGAGAGGATATCCCACTGCCTGTCAATGGGCAGTACCTAAAGCATTACTTCCAATCCTAAGTTGTTTATAACTTCTTCCTTGTACATAGTTAGGTTAGGATCCCTTTCTATTTATTTTGTTTTTACTTTGGTTAGGGTAGGTTTCCCTTCTTCTTTTTTTACTTTGTCTGTTTCTAATTTTGGTTAGTTTAGGTTTGCTTTGATTAGGGTAGGTTTTCTTTCTACTTTTCTCTATGCTTTGCTTTTTCTTTTGGTTTTTTGTTCTGTCTTTGGGGCTTGTTGCATTTTCAGGGAAATCATTATGTTATATGGGTTTGTTCTAAATATTTCTTTTACAAACTTCAATCATCCTTCCAAATTCAGTTGGTGAAGGTCCTTTATTTGGTGTCATATGTATTAAGTGTTTTGAGTAGACAAGCCATGGGATTGAGATAAATATGGAATGTATTCAGGTCTCATATTTCTACATAGATCTCTAAAATTCCAAGGTTGCATATAGTCCTTACGAAGTCTGGTTAGGAGAAAAATATTATATTTTGCTTCAATGCCACTGTGGTTCTCAACCCTGAGTGTGAACTTCATTGTTCACAAGTTGAAACAAAAAAGTGAAAAGAAAAGAATATCAGAAAAGAAAAGAAAAGAAAAGAGAAAATATTAAAAATAAAAAGGATGAATTCAACTTATTAGGAGTATCCTAGTATCTCTACCAGGGATATGGATGCCTGGCTAGTAGTAGATCTATGCTTGGGAGAACCACAATGATAACCTCATCGAGGCTCTATCCAGGATTCTTTTGGAGTTAGAATCTTTATGTAGCCTGGTCAGACCAAATTTGGTTTCTATTAAAGCTAACGAAAAGGAAATGAACACATGTGCACACACTTTCACCCTGGTACAGGAAAGGTTTGCTTTCTTGTGATTTTTGAAGCTCTGTTGAATTGGTGACCTGATGTAAGGACTAAAACTAGAGATTCTAGGTTCTAGATTCTAGTTTTTCATTGAAATTCCCTGAAGCATTTCCCCAGCAAGAGTCACCAGTTGTTGTGCAATTTTACACACATGCCCCACTGAAAGCAGGGACCCTCTTTCACTTTTTCCTTGGTCGCTTTTGATCAATTGATTATGGAAATTTTGGTTGCTTCAAAATGTGCTTGAATGATTATCTTTCTTGTGAAAATGACCCTATGAAGTAATTCTTTGAAAATCCTAAGTTTCTAACTATTTTTTGGGTTTTCCTCTGCTTTCAACAATTTCCCCTCTGGGCGAAATTCCCCGATTTCCATCTATGCCTTGGAAACCCAATGAGGACATACTATGCATTGTGTTTCATGGATTTTAGCTCTTCGTGGAATTCCATCTCTTCCAGAATTTCCCAAAATCCTTCTAGTCTTCAAATGCTTGAAATTCCTTCATCCCCTCGGATCCTCGAAACTCATTCTAGGTTGTCTTTTCACTGCATTTATATTTCCATACAGGCTTTACAAATTATGTTTAATGAAGTTTAAGGGATTTTTATGCTGTGAATCGATGTCATTTATCTTGCTTTGAATTTGGAAGAGCTTAACCTCTGAGTGTTGCATGTGATTCGTGTGCTTGAGCTTTGCATAGTTTGCTTTGATGACGTCTTTCTGGTACCATTTACATTTTCTTGAGTTTGGAGATTCTTCTCGGTCGCTATATTTGCAATTTTCTCTTCATCCACGATATGTTTACAGTGCCTTTACTTTCAATTTATGAGTATCAATCACTCTATGGTGTTTTGGATATGCTTTGAATTTGGATTTCAGTGTGTTGAGGGTTTGTAATTAAACTAAGGTCACTCCCCTTGATCTTTTAACGCCTCCTTTGAAATTGGTTTTATGACCATCCTCACTAATTTAATGATTTTATTGTGCCATCCATTGCTATATTTTCCTCCGCCCCTAAATTCGATCTTGTGCATGATTTTGATTCGACCTCGGGTTTCAATTTTGGATCCCTTGCATTTGATAGAATTGATATCCTGGGTAGATTTCGGTTGTTGATTTTCATTTGCACTCAATGACATCTTTGCTTTGGAGATTTCAGAGGGATTTATCCTAGTTAGTTGAGTAAGAGAATAGATTTGGATTGAAACTGTGTGTTCATGGTGAAACCCTAGGGTTTTCATTTTCAATCCATTGACAAGGTTAGTCGAGTTGTCTTTGAGCAGGTCCTAGATCTAGATCCATTGATGAAAGATTTGAGACAAACAAAATTTGAGCCCAATTCCCCAAATTCATGATCATTCGATCAATTTGGGTGAAATCCTAATGAAGTCAAAAATTTTGGGATTTCGAGTATCTCGCAAACTTCAATTACCTTAGGAATTCCCTGGATTTCCATCGCCTCTTCATTTTCTTGAAAATGTGCATAAATACGAGAATCATGCTGACTTCATGAAAATTCATTGTCTTAGGAAACCTCTGAACTTTCATTGCTCCTTTATTTTCCCAAAATTTTCAAAGTCTTTCCCATTTCGCAGATTTTTTTCCCTGACAGAATCCCCCAAAAACCTATTGGAAACGAAGAATTAACGAAATGCATGAGTTCATGGTTAATGATTTAAAATAAGTATCATTCCCAATATTAGATGATGATGATGATTGAATGAGTTTTGGATTCTTATTGAGCTTTCATCGCTAAATTCTGCTAGCTCGAAATTCCCTTCTGGTTTGAATTCTGTGAAGGGGTGAAAATCCTGAACTTTAAAGAAAGTATGCTTTAATGATATTTCAAAGGGATTTTGATCATTGTTTGGATTTATTGGAATGATGAAAATGTTATTTGTGATGGATTAACCTAAAATCTCATTATGTAATGGATATTTATTGTGATCCCTTTTTGAATGCAGGCTGAATCAAGCAAGGCCATTGCTGATAGGCTCAAGGGAAAAAAAATGGATCCTAGTGATGAAGAGGCTTTTGTCTCAGAAGCTAAAATGACATAAATTGGATACAAAGAGTAGGGTTCCTTAGAGCAAGATAACTTCCATTTGGTCAAAAGTGAAATATACAAATGTTGGAAGATGGGATTATGAGGAGTTCAAAGAAAGAATGGAAATGAAGGATCCCCCTATATTAGCAAGCATATTGGTGAGCTCTGGGTTGGCTCATGTACTTGGCTTCCCTCATATAGTGCAGTGCTATGAGCTAGTCTTGGAGTGTGCTAGACACTATGATCCAGACACATAGAGAATAATTGGTCCACAACACAAAGTGCTTGCTAATTTCTCTCCTATATCAATTGCTCAGACATTTGATATGCCAAATAGATCTCATGTCGTGAGTTTGGATCTTGACATAGCCAAGAAGTACTATGCACATGATACAAACAAGGCTTTGCAAGTTATCAATTCTTGGTTGGAGAAACCCAAGGCACATATCTCCAAGCTACCAAAATAGCTATTCAGAGCACCATTCAAATTAGAGTACTATGATGCAATCACTCTCCTTAGAAGAGTGGTGAGGTTGAAGACTAAGAAGTTGGTTGTGGATGATACTCCTCCAAACTCAAATGAATTGTTGATCAACATTGGAAAGGGAAAAGAAAAGAAGAAGGCTATGGTTATTTGTAGGATCACCAGAGATGATGTAAATAATAGGGTCATTCATATTGCTACCCCTGGAGCTGACAAGACCAAAGGTGAAATCACTCCTCAGGAATATAGTATTCAAACACTAAACTTGGGGCCCACAAGCAAAGATCGGGAGAAAGAAGAGTTCCAAGACTCTTCCCAAGCCATCCTTAGGAGATTAGATAAAGAGACAGTGGAGAAAGAAATTGTAGAAATAATTAAGTGATATGTAAATATATGTGCAACATTTGATGGGGCCTCTATAGGTTGTGGGAAGTGAAGGAGTTGCCCTTGAGAAATTGTTTCCTAAGGAGGCATTCTCCAAGCTTGAAAAGATGAATGCATCCACACAGGCCACCCATGAATGGTTGCAAAGAGTAAGATACCAATGAGATAGGATGATTAGAGACATCTTTTCCACCTATTGTTATGCACACAGATCCTTTGAGTGGTTGTAGAATGTGTTGGGGCAAGAAAAAACTAATACAGAACTCCTCCTGCAAAAGTTGAGGACCATCATGGATTATATGGAGGAGAACCTGGTGAGTGATGGAATCCTACCTTCTTCAAATGTTTCAGAACCCTGGGAGTGGTTTGAGTCATTGCAAATTAAGTATAAGGTTCTAAAGAGAATTCATAAGCAAGGGAAGTAGGTAGGAAATACATTGAAATATATTTACAACAAATGTATTCCATTCTTTTAGATCATGACTACGAGGAAGAAGTTTGCACCGAAGCATCAAAGCTTAGAAAAATTAAGGAAATGGTGACATGAGGTGTATGCCCCAATTGATGATGATCCAATTATAGCCCACCATTTGGATGATGCATCAACCTATGTTACTGTCATGGAGAAATATCAAGATCTCAAGGTGGAATGGGATAAGGTCGTCAAGAAATCAAGGGAGGAGATTAAATCTATTGAAAGAAGATTTAAATTGATGATTACTCAACCTTTGGCCGACCTAGAGAGGATTTTCCTTATGGTGCAGGATAAAATGGGTCGAGATAAAGACAAGGGGACAACTACTGAATAATTTCCTCAAAATTTGAGCTTCCCATTATCCCTCCTTTGTCCTTTACATGCATTGGACCAAGATGCATTGGAAATTCCAGGCCGACATGGAAAGGAGCCACAAGCATTTAATGTAATATTATATTTTATTTTAGTAACTTTTTAGGCCAACTTGTTTTGTAGCCGACCTTCTTTGTAACCCTATTTGGGCTGACATATCATGAGATCTCTATAAGTAGGGAATTTCTCCACATTTTCCAGGGCTAGATAATTAGACATTGGAGCGAGTTAAGTGATAGAACAAAAAGCTAGTGCAAGGAGTTAGTTTTATTTTGAAGCAAGTGTTGTAACACAGAACACTGGAATTGTTGCTACTCTTGGGTGATTCAATATAAGTGAATACATTGTGCCTTGATGATCTTTCTTGTGTTGATTTACCTTGCATGGTTCTTATTGTTCTATCATTTGAGATTGCTTGAGAAATATTAGATATATCTTAGATTTAGAATTAAGTATGATTCAATGGTGTTTATGATTTGATGTTTAAAGTTTTTGTAGCAATTCCTGGTCAAAACTTTTGGCAATTGGCTAATTGTGAGTTTCTTTGTAATGTTATCTTGGGCCTCATATTCATTGTGCTTCGTTCAATTGTGAATATTCGTTCATTTCAATTGCAATAGGGTTGGTTTGAATGAATGTTCATGATTTGAAAATCTTTAATGCCTTAGAATATTGCACTATTTCTGTAAGATTGCAGATGAAATCTAGGTTAAGCAAGAATTATTTTTGGGGGATTGGTCCATTTCAAGTATTTCATCATTTACATTATTGGTCTTAAGAGTAGTTTTAGTCTTAGAAATCTCTCTAAACCCTCATATTTTTCTATTTCTTTTATTGTCTAGGTTAGATTTAGGATTTAAAGTATCATCATATTGCTAAATCTGATAAGTTTAAACATCTAGTATTTGTTTGTAAGGTCCCTTTGTGATTACCAACATTCTCACATTATCACTGAATTGTTTATGCATTGTCAAGACCTGAAATTAGAGACCTTGGGGTTATCTCTTGAAGCTTGCTGATAGAGATTTACCTTTCAAGAGAGATAGGATACTTGTATCTTGTCTAAGTTGTTCTTGTGTAGAAAACACCATGAACAGATTGGTGCTAGAAGGAGCTCCTGAATGAGCAAGCTGGATTGATTTTTGTCTTCTATTTCTCCTAAAATATTCTAAAGAAGAACCAGATCTACTCTAGGAGAAGATTTTCAAGAGTTGCAAGCTCGTACTAGGTCAAGAAGGACTGGAAGAAGAGGAGAATCATCAGCCACTCAACCACTTCCATCATCTCCATCATCCTCATCTTCATCCAGTCCATTTTCATCTTATTCTGAAGCCATTCCCATCCAACAACCTCCACCATTTGTAAATCAGCCTTTACCACCTCCACCTCCACCAATGGCATTTCTTGCAAACAACCCTTCTCCATTATCCTTCAACAATTACAATGTCATGCCCAAGAACCCTAAGCATTTTTTCTCTAAGTTTCATGTTAACAATCCCAATAGGACCACAGAGGAACAAATCAAGATTTTTTGAACTTGTCTCAAGGATAGAAGAGTTAACCATGAGGATGTTGCATATAGGATCTTTCATTATTCCTTAGGGGAAGATTTATTTTACCGGTATAACCACTTGTCCGCTAGGTCAATTCATAATTGGACTAAAATACAAAATGCATTTTTGCAAAAGTTTAAGATTCCCATTAGTTCTAATGAGCTTTACCTATAGTTCACCAAGGTCAAGAGAGAAGTCAATGAGCCTATAGGGGTTTTTAACAATAGATTCCATCGTGCATATACCTGATTGCAGGCCACCTATGTTGTAGATGATGCCACTGCTTTAGAAGCTATTATGAGGGTCTTGATAGCCCAACAACTACCTTTATGAAATGGAGACCTAACCCTCCAACTACCCTGCTTGATGCATACATAGAAGTTGTTAAGGTTAGTACTGATCTGGGACAACATTTATCTAGGCCTTTACCATCATTAGGACCAACTACTCACCCTGGTAGGTCCAAGCTCTCAATCAAGATCTTACCAATAATACTCCTATCATGAATCTGATACCTTAGTTTCCTTTGGTCCCTCATCAAAGAATCCCTATGAATCAAGTCCCACCTATGGTCAACTATCATTGGAAAGGTGTTAATCAACCCCTCCACTCACAACCCCAGACTGGTTTCCCCACATATTTGTAGAACTCTTGTAAGGAAAGATAGATGCAGAAGCAACTCTCCTAACGTCAAAACCTCAGGGAAGAATGCAAAGATACCTTTAAAATTACAATTACAGTCCAATTAAGATGCACTAGAAAGAGATTACTGAAATAGAGAAATAGACAAACACATATGAACACCAGATATATGTGGGAAAACCCTTACGAGAGAAAAACCCACCACACCAAGAGAAATCACTTTGTATTAGAGTAATGGAGATTACATACAAATATCAGAGTTATCTTTCTGATGTCATATTTCAACAACTTTCACAATGATCAAACTTGTACAGGAACCTTCAAGTTACAATATTTACAGAATAGAAATCACTCTGATTATACAACCACATAGCAATCCATCAATCCTTTGAATCATCTAACTAGACATCATCTGTAATCTCTGAGTATAACCATGTCACCCCTGTCTGTCGAGCTTCCTCTCAGAACTGCCACAATGAACTGTCTTCCAATGGTTCCCATTCGGCTTCTCTAATTGGTCCACGAGATGCCACATAGGAAAGTCAAATGGTCAAAAGGCAACCAAGCTGTGTTGGCATATCAGTGAGACACTGACCGTGTCTCCCGGATGCCAACACAGTCAGCATTCGATATCGCCAAGAGTCCTTACAATCGACAAGAGGTTATATTGAGTTCACCCATTGCATCGAATTCAATTTTCCTTTTGGAAAGACTATCGCTCTTCGATGAGACCACATATCAACATCCTAAGTCACACTAAAGAGTCATTCTGTCGGCAGGACATACTGCTCTCTCCAGGATGTCATGTCAAGCCTTCAATTTAATCTGAGTGCATCCACCAGTCGGTGAGACTCGTCACTCTCGCCAGGACTTCATACCGAGGTCCTAAGTCATATCGAAACATTAGCATTTCCATCGGCACCCATCTATTGCTAAGACATTCAACTATCACCAAGAGGTTTCATCGAGACCTTTATGTTATATCAAGCACCGAACGGTTGGCAAGACTTACCACTCTCGTTGAGAGTTCTTATCAAAATCTCCAAGTTACCCTGAGACCACTATTTTCCAAGAGTTATACCAAAGAACCTCATCATTGGCGAGACTCTCCATCGGTCGCCGGGACTTCATACCGAAGTCTTTGAGTCAGCGCTAAGACCCCATCAGTGAGACCTTCCATTGTCGCTAGGACTTCTTCCTAAGTGTTCAAGTCACCCTGAAGCCCCCAGTCACTATGAGACTCCCCGACACCCGATATGAATGGCCAGTCGGCTAGAGATTTCCACGCGATAAGAGGTCACACTGAACACAACATGTCACACCGAAGACTCCAATGTGTAACCGTTCAGCAAGACTTCTGCAAGGTCACAGCGACCTGTACAAAACATAAGGCTACAAATCTGCTCGTCGGCCAAACATAGAATATGTCACACCGACTTGGCTCCAATAGAGGTTTCAGCCTGTGGGATTGAGACGCATATTTCCAACAATCTCCCACTTGACGAAGATCACACAGGCACCTCCAGAGCACAAAAAAACTTACTGAAAATCATTGGCACTAAGACCCATTGAACTGGCACACCACCTGAACTTTTATGTGCTCACTAGCTTCGTCAATGCATCTACAACATTCTCCAGAGTATCAATTTTTTCCAAATTGACCTTTCCATCCTCCACCATATCTCGTACAAATTGGTACTATACATCTATATGTTTCGTCCTGGCATGGCAAGTAGGATTCTTTGCTAGACAAATTACACTCTGATTGTCACAAAAAATAGTTATTTTCCCTGCATCAAAACCAATGTTAGAACACAAACATTTTAACCAAACTGCTTCTTTAAAAGCATGTGTAGCTTCCATGAATTCAGCCTTTGTAGTGGACAAAGTGACTACAACCTACCGCTTACTCATCCAACTCACTGCACCACCATTCAACATGAAAATGTATGCACTGGAGGACCTACTACTGTCAATGTCCCCTACCCAATCAGAATCCACATAGCCTCGAATACTAAGATTCCTCTGTGATTCAACCAAGTTCCCATGGTAATACAAATCAAAATTTGAAGTGCCCTTCAAATATCTAAAAACTCTTTTCACAACATCCCAATGTGTCCTTCCAGGATTAGCCATAAACCAACTTAGAACTCCCACTGCTTGGGAAATGTTTGGCCTTGTACAGATGATTGCATACATAAGACAGCCAACCACACTAGCATAGGGTACATTGGTCATGTCCTCCATCTCAGTAGGAGATTTTGGACAGTCTTCAACAGATAGCTTCATTCCTTGCAAGACTGGAACAACTAGTTGCTTGCAATCATTCAAGAAAAATCTCTCTAGAACAGTCTTGATATACTTACTCTGACTGAGCCAAAGTTTTCTACTATTCCTATCCCTGGTTATCTCCATCCCCAGAATATACCTTGCTGTACCAAGATCTTTCATTTTAAACTTAGCAGACAACTAAGACTTAAGATCAGAAATCATTAGCTTACTATTGCCTATGAACAACATATCATCAACATAGAGAGCAATAATAAGAACTTGATCACTTTCAGCTTTATAATAAACACAATGATCAGATTTTGATCTCACAAATCCCAAAGACAATACAAAAGTATCAAATTTCTAGTACCACATTCTAGGTGACTGCTTTAACCCATACATAGACTTTTTTAACTTGCAAACTAGTTTTTCTTTACCTTTTTCAACAAAGTGCTCAAGTTGGGACATATAGATTTCTTCTTCAAGATCACCATGAAGAAATGTTGTCTTCACATCCATCTGTTCAACCTCTAAGTCATACTTGCTGCAAGTGACAAAAGAAATCTGATAGAAGTCAGCTTAGCTACAGGAGAAAAAATCTCCCCATAATCAATTCCTGCAGGAATAACCCTTCGCTAACCAATCTTGCCTTGTACTTTTTCCACATTGCCATCGGACCAATCTTCTTTTTAAATACCCATTTGCAGCCAACAACTTTTCTACCTTTAGGCAAGGGCACCAAACTCCAAGTGGCATTCTTTTTCTAATGATGCCATTTCTTCATTCATGGCTTCCAACCAAGAGTTTGAATCAAACATTTTAAATGCCTCTTTCACAGTCCTAGGCTCATCGCTAGAAATTAAAGCATAGGCACAAGTAGAATCTATCAAAGAAAACCCATACCTATCAGGTTGCTTTCTTTCATGAGTTGACCTCCTCACTTGCTGAGGTTGAGGTTCTTCTTCTTCTTCAGAACTTTCAGAACTACTTTAGCTCTCCTCAATTTCAGGTACATTTTGAATTTTCAATTCCTCTTTCTTTGGTGTAGGAGGAATTTAAACTACATCCTTATTGTTTTTTGACTTTGTTTCTGACTACAGATCCAAGGTAGAAGGCTCCAGCTCATGAAAGATTACATTTCTACTGTATACAACCTTCTCTGTATTAGGATTCCAAAGCGTGTATCCTTTTATGCCAGCACTATAGCCAATAAAAAAACATTTGATAGCCTTGTTCTCCAACTTAGATCTTTTCTCATTTGGCACATATGCATATGCCTCACAACCAAAAACATGAATATGTCTTAGAGAGGGCTTCTTACCAGACCACTCTTCCAAAGGTTTTTTCTCAACAAGAGCAGAATTTGGAGAATGATTAATCAAGTAACATGCAATAGCAATAGCCTCAGCCCAGAACTTCTCCTCCAAGCCAGCACTACTCAGGATACTTTGTGCTCTCTCCATCACTATCCTATTGAACCTTTCTACAACTCCATTTTACTGTGGAGTATAAGGTGTAGTATTATGTCTTTTAATCCCATGGTCTTTACAATACCTCTCGAAATCATTAGAACAAAATTCACAACCATTATCAATCCTTAAGCATTTAATTTTTATTCCAGTATGATTTTCTACAAGGTTCTTGAATTCCTTAAACCGACTGAACACTTCTAATTTACTTTTCAAAAAATAAACAAATGTTCTTCTCGAATAACCATCAATGAACAATACATAGTATCTTGATTTAGACAAAGGAACATTCACCGGACCAAATACATCAAAATGAATATAATCTAGCAAACCAGAAGATTTATGAGGACTAGAATAAAATGAAACATGGTGTTGTTTTCCATATATACAATGCTCACAAAATTCAAATTCAAGGTTACAATCATAAAGCCCCTCAACCAAGTTTTTATTCTTCAAAGTTTTTAAACCTTTCTCTCCAATGTGGCCTAGCCTATGATGCCAGAGCATAGTCTTTCTGCTGGAAGTTTAACTTCCATAGAGTTTACACAATTAGGAACATTTCCCTCTTTACCTCCATGAGTAGCTTTCTGTGATTTTATAGAGACACTGTTACATTTAACAACATGTGCATCTAGCTTGTACAAGGTACCAATACGGGTACACCTTGCTAGCACCATTGAGCCTCTAGTCATCTTGCAACCATTTCTAGAGAATGTGACTTGCACTCCAATATCATTCAGCTTACTGACAGACAAAAGATTTCAAGCCAAACCTGGTATATGCATAACATCCTTGATTCCCTTCACTCTGCCATCGAGGAATTGGATTCTGACTCTTCCATGGCCAACAATCTCTAAAGTTGAATCACTTGCCAAGTACACCTTTCCACCATTGTATTCTCATACTTCATGAACCAGTCTCTATGAGATGTCATGTGGAAAGATGCTCCTGAATCAATCAGCTAGACATCATCTGATGCCTATGTAGCCAAGGTAGCAATGAAGGCATCTGCATCACTCTGAGAAGAATCATTATCAGAAGAGCCCTTCTTCTTCTTCTTTTTCTCCTCTTTGCAATCCTTTCAGACATGACTAGGTTGCCCACAGTTCCAGCACTTCACCTTGGACTACTTGCCAGGAGACTTTGATCTCCCCTCTGACTTTGATTTGGACTTCTTGTCCTTCTTCTTGCCTTTCTCCTTTGACCTTCCTCTAACAGCAAGGGCCTCCTTCGCCATCTCTGAAGATTTCTTTCTCATCTATTCTGATAACAAAGAAGCAACAACATCTTCCATCTTGAAACTGGATGTTGTACTCCCAATAGCCATCACCAGGTGATCCCATGAATCTGGAAAAGAACACAATATCAACATACAATGATCCTCTTCATCAATATTCACACCAACAGATGTTAACTGTGCAATCAGCATGTTGAATGCGTTTAAATGATCAGAAATAGACCCTCCTTCCTACATTCTCAAAGTGTACAACTTCTTCCTCAGGAACATTTTATTCACCAAGGATTTCCCCTGATAAATAGATGCCAATCTCCTCCACAAGGAAGAGGCAGTCTTCTCTTCATGCACATTCAGAAGAATAGAGTCTACCAAACAAAGCCTTATCAGCCCCTTAGACTTTCTATTTGCAAGGTCCTAATCTTCTTGCTTCATGCCTGTAGGTTTACTTCCAAACACATCAAGCCATAGATCATGATCCACTAAGAGATCCTCCATCTTAAGTTTCCACAACTCAAAATTGCTGCCATTGAACTTCTCTATTTCAATCTTTCCTGACATGCTAGCCATCTCAATCTGTAATTCAAATTAACAAACTTCTACAAGACTCCCACTGAACAGAAATGACACAAAAAATCCAATGTACCCACAAGGATAACACAACTGGCTAGGCTCTAATACCACTTGTAAGGAAAGCTAGATGCGGAAGCAACTCTCCTAACGTCAAAACCTCAGGGAAGAATGTAGAGATACCTTTAAAATTACAATTACAGTCCAATTAAGATGCAATAGAAAGAGATTACTGAAATAGAGAAATAGACAAACACATATGAACACCAGATATACGTGGGAAAACCCTTACGGGAGAAAAACCCACCACACCAAGAGAAATCACTTTGTATTATAGTAAAGGAGATTACATACAAATATCAGACTTATCTTTCTGATGTCATATTTCAGCAGCTTTCACAATGATCAAACTTGTACAGGAACCTTCAAGTTACAATCTTTATAGAACAAAAATCACTCTAATTATACAACCACACAACAATCCGTCGATCCTTTGAATCATCTAACCAGACATCATCTGCAATCTATGAGTATAACCATGTCGCCCCTGTCTATCAAGCTTCCTCTTAGAACTACCACAAAGAACTGTCTTCCAACGGTTCCCATTCGGCTTCTCTGATTGGTCCACGAGATGCCACATAGGAAATTCAAATGGTCAAAAGGAAACCAAGTTGTGTTGGCATATCAGTGAGACACTGACCGTGTCTCCCTAGTGCCAACATAGTCAACATTTGATATCTCCAATAGTCCTTACATTCGACAAGAGGTTGTATCGAGTTCACCTGTTGCATCGACTTCAGTTTTCCTTTTGGCAAGACTATCGCTCTTCGATGAGACCACATATCAATATCCTAAGTCACACTGAAGAGTCATTTTGTTGGCAGGACATACCGCTCTTGCTAGGACCTCAAGCCGAGCCTTCAAGCTAATCTGAGTGCATCCACCAGTCGGCGAGGCTCATCGATTTCGCTAGGACTTCATACCAAGGTCCTAAGTCATACTGAAACATTATCATTTCCATCAGCACTCACCTATCACTAAGACATTCAACTATCGCCAAGAGGTTTCATCAAGATCTTTATGTTATATCGAGCACCAAACGGTCGCCAAGACTTACCACTCTCGCTGAGACTTCTTACCGAAATCTCCAAGTTACCCCGAGACCACCATTCACCAAGAGTTATACCAAAGACCCCTCATCATCGGCGAGACTCTCCATCGGTTGCCAAGACTTCATACTGAAGTATTTGAGTCACCACTAAGACCCCAAGTGCATCCCCATCGGTGAGACCTTCCATTGTCGCTGGGACTTCTTCCCAAGTGTTCAAGTCACCCTAAAGCACCTAGCCACTATGAGTCTCTCCGACGCCTGATATGAATGGCATGTCGGCCAGAGATCTCCATGCGGTAAGAGGTCACACTGAACACAACATGTCACACCGAAGACTCTAATGTGTAACCATTCGACAAGACTTCTACAAGGTCACAGCGACCTGTACAAAACATAAGGCTACAAATCTGCTCGTTGGCCAGACATAGAATATGTCACACCGACTTGGCTCTAATAGAGGTTTCAGCATGTGTGATTGAGACACATATTTCCAATAACTCTGAGGTATTGAATTAGTCATTGAGTTCTGGTGTGGCAACCAAATATCCTCAAAACAGTGTGAACAAGACTCCATATAGTAATCTTGATAAGGAAAGGTTCGATGAACTGAATGAATAAGTGAAGAAGCTAAACTTGGAGGTTACTTATCTGAGAAACTACAATAATCAACTCCAGGATGCTCAAAGGAGTATGCAGTCCAACTACAATAGGGAAAATTGGGAGCCTCGACAAGGACAATACTTTGAGAGGGGACAACACTTTGAAAAAGGACATAATTTTGAAAGAGGACAATCCTCTAGCTAGAAATTTGATAGAGAGTAGGTTGTTGGAAAAGAATTTGACAGAAGACAACCACCTAGATAGGATAGAACCTGGAATACGAGGCCTAACAATGGAGGTGTCCCTACCCCGTTGGATTAGCAAACCAATCAAGAGAAGCCTCCAAGTGGTGTATAACTAGTTGAAGCTACTTTATCAGGATGGTGTAGGCTCCATAAGATAGGGAAACATTCTGAGTTAGACTATCATGAGTTCCAGACAGCTACCTCTATCTTTCAATATGAGGTGGAGAATAATGAAATTAACTAGGAGTTGGTGCCATTTACTCCTTATGACTCACTTGTGCTAGTGATAAATCATTCTCCTTTTCCACATAGTGAGGAGAATGGACCTGAAGAAGAATCAAGCTAGTCTAGGGAGGAGGCAGATCAAGTGTGTAATGGAGATGATATTACCTAGTTGTATAGTGAAAATCCTATGAATGATAATGGCCCCTTGGATGAGGAAGAAACTTATGTTGAAGAAGTGCAGACATTCCAATGACCAGTCAAGAATTATGACCTGAGAGATCTTCCAAACAAATGACCGCAAGTTGGAGGTCCATTCACCACTTCTATTCCTCTAGACAATTTCACCATACCTCCAAATCCCAACGCTAGTAATAATCCAGCATACCCTCATGTACCCAAGCAATACTTATCCAAAGATCAAGGATAAGTAGATCCATTAAAAGGAAAGGGTATTGAAGCAAGCAAAGACAAGGTGGTAGAACATCCCAAGGAGGCTCCTACTAAGATGAACTATTGAGAGTACCTACTATTAGAAATACAAATCTAGGATCTTATGGTAATTTTCAGTATCACAAGATAAACCAGCTAGTGGGACTACTAATAAAGCATCTAGTTCTCAAGTACTAAAAGATCAGGGTTAGGTTCAAACCCAACCCAGAGACAAAGGAAAAGAAGAAATTAAAATTCAAGTTGTTCAGGTTGATACTCCCCTAACTTTGTTCCAAGGAATAACAAAAACTCCTCCATTTCTAATTTATGTTCATCTATTTGGAAAGAATTTGCACAATTGCTTACCAGATTCAGGTGCTTCCACCAATGTGATGCCCTTTGTTGTCTGTAGAGCCTTAGGAATTACCCCTGTTGTTTCTCAAAAGAAGGTTACTCAACTGGATAGAAAAAAAGTTAATGTGGTAGGGGAATTGAACATGATCCCTATGCGAATTTCCTTAGACCCCAAAATTCAACAAGTCATTAATATACAAGTAGCAGATATACCTAACACTTATGGTCTGATTTTGGGAAGAGATTTTACCAAGGCTTTGAATGGATATGTATCAACCGATCAGTCCCACATGTGGCTTCCTTGGAAGGGAGTACCAAACCAGATCAGGATTGAAAGGGAGCCTAGGATGATGTATATGATCACAGAATATCATAATACTTCAAATGAAATATTGATATCAGAGGTGAGCATGGGAAATTATGTGCTGGCAGCCCCTGTTGAAGAGTCTAATGTAGAAGAGAAATTCTTATGCTGCATACTACACCCATTGATCTTACAACAGAATCTAGTAGTACTGGAGCCTTGGTGGAACCAACTGAAGATGATGATATAGAAGATAACCAACTCAATTTGCTAGACATTTTTTTAGGAATTCATTTAGAAATGCATTGAAGATCAGATTCATTTGGGTAGAAGAATGAATTTTGAAGAATTACTCTTACCCAATTGGTGTAGAGTTCATAATTCCTCTCACTCAGAACTGGAATGTTGCTTGTGCCGAACAATAGTAGAACAGGTAAGGAAGTGCATTAACCCCACTCCAGTATTTAGGATTAATATACAAATTATTCAAGATGATCCCAAAGTAAAGAGTGTGGTTCACTCTGAAGAGCCCTCCAGCAGTAACAATACAAGAGAAAAGATGAAGAAATTTGGAGTTGCTGGTTGTTGGACCTTAAGGTTTGATGGATCCAAATCAAAGCAAGGTGATGGGGCAAGATTTGAGTGATCAATCCAAAAGGTACAAATTTATTTGCTGCTCACAGACTTCAGTTTCATTGTACCAATAATGTAGCAGAATATGAGGCTTTGATTCATGGTTTGCTGAAGGTGCTAAGAAAAAATGTTAAAATTTTGAAAGTATTTGGGGATTATGAATTAGTGGTCAAACAAGTTAAGAAGCAATACTCGTGTCATGACAAATCGATGACCAATTATAGGCATACAGTATGGGACCTTATTGAGGGATTTTATGCATTCAACATTTAGTTGATACCATGTAATAAGAACGAAACTAAAGATTCTATAGCTCAGGAAGCTAGTACCTTGTAGCTTTTGTCCCTTTCTGGATTGAAGAAGTTCACTATGGAGCTAACTTTTGTACCTTTAGTACCTGACAATGTGACTAAATTTCAAGTATTTGAAAATGACAAGCATATTTTGGATTTTATCACAAGTTCAGATGTCTTTACTTCACATATCATTGATGAAGATGAACCCCAAGAAGCAAAGATGGACTTAGAAGGGTTCATCAATTTGAAGACTAATACTATTCCCAGGGGAATGGTGCAGCTAGAGAGGATTTTTAATCTTGATAGGGTTAGAGATCAAGATCAAGATGCTAAGAAGGACTCCATCAATGGTCAATGTAAAACATACAACATGGGGACTCAAGATGATATCAAGAATGTCTTTATTGGTAAAGTGTGTACTCCAGAGGAGAGGAAAGGAATCATTGATGCCCTGCATACCTATCAGGATGTGATAGCCTGGATCTATGAAGATTTGAAGATGTATTATACTTCAATTATTACACACATCATCCCTCTCAAGCCAGGAGCAAAACCATTCAGGGAGAGGAAAAGGCCAATTAATCCTCTATTGGAGCCACTTATTCAAAAAGAAGTATAGAAACTACTTTCAGCCCGCATCATATTTCTGGTGAGACATTCAGCCTGGGTTGAAAATTTAGTTCTAGTGAGAAGGAAAAATGGAGAGATCAGATTATGTGTTGACTTCAGGAACCTTAACAGGGTATCAGAAAAAGATAACTATCCATTCTCTTCACTAGATGAAGTGCTTCAGATTGTCAATGGGTCTCAAATGATGTCTTTTCTAGATGGGTACTCTGGATATAACCAGGTTATGGTGCAGTATGTGGATAGGCATAAAACTTCCTTTACTACAAAATGAGGAACCTTTGCTTACTGAAGAATTCCCTTTGGACTAATAAATGAAAGAGCCACATTCCAAAGAGCTATGGATATCGCCTATAAGGACATCATTGGTAAATGCATAATTATTTATATGGACAATTTGACAGTCTTTTCCAAGAAGAGAGGTGACCACATATCTGATTTATGCAAAGTTTTTTAGAGATGTAGAGAGTTTGGTATCTCCCTCAATCCAAAGAAGTATATCTTTGGTGTGACTGAAGGAAAACTGCTAGGACACATGATCTCAGAGAAAGGAATTGCTATTGACCCTGAATGAGTGGAGGCCATACTCAAGATTCAGCAGCCTTCTAGCAAGAAGGAAATGAAATCATTCTTTGGAAAAATTAACTTCGTAAGGAAGTTCATTACTAGATTTGCATAGATAGTCAAGCCATTGTATGCAATGTTGAAACATAAAGCCAAGGTTGAATGGAGTGTTGAGGCAAAATAAGCATTTGTAGAAATTAAGAGAGCCATTGTTGAGGCCCCAGAATTAGTATGTCCTGATTATGCCAAGCCTTTTTACATGTATTCATTTTCTTCTAACCACTCTTGTGATGGCATGTTGACTCAAAATTATAATCAAGGGAATGAGCACCCCATAGCATTCATGAGTGCTCTTTTAAAAATGCAGAATTAAGATACCCAAGTGTGGAAAAGAAAGCATATGCCTTAGTCAGAGTTGTAAAGAAATTCAGGTATTATATTCTAAGAAATAAGGTCTTTGCAATAGTTCTTGATCCTCCAGTCAAGTTGTTTTTGATGCAGAATGAACTGGGAGAATGTAGAGCTAAGTGGGTAACTATGTTGCAGGAATATGACATTCAGATTCAGATCATGAAGCTGGTGAGAGGACAAGGGTTAACCAAAGAAATGGCTAAAATGGGTCTAGACCTAATGGCTCAGCACTATCACCTCTAGGATGTGTCCCCAAGAGATTGATATGATGATATTATTTACTATCTCTTGAACTAGCGATGTCCTGAACATCTCAATTCAGTACAAAGGAGAGCTTAGTGTTTGAAGAGTGACAGTTTTATGATCAAGGGAGTAGTCTTGTATAAGAAAAACCATGAGGGTGTCTACTTCAGATGCCTAGGAAAGGAAAAAGCTAAAAGAGTTATGGCATATTTTCATGATAGATACGACACAAGCCATGGATATGCACCTTCCACAACAAATAAAATTCTAAGGGATGGTTTTTATTGGCCCACATTGTTCAAAGATGCACATAACCACGTTAGAACCTGCCATGTGTGTCAAATTATACCAAGTAGAGAGAAGTATGCAACTCTTCCATTTCAACCAGTTATAGAGGTAAATCCATTTGCACAGTGGGGTTTGGACTTCATAGGTCAAATCAATCCACCTTATTTTGTAGGCCACAAGTATATTCTCACTACCACTGATTATTTCACTAGATGGATAGAGGGTCTTGCATGCAAATAATGTACTTGTAAAGTGGTAATCAATTTCTTTGAATCAGGCATTATTAATAGCTTGGGGTGTCTATTGGCTTTATTTTGTGATAATGGTCCTAAATTTGCATCACTGATGTTTTCTAATTGGGCCTTTCATCATAGAATCATTATACAGTTTGCATCTACTTACTACCCACAAGGCAATGGATTGTCTAAGTCTTCCAATAATAACCTTTGAACAGTCATTCGTAAGCTATTAGGGAAGAATCCCAAGGATTGGCACACTCAACTTAGATTTTCTCTTTGGGAACACCGTACAAGACATAAGACCTCCTTAGGGACCTCTCCTTACCACCTTGTATATGGCTTGGAACTTGTATTTCGTATCCAGTTGAAGATCCCCACTTTGTAGTTCAATAATGAATATTATAATGAAGGGGATAAATGTGAAGCCTTCCTGGCTGAACTGTTACACCTTGAAGAGAGAAGAGATGAAGCCTTAGAAAAATTTCCAAACATTAGGGTGTAGTGAAGAGATGGTTTGATAGAAGAGCCAAGGTAAAAGCCTTTAGAATCTTTGACTTGGTTCTCTATTGGGAGAAAGCACATGACCAAAAAGGGTAGCATGGAAAATTTGACAAAGTTTGGCTCAAACCTTATAAGAATTTCAAAGATTTTGGGAGATAATTATTTTCACTTGAAAACTCTCACTTGAGAGGATATCCCACTACCTATCAATGGGCATTACCTAAAGCATTACTTCCAATCCTAAGTTGTTTACAACTTCTTCCTTGTACATAGTTAGGTTAGGTTTCCTTTCTTTTGTTTTTTTTGCTTTGGTTAGGGTAGCTTTCCCTTTTCTTTTTTTTTGCTTTGTTTGTTTATGATTTTGGTTAGTTTAGCTTTGCTTTGGTTAGGGTAGGTTTTATTTCTACTCTGCTCTGTGCTTTTCTTTTTATTTTGGGTTTTTGCTCTCTCTCTAGGGATTGTTGCATCTGTAGGGAAATTGTTATGTTATCTGGGTTTGTTCTGAATATTTCTTTTACAATCTTCAATAATCCTTCTAGAGTTAGTTGGTGAAGGTCCTTTATTTTGTGTCATATGTATTAAGTGTTTTGAGTAGACAAGCTATGGGATTGAGATAAATATAGAATGTATTTGGGTCTCATATTTCTACACAAATCTCTAAAATTCCAAGGTTGCATATAGTCCTTATGAAGTCTGGTCAGGTGAAAAATCTTATATTTTGCTTCAGCCCCACTGTGGTTCTTATCCCTGAGTGTGAACTTCATTGTTCACAAGTTGAAACGAAAAAGTGAAAAGAAAAGAAAAGAGAAAATTATAAAATCAAAAGGATGAATTCAACTTATCAGGAGTATCCTAGTATCTCTATCGGGGCTATGGACGCATGGCTAGCAGTAGAGCTATGCTTGGGAGAACCACAACGATAACCTCATCAGAGCTATGGATGCCTCACTGGCAGCGAGGCTCTATCTAGGATGCTTTTGGAATTAGAATCTTTATGTAGCCTGGTTAGACCAAATTTGGTTTCTATTACAGCTAAGGAAAAGGAAATGAACGCATGTGCACACACTTTGACCCTGGTAGAGGAAAGGTTTGCTTGCCTATGATTTTTGAAGCTCTGTTGAATTGGTCACCTTATGTAAGGGCTGAAACCAGAGATTTTGGGTTCCTGATTCCAATTTGTCATTGAAATTCTCTAAAGCATTTCCCCAGCAAGAGTCACCATTTTTTGTACAGTTTTACACACACGCCCCACTGAAAGCAAGGACCCTCTTTTTCTTTGGCCTTGGACGCTTTTGATCATTTGATTATGAAAAATTCAATTTATTTGAGATGTTCTTAAATGATTATCTTGCTTGTGCAAATGACCCTATGAAGTAATTCTTTGAAAATCCTAAGTTTCTAACTATTTTTTAGGTTTTCCTCTGGTTTTGGAAATTTCCCCTCTGGGCAGAATTCCCTGATTTCCATCTGTTCCTTGGAACCCCGACAGGGACTACTATGCATAGTGCTTCAGGGATTTTGGTTTTTCATGAAATTCCATGTCTTCCAAAATTTCCCAAAATCCTTTTGGTCTTCAAATCCCCGAATTTCCTTCAACCCCTATGATCCCCGAAACTCGTTATGGGTTGTCTTTTCACTGCATTTATATTTGCATACGGGCTTTGCAGATTATGTTTAATGAAGTTTAAGGTAGTTTTATGTTGTGAATCGATTTCATTTGTCTTTCTTTGAGTTTGGAGGAGCTTAACATCTGAGTATTGTGTGTGAGTCTTGTGCTTGAGCTTTCGATAGTTTTCTTTGCTGACGTATTTCTGGTACCATTTGCATTTGCTTGAGTTTGGAGATTTTGGCCAGTCGCTATCTTTGTGATTTTCTCTTCATCCATGTTATGTTTATGGTGCCTTTACTTTCAATTGATGGGTATCAATGGCTCTATGGTGTTTTACATATGCTTTGAATTTGGATTTCAGTGTGTTGAGGTTCTGTAATTAAACTAGGGTTACTCCCATTGTTCTTTTAATGCCTCCTCTGAAATTGGTATGACCATCCTCACCAATTTGATTATTGGATTGCGCCATCCATTGCTAGATTTTCCCTTGCCCCTTAATTCAATCTTGTGTGTGATTTTGATTCGACCTCGGGTTTCAATTTTGGTTCCCTTGCATTCGATATAATTGGTATCCTGGGTAGATTTGAGCTATTGATTTTCATTTGCACTCAATGACATCTTTGCTTTAGAGATTTTAGAGGGATTTATCCTAGTTAATTGAGTAAGAGAATAGATTTGGATTGAAACTGTGTGTTCATGGAAAAACCCTAGGGTTTTCATTTTGAATCCATTGCCAAGGTCAGTCGAGTTGTCTTTGATAGGTCCTAGATATAGATCCATCGATGAAAGATTTGAGATTGACAACATTTGGGCCCAATTCCCCAAATTCATTATCATTCGATCAATTTGGGTGAAATCCTGATGAAGTCAAAGATTTTGGGATTTCAAGTATCCTGCGGATTTCCATTACCTTAGGAATTCCTCAGATTTCCATCGCCTCTTCATTTTCCTGAAAATGTGCATAAACACGAGAATCATGTTGACTTCATGAAAATTTGTTGTCTTAGGAAACCTCTGAACTTTTTTTGCTCCTTTATTTTTCTAAAATGTGCAATTTTTTTCCTATTTCACATATTTTCGTGCCCGACAGAAACCCCAGAAATCTTGTTGGAAACAAAGAATTGAGGGAATGCATGAGTTAATGGTTATTGATTTTGAATCACATGATTGATCTGAGTGATTTAAAAGATGTATCATGCCCTTTCTTAGATGAGGATGATGATTGAATGACTTTTGGATGTTTATTGAGCTTTCATCACTAAATTCCGCCTGGCTCGGAATTCCCTGAAATTTCCTTCTAGCTTGAATTTCGAGAAGGGGTCAAAATCTTGAACTTTAAAGAAAGTATGCTTTAATGATATCTCAAAGGTATTTTGACCATTGTTTGATTTATTGGAATTATGAACACGTTATTTGTGATGGATTAACCTGGACTATCATACTGTAATGTATATTTATTGTGGTCCATTTTTGAATGCAGGTTGAATCAAGCAAGGCCATTGTTGGTAGGCTAGAGGGAAAAAATGGATCCTAGTGATGAAGGGTCTTCTGTCTTAGAAGATGAAAGGACTTAATTAGATACAAAGATCAAGGTTCCTAAGAGCAAGCTAACTTCCATTTGGTTAGAAGTGACATATACAAATGTTGGAAGATGGGATTATGGGGAGTTCAAAGCAAGAATGGAAATGAAGGATCCCCCTCTATTATCAAGTAGTCTGGTGAGCTCTGGGTTGGATGATGTGGTTGGCTTCCCTGATATAGTGTAGTGCTACAAGCAAGTCTTGGAGTGTGTCAAACTCTATGATCCAGGCACAAAGAATAATTGGTCCACAAGGAAAAGTGCTTACTAATTTCTCTCCTATCTCAGTTGCTCAGACATTTGATATGCCAAATAGATCTCATTTGGTGATTTTTGATCTTGAAATAGTCAAGAAGTACTATGCAAATGATACAAATAAGGCGTTTCAATTTATCAATTCTTGGTTGGAGAAACCCAAGGAACATATCTCCAAGATACCAAAATAGTTGTTTAAAGAAAAGTTCAAAGCAAAGTACTATGATGCAATCACCCTCAGCAGAGTGGTGAGGTTGAAGCCTAAGTAAGTGGTTGTGGATGGTACTCCTCCAAATTGGGATGAATTGTTGGCCAACATTGGAAAGGGAAAAGCAAAGAAGAAGGATAAGGTGATTTCTAGGATCACTAGAGATGAGGTAGATAATAGGATCATTCATATTGCTACCCCTAGAGCTGACAAGACCAAAGGTGAAATCACTCCTTAGGAATATAGTATTCAAACACTGAACTTGGGGCCCACAATCAAAGATCAGGGGAAAGAAGAGTTCCAAGAGTCTTCCCAAGCCATCCTTAGTAGATTAGATAAAGAGATGGTGGAGAAAAAAATATTGTAGAAACAATTAAGTGATGTTTACAGATATGTGCAACATTTGATGGGGCCTCTACAGGTTGTGGAAAGTGAAGGAGTTGCGCTTGAGGAGTTGTTGCCTAAGGAAGCATTCACCGAGCATGAAAAGATGAAGGAATCCACACACACCACCCATGAATGGATGCCATGAGTAGGATACTGAGGAGATAGTATGATTAAATATATCTTGTTCACCTGTGGTGATGCATAGAGATCCTTTGAGTGGTTGCATAATGTGTTGGGGCAAGACAAAACTGATACAGACCTCCTCCTGCAAAAGCTAAGGACCATCATGGATTATACACAGGAGAACTTGGTGAATGATGGAATCCTACCTTCTTCAAATATTTCAGAACCCTGGGAGTGGTATGAGTCATTACAGATTAAGCATAAGGTTATAAAGAGAATTCATTAGCAAGGGGGGTAGGTAGGAAATACATTGAAAGATATTTACAACAAACGTATTCCATTATTTGATATCATGACTAGGAGGAAAAGTTTGCACTAAATCATTTGAGCTTAGAACAATTAAGGAAATGGTGGCATGAGTTGTATGGCCCAATTGATGATGGTCCAATTATAGCCCACCATTTAGATGATGGATCAACCTATGTTACTGTCATGGAGAAATATCAAGATCTCAAGGTGGAATGGGATAAGGTCATCAAGCAATCATGGGAGGAGATTAAATCTATTGAAAGAAGATTTAAAGTGTTGATTATTCCACCTTTGGCCAACCTAGAGAGGATTTTCCTTATGGTGTAGGATAAGATGGGTTGATATAAAGACAAGAGGCCATATAATGAATAATTGCCTCAAAATTTGTTCTTCCCATTATCCCTCCTTCGTCCTATGCATGCATTGAACCAAGATGCATTGGATATTCCAGGCCGACCTGGAAAGGAACCTCAAGCATTTAATGTAATATTATATTTTATTTTAGGAACTTTCTAGGTTGACTTGTTTTTTGGCCAACCTTCTTTGTAACCCTATTTGTGCTTGCATGTCATGATATCTCTATAAGTAGAGCATTTTTCCTCATTTTCCAGGGCTAGATAGTTAGACATTGGAGCGAGTTAACTGATAGAGAAAAAAGGTAGTGCTAGGAGTTAGTTTTATTTTGAAGCAAGTGTTGTAACACAATACACTAGAATTGGTGCTACTCTTGGGTGATTCAATACAAGTGAAGACATTGTGCCTTAGTGATCTTTCTTGTGTTGATTTAGCTTTCACGGTTCTTGTTGTTCTATATTTTCTAGATTTCTTGAGAAATATTGGATATATGTTAGATCTAGAATTAAGTATGATTCAATGATGTTTATGATTTGATGTTTGAATTGTTTGTAGCAATCCCTAGTCCATACTTTTTGCAACTGGCTAATTGTGAGTTGCTTTGTAAAGTTAGCATGGGCCTCATATTCATTGTGCTTAGTTCAATTGTGAATATTCATTCATTTCAATTGCAATAGAGTTGGTTTGAATGAATGTTCATGATTTGAAAATCTTTAATGCCTTAGAATATTGCACTATTTTTGTAAGACTGCAGATGAAATCTAGGTTAAATAGGAATTAGTTTTTTGGGATTGGTCCATTTCAAGTATTTCATCATTTACATTATTGATGTTAGGAGTAGTTTTAGTCTTATAAATCTCTCTAAACCATCATATTTTGCTATTTCTTTTATTATCTGGGTTAGATTTAGGATTTAAAGTATCATCATATTGCAAAATCTGATAAGTTTAAACATCTAGTATTTTTTTGTAAGGTCCCTTTGTGATTACCAGCATTCTCACATCATCCCTGAGTTGTTTATGCATTATCAAGACTTGACATTAGAGACCTTGGGGTTATCTCTTGAGGCTTACTGATAGAGATTTACCTTTCAAGAGAGATAGGATACTTGTATCTTGTCTAAGTTGCTGCTATGCAGAAACCACCATCAACAAATAGAAAAATATTCAAGGAAATCTCTTTCCTTATTTGTGTTTGTATCTATTGTCATTGCATCCTGATCTCATCGTCCTTTATGTCTTTCTTCACGTTCATGCTCTTCCATGCTTCTCTTTTCAATATTATGCCTTCTCAACCTATTTGAGAATTGGGGAGTAACAATTTTTTGGTGTAACTTTTCTCTTCTTCTTCCTTTCACTCCCCTTTTTCTTCTCTACCCCTTCCTTTACAGCATTTTTCTGCTTCTCAACACCTTTCTTCTTCTTTTTCCATTTTGAAGATGTTGATGCAATACCTCTTTTAGCTCTATGGTTTTGAGATGATGAGGGCTCTTCTATTACCACCAACATATGTTCTGATATATCATGTTTTTCAGACCTAATATGGTTGCGAGTAGGTGAAGCCAATTGTGTAACAAGAGAATTTCATCTCTCAAGTTCATTCTGCTCAAGCTCAATTTTTAGTTTAGACCCAGGTTGAGGTTCATCCTCAGCTTCAGGTGCCTCAAGCAACTGAGTTATATCCTTACAATTTTTTAAGTCATCCCAATTAACCTATGGTTGTTGAATTCTTAAACTCCTTTTAACCAGTAGGACTATCAAGCAATGATGGGACATAGTGGTGTTTGCTTGTTTCCTCTGATATTCATTTTCCATTATCTTCAACATGCTATACAAAAAATTGGGTACATTCACCAATTTATCATGCCATAGATGATTCAACAACTTAAAATGCATAGTGTATAATAGATTGTGATGGCCATCATAAGTAAAATATTTAATAATATAACTAGCATATTTCACTTAAAAGAATGGAAGGGAAAGCCACTTTGTACCTTGAGATGTGGAGTCCTGAATTTCTCCTCACTCATAGAACTCCTCCCTTTTCGCCACTGCATTTGCACAAGCTGGGTATTCAGACCTTGTCTGTGGTAATCTTGTGACTTGAGCAATTTCCAACTCAGAGGCATCTACCACCAACCCTCTCATTTTTGCTTCATCATATTGTAATGTTGTTGCAAAATCTCTTTCTATGTCATTATCATACTTTGTCAACTTCAAAAAGTATTCCAACCATCCTACTCTAGTAAAGAGGGGTAAAACAATCAAATCTTCTAATATTTCTTTATGTGCGGATGGTTCTCTACATATAACATCTCCTCACATTGCCCTATTGTTCTACAACCTTGTAGAATTCAAATTCTACTCAAAACTTGACATCACCACCTTCAAAAATCCTCCAATTTTATTGCTCCTTCAAATACCTAGCCTGATACCCAATACTGCAACTCACAATCCCCCTTTTCCTTTAGCTCAATCAAGTGCGAAATCTTCTTATATTGGCTTATTTTAGGGTAGGAATCACATTTTTAGAATTAACAGAGATGTATTTTATGTTTGGGAGTCTTAGAAGGATGGCATAAAATGATATCTGACAAACTTAGGTGGAAAAAAGTGGCAAAAACCAAGAATAATCATGACTATAATACCCCTCCCCCCAACTTAAATTGAAGTGACCTAACTTTATGCATAACGCGATAGGGGTGATAGAAGAGTAATGAAAAGTACTAGTGAAATATTTTTCCATGCATAAATTAAATCAAGAATATTAATCAATACAAAAAAAAATCTAATTTAATTATCAGAAGTTACCTATCGTACATGCATAATGGTAATTATCACTTGAAACAAGTTGGAACTAGAAAAATATGTACTTTGGTGTTCAATTGATTTGATTGTTATTAAATGCATGATAGTGGATGAAAATTTGGTGGTGGCGATTTGAGTGGGACTGGCTATGGGCACTTTATTAGGAAATAAATGAGATATGTTATATGAGTGGAATGTATGGGAAAACAATTTAATTTTTCCAAGGTAGTGTAGGTTTAGGTACAACAAGTGTTGTTGTAGGTACTTCAAGCACAAGGCTCATTTGTAGTTAGAGGATTAACTTGTAAGGTCCCTAAAGAAACAGGTTCCGATAATAGGTCCCTCTAGAGTAGGGTATGTACATCATGGAGAATGTGTTGTGTGTGCATAAATAATGTGTTGTGTGTGCATGTTTTTAAAAGCATGGTAAATTATTCCTGTGTGATTTGAGGGGTTGAGTTGTGTAACTCAACCTCTACATCACCAGACATACTTGGTATGTCCCTTAGTATAGATGTAGTACTTTGTGAATTAGTTTTTGTTTCAGGTTCACTATGAGCACCATATTGTTGGATCAATGAAAAGATGAAGTCATCATGTTGCATTGTTTTCTTATATAACTTCATTTTGTGACCATTAACAATAAGTGAGAATTGGATTGCATCAATGGTCTATAATTGCACTGCTCCATTTGGGTAAACTTTACTAATTTCATAAGGGCCCAACCACCTAGACTAGAATTTTCCCTTGAAATATTTATACCTTGAGTCATATAGAAGAGAAAAATCTCCTTCAATGAATTATTTTATCTTTATAAATTGATCATTCCATTTCATTTGTTGTTGTTACATCACCTCTATATGATGGATTGCTTCCATGCGTATCTCATCCAACTCATTCAAAGAATACAACCTTTCCTTTCGTGCCTATGTTAAATCCATTCCCAACTCTACCATTGTCCTTAGTTTTTGTATTCAAATTCAATAGGCAATACTATTGTTTTTCCATAAACCAGTTCATAAGGGGTAAAAATTATAGTTGTCTTCCACATGGTTTTGTATGCTCAAACAACTTCTGGTAATCTAGATACCCAATCTCTCCTATGAAGCCACACTATTTTTTTCAATATATTTTCAATCTCCCTATTGGTGACCTATACTTGACCATTAGCTTGAGGATAATATGGGGTAGATTTCTTATGCCTAATTTGATACTCTTCTACCAATTTGGAAATTAGGTTTTATGTGAATTGTGATCCTTGATCAGTCACTATCTCTTTAGGTACACCAATATTTAGTGAAGATCTCCTCATATAAGAATTTTACTACATTTCCATCTCTAGAAAACTACAATTCTTTTAATTCTACCCACTTGGTTAAGTAGTTAGTGCATACCAATATGTATTCCTTATTATTTGAACTGTGAGAGATAGGTTGAATAAAATCTATCCCCCATTTATCAAAAGGAGCTAGTGCCATCTAGGACTGTAAAATCATTTCATCACTTCTTGTGGGTCTTCCCATTCTCTGGCAGTGGTCACAACTTCTACTTAATAGAGTCCTTATGTAGGATTGTCCAGTAATATCCTATTGTCAAGATCTTAAAGGTTGCCCTCTTGGCTACAAAATTTCCACCACATGGTTCATCATGGCATGATTTCAATTTATCAAACACTTCATCCTCATGGATACATCTCATAATGTTATCTAGGCCAATGTAAAATAAAAATCCATAAATCTAAGAATAAGGGAAGCATTTGTGAACCAACTGTCTTTTCTCTCTTGGAGAAAAGTAACCTAGAATCTTCCCTAAAACCAAATAGTTAGTTATGTCAGCATGCCATGGTGTATGTACATTTAGAGAAAATAGATTCTCATTAGTGAAAGAATCATCAACCACCCCTTCTGCTGATTGGGTAGGAAATCTAGACATAAAATCAGCAACCACATTATCCTTTCTGAGCTTGTCAACTATTGTTATGTCAAATTCTTCCACAAACAATAACCACCTTGCAATTCTTCCACCTTCCATTGGTTTATTCATCAAGTATCTGATGGTTGTATGATATGCATGTATGAACACTTGATAGCCAGTTATATAATGTTTGAACTTGTTAATGTCATAGACAACAACAAGCATTTATTTTTCTATCACAGTGTAGTTCAACAACACCCCTTGGAGGTTTTTGGTAATATAATATATTCCATATTCCTTATTCCCAAATTTCTTCCCTAGGACTTCTCCAATGGAAAATTCTGATTTATCAGTGTATATGTGAAATGGAAATGTCCAATGTGGACCTCTTAGAACTGGTGCATGCGTTAGAGTTTCCTTTAGTTTCTTAGATGAACTCTAAATGCCTTTAGTCCAATCAAACTCACTATCCTTTTTCAACAAAATAAACGAAGGTGCAACAATTTTTCTGAAATCTTGGATGAATCGCCTATAATATCCTACATTTCCAAGGAACCTTCTTATATCTTTTTGTTTTTGTGGTATAGGTAGGCTAGATATGATTTCAACCTTCTTTGGGTCAACCCGTATTCCTTCATTGGATATAAAGTGTCCTAACACAACTCCATGTGTCATCATCATGAAACACTTCTCATTGTTGAGTGATAGATTGTGTTCCTTACATCTTTTTAACACTTTCTCTAGGCTACTAAGAGCTTCTTCATAAATTTCACTATAAGTGGTGAAATCGTCCATGTATATCTACATGTAGTTATGTGTGAAATTAGAAAATATGCTAAGTACTACTCTTTGAAAAGTAACTAGAGCATTACACAAACCAAAAGGTAAAATAGAATATGCATAGGTTCCCCAGGGGTAGGTAAATGTGGTCTTATCTTAATATCCTAGTGCAATATTGATCTGGTTATAACCACTAAAACCATCAAGAAATGAAAAATATTTCTTTCCTACCAAAGATTCAAGAACTTGGTCAATAAATGGTAGTGGAAAGTGATATTCCCTTGTGGCAACATTTAATTCCCTATAATAAACACAGACTCTCCATTTCCCACCTTTCTTGGGAACTATTACTAATGGTGAAACCCATTCACTATCTGATATAGGGTATATGAAACCTGCATCTAAAAGATTTTGCAATTTAACTTTCACTATATCTCTTAGATCAAGATTCTTGCATCATTATGGTTGTCTTATAGGTCTATAGCCATCATTAATATAAATCTTGTGCATGCATAGATCAAGATCAATTCCCCTCATATCATGGTAATCCCATGAATAGGCAGCTGAGTGTGCCTACAACACTGATTGCAAAGAATTTTTTTGTTCCTTAGTCAAGGCATTATTAATATTTAACATCCTCCCTAGCATAATTTCTAACTCCTTTGATGACTCTCTAACTAATGAGATATTAAGGATTATTATAATGGGTAAACATTATTGAGGGAGTAATGAATGAAATAGCTGTGATATCTCTTTTGTAGAATTGGTAGGTACAATACTTTGCAAGGGGTCTTGTAGGAATATGAGACAATCTTGTTGTTGTGGAATCCTACCACAATCATTTTGGATTATATGAGAAATGACCTCATCTTCATCCTGGTCATCCAATAAGGGGTTGTGCTCAATATTCATCAATGATTGAAGAGAATAGCTATCTTCCTCCTCCTCACCCAAATTGGGCCAAATGGTGTGCTCAAGGTTTGAATATGGTTGGGTAGGTGAATAAAGAACCAAGTTATTTGTGATTATCCCATTGGATATTATAATTTTACCATATATGCAACCTATAAATGCATCGATTGATGCCCACCAAGGCCTTCCTAGGATGAGGGGGTAACTTGCAAGATTGACTTTGGGTTGCAATACTATAAAGTGTATAGGGTATTCCCAATAATCCAATGCAATAACTCGGTCTTCAATAATTCCCTTAGGTTTGACCATAGACCTATTATCTAATTGCAAGATAGTTTGTGTGGGCCTAAGGTTGATCAACTAAAGCAACTGCATCGTTTCTTTTTTCATGACATTGATGGCTACCCCCAGGTCTATCAAAGTATTCTTAATGAGGGTATCATTGATCTTAACATCCACAATTGGACTACCAAGATTGGTATACTTAGGGAGTATAATGTACCCCAACATGATATCTGCAAGATTCCCCAAGACATGAGCCATTTGTGGATCTTTCCTTTTTCTACCTGGTTTCTTAAGAAAAATATTCCTTAGTATTTTAGTATAGATGGGGATGTCTTTGATAGCTTGGATAAGTGGTATTTTGATGTTAACATATTTCAACTACCCTAAGAGGTCTGTCTCATCTTGTGTGTGATTCTTTTGCAGAACTAGGCATTCAGGAAAAGGTGGCTTGGGATTTGAGGTAGTTTGGTGTCCTTATTTTTTACTCAAGCTCCAAAGGTAGTTTATCAAAAGCCTCAACTGTAGGTTCCTCATCCTCCATTTCTATAATTTGGGGGGATGAAGACCCAACAAGTTTTTTTCTTGATCTGAGGTGGACATCACTCACCTCGACCCCATAAGTGGGGTACTACATAGCTTCATTAGTATAAGCCTGTTGAATAGGCTTAGTATTAGGGTTAGGTGCAGGTTGGGTAGGTATTTGTTGCTTAGATGGTTGGGATGTAGGATTTGATAAGTATTTTCAGCAGAAATTTTAAGTATGCATAGCTTCATTAGTGCTTGTTGCTATTATGGAGGATGTTGGTTCTAATTTCGTTGAGGTTTTGGCCATTGGGGGTTTTCCACTAGTTTTGATTTACTTGCCAGGGCTGAGAGATCCAAGAAGGAAATTTTTGGTTTCTAATATAAAAATATGAATTAAAGCTAATGGGGTATTGCTACATACTTTGTCTCTAGGCCATGGCCTCCTTTGTGCTATATAAAATAGTTGTCCATCATCTCCTTCAATGGGTTGAAATTTAGGCTTCTTAACATTTTTTTGTTGGATGTTGGCCACTCTTTTACATTTACAATTTGCTTTTATTTGCCTACAAATTGGACAATACTTAGTAATAATAGCCCCTACTTCCTCCTACTTCTTCTTGATGTGGAGAATTTCCATCTTTTTTCCCAAATGACTAATTATATCTTCTTTCATGTTGGATAACAAATTGCTCGACTCAACTTTTAAAACTCGAGTAGATGACTTACCAAGAATAAATGTCCTATTATCTCTTGGCCTCCTTGTAAAGTTCTTGGAATAATTTCTACAAACCTTTAAAATGTCTACAAATGATTGCTGAGAATATCTCCTTGCCCAATGAGGTTCAAGGAATCCATATAGTCTTCATTAACCCCTGTCAAAAATACTAGCTTGATAGATTCTTCTAACAACTTGTTTTGGGGGTTTTTCTTTAGAGAAAACTAGAATCTTTCCACATAATCCTCTAAAGGCTCATCATCATTTTGTGTCATTTAGAAAATGTCATCCTTCCTCCTATCAGGTCCTCTACAGTAGTCTTGATGCTTCTCCAAAAATAATGTCTTCATGGTGTCCCAATCAGGAACATCTTTTCCTAATCCCATAAACCATCTCAAAGTTCCATCTTTGAGAGTGGTAGAAAAAGGATTTAAGCTATGTGCATCAAAATTATAGTCATTGCATAAGACATCAAATTCAAAGAGAAAAGTATATGGGTCTTCAGTCATTAACCCATAGAAAAATGGCAAGGTCGAAAGAGGAATGTTCTTCAGCACTGTGGCCCTTTCCTGATCAGTAATAGGAAACCCAAATTTTGATTGGGTATCATCATCATATGTTGCATCACCCATGGTGTGATATGTTCCTTCTATATGTGCACTAGAAGTTGGTGAAAAGGAAGTTTCTTCTTCAGTGCTACCTTCACTCTGAGTACTAGGTTCACCAATATCTATAATAGCTTCCTAGCATGTAGAGGGAAGGAACCTACCCAAGGGATAGATATGCATCCACATACATAAAATATGACTTTAGATTCAGCGGGCCTACACAATGTTAGTAGCTTGGTGTTGAAAAAGTGGTGTCTAATAGTCCTAATGCTTGAAAGAAAAATTAACTATGAAAACATGTAAAAATAGGTCTATGAAGATAGCACCATCCCTAACAATGGTGCGAAAAATGTAGATTCTAACTAATGTGTTTGTAAACTCGATAAATCTACTCAATTCAAAGGGTTAACTAGCTGAACAGTCCACTTCACATTTTCAAGACTAAATTAAATCATCAACCAAGGTGCATAAGCTTATGATGGTACTACACTACATGTGCCTTCATGGACTCATGTACACTTAAATTATCCTATGAAAACTTATTCAAACTATTCTACTTTGCTAAAAGCTTCCAAATTGCAAAAATAGTAAAAGTAGTCACAAAACCTAATGGTTATGGGTACCTACAACATAGGTAGTAGGTGACTGCTAATAATAAGTATAGTAAGTAAAAAACTAATCTAAAACTTATTCAAAATAGCAAAGCAATCAAATCTAACCTTTGGAGAGCTAAGATTCACTATTTATACAATTGTTCATGAACAACAACTAATGTAATCAACCGTAAAAACTATTCTACTTTACTTGCAATGTATTTATGAAAAAATAAAAATGTTATTAAGAGGAATGAATAAATGAACAAGTAAATGAAGTGAAAGGTAGTACCTCGAGTGGCTAGCTCAAGGGACTGTCTCACTTAAATTAGAACCAAATTTAACTTAGCATCTTACGCATCCATGCAACATACAAATCCATTTATTATATATCACCATATATCCAAACATAATCTTTCTTTAGATTGTATTCAATAATGGTGTCTTAACAACATTTTTTTTGGATAACTTAAAACTAGAAAATGATTAACTGCTTAATAACTTCTAACAACCAACTTTGCTATGAACTCATCCCCTGAATTTATACAAAAATGGGGAGATACTTATTCAAACTAGTAACTAACTGCAACCATTAATCTCACTCCTAGATACGAGGATATGAAATTAAGATTGGCTTATTTATTCTAACTGAAAAAGGAAGAAAAGACTTATTCAATAAAGATCTTAAATGAAACAGCTTGCATGTGAAACAATAGGAAAATGTTTAGAGTTCTAAAACAAGTATCCTCCTTCAATATTTATTCCTCCATGATTGTTCATTTCTAGCTCCACAACTTCCTACACTTTAGGTGGTTTGAACTTCAATGGTCTCATGTTTCACTGCTTCGGGTCTTGCTACAAATGCTTTGTTCTTGTTACCTCATGCTAAGCTACAGAGAGGTTAATCCATACAATATATGTATACAACTAACCTTCATAATTAAATCATAGAATTATATTCATAGGCATACATTCTCATATTCAAATCATGCAATTGCTACGAATATCACCATATTTCATATTCTTCAAACTAGGTTCAAAGTTGCAAGGTATGTTATAAAAGGATAGCATATTATGGAATTTTCCATCTAAAATATACTTAGAAAACATATAAAAGTGTTTGAAAGCTTATGAAAAGTAATAGAAAAATCATTAATAATCAATCCCATCAACAAGGGCATTCAACATTACAACTAGCGAAAGGCCTTATTATAGTCACCGAAAGGGTTGATGTGAAAATATAATTATCTAACTACTCATGAATAGCTAACTTGATTAACTAACTTCCTATGAATCAAAAATGATTATAAATATGCTTCTCAAGCTCCAAAAAAGGTCCACATTGGCCACAAAGGTTCATAAACCCAATGAGTGATCAAGCGTGAAAGGTCGGCCACAAAATATAAGAAGATAATCCTTTGCGAAATGAAATGTCTTGTGAATCTCCAAGATAGATCCCATTGGACCCAAAATTCTTGTATGATGTTCCACTAAGCTCTGCACATTCTAGAATAGGTCCGCACTATGAAATATGGACCAGGTCAGCCCCAAATGCTCTAACTAGCAATTATAGTAAAATTTTGAGAGTGATAACTTTCGAAAAACAAATGTAAATGATCTGAAATCTAGATATGTGATAGATGTCAATGTGTAGATGCTATATCCTACTCCATGAGCTAAGAAATGATAATGCAGTGAAATATGGAATGAAATACTAAAATTTCTATTGTATGAAATGCAAGTAAAAAAAATTGGTTGATACAGGATTGCTTTACAACCAAGGATCCTCCTGCATCACTATCTCACTTCTCTCTCTCTCTCATAGATCTACCTCTCTCTATCTAACCTCTCTCTATCTCAACTTTCTATATCCCCTTCCTACATCTCCCCTCATCCCTCCTTATCTACTTCTAGCTCCCTCCCTACGTAGATGTCTCTTCTCTCTATCTCGCATCTCTCTTTCTCTTCCTCTCTTCTCTCTATCTCACCCCTCTCTATCTCTCTCCCATGTCTCTATGCACTCTCTCCCTTTAATATATCTAATATATTTATTATTTAGGGTGTAGGGACTATGTTTTATGGGTTTAGGATTTATGTTTTATGATGGAGAGTTGAGAGTTGAGGGTTTAGGGATTAAATCTAAATATGTAGGTTTTAGTGTTAAATTATTGATATGGATTTTAGGGTTTAACATATAGGGTATAAGGTTTATGTATTAGGGTTTAGGTCATAGGGTGTAAGGTTTATGGTTGATGATATAGGGTATATGGTTTAGGGTTGAGAGTATAATATTGAGTGATAAGGTTTAGGTTTGAGGGTATAGTAACATTGAGGGTTAAAGGTATAAGGTTTAGGGTAAAGTGTATAGGATTTATGACCTAGGTACGATTGTAGGGATTAAGGTTGAGGGTATATGATATAGGGTATATGGTTGAGGGTATAGTGTTTAGGATTGAGTGTATAGGTTCGAGAGTTCATCGTATAGGCTTTAGGGAATAGGCTTGAGGGATATGGTTTACATTTGAGGGTATATGATAGAGGGTTTAGGGTTGAGTATATATGGTTGAGGGTTGAGGGTTTATCCTATAGGATTTAGGGCCTAGGGTTGAGGGATCAGGTTTAGGGTTAAGGGTATAGGGTATAAGGTTGAGTATATGGTTAAGTGTTTAACCTATTGGCTTTAGTTCCTAGGGAAGAGGGATAAGATTTAGGGTTGACGGTATAGGGTTTTGAGCTATGACTATAGATTTTAGGGTTAAGTCTGACATATCTCCCCTCTCTACTCTCCTCCCCATCTCTATTATTCTCTCACTTCCTCACTCTCCCTTAGATATACCTCTATATCTAACCTCTCTCTCTCCACTATCTACCTCTTTTTCTCTCTCTATCTCCCCTTCCTACCTCTCCCCTCATACCTCCTTACACTAGTACATAAACAACAAAATATGATTGAAAAAACTACTAAAAACTACTTATAAATGAATAAACATGGTCATGTGACCATTAGTAGTTTATTTCCAATCATTTATAATGTGACCAAATTGATGACTAAACCATTTTTAGTCATTTATTGGTTGTTTTGATTGATTGATTTGGTAGTATATTTAGTCATTAATTTAGTCATTGATTGTTGTAATTTTTTCACTAATTTAGTCATTTTTTATTCACTGATATATTTAGTCATTAATTTAGTCATTGATTGTTATTAACTAGTCACTTATTTAGTCATTTTTATTCACCAATTTATGTCCTTCGTAGTGTATTTAGTCATTAATTTTAATCATCATTTTGATCAATTTGGTAGTATATTTAATCATTTTTATTCACTTATTTCACTATTCACTATTTTTTGTCAATTGGTAGTATATTTAGTCAATTTCATTATTAATGGGCATCAATTAGTAGTATGTTTAGTCATTTCAATTACCTGATATTTGAGAATTTAAACATAAAACACAAAAATACACATCAATCATCAATTTCACAAAATAAAACAATCATTGAGAAGGAAAAATTGTTGAACTTTATTAAAAGAAATATGTTCTTATAGCTTGCACAAGTCTAAAATATCTATTTGAGTGACAAAGGCTTAGAAATAGAGTATTACAATTTTTATTTTTAATCACAAGACTGAAAACCTCGGTTACAATGCACATAAATGACAAGAAAGAAGCTTATCCAAAAAACTTTTGCAATGATGGAAATGTATGCTTGGATCCCTTCAATGTGAGCACATGCCCCTTTCATCTCTTAAAACTTCTACAAATTGGGAAATCTTCCCGAAGAAAGCTATAACGTGTAGAATCAGAGAAGGAGAGTATTGATCGTGTCCCATTTATGAAACTCTCTCATTCAATGTAGCCAACAATAACCCTAGAATCTTTCCTCCTTTATATGCAACATGCCATTTGATATGAGCAACAAGGTGCTACCTTTTCTGCCATGAATGAAGCTATGCCTCAATAAAACCAACAAAATTAATATTAGTCTCAATTCAGAAAGAATAAAAGTGCATTGTATATTGCAAGTTTACAAAAGTAATTCCAAACACACCAGAAACACAAATCAATTAAAAAACTATAGGAGATAGATCACATCCAAAAACATAGTAGAGCTATGCAAAATTGGAGAAATTGGCTTGGAAAATGAAGGCAGTATGGTATTTCTAGATTCAATACTTTTACTTAATGTTGTGGAATAAAAGAAAAAAGAATCATTTATCTGCCGCCATAGTGAAAAGTTAGCAATTTCATTTGATTTGTTAAACATGGCCCCTGCTACAACTATTAGAGTTGTTAAGAACCTTCGAGTATGTTCTAATGTTCACACTGCATCTAAATTCATCTCCAAGATTGTTGCAAGAGAAATTGTTCTAAAAGATTTGAACCATTTCCATCATTTTAAATAGGGGCAATGTTCTTGTGGAGAATATTGGTGATACTAAATGAAACAATCTGAAAAATAGGCGTGTACTATACTAATGTGCATGACATAAAATATCCAATAATAATGAAGGAACATCCATTAAAGCATAACAATAGGGATTTGTATGTCATATGTTGTAGTTACAAGTGCCCTACTAGACATACAGGAAAATGTGGAAGCATAGATAAGGCAAGCGAACTGTTTCAAAAAATGCCTCAAAGAAATGTGATATCATGGAACAAATCAATTTTTGTATGTGCTTTTTTTATCCTATTGAATAACAAAGAAGCAAATTTTTACTCTGAAAAAAAAAAAAAACTAACCCATTGCAAGGTACAAACAAATGGAGGGTAAGACTACAATAGTGTTAGATTGTAAGAGTACTCCAGAAAGAGACATGAATTGTCAATTTACCCCTCCCAACTGAGGACCATGACATCCCTGAACACACAATGCACTAATGCATTGTCAAAATCTATGTATGCACTCTATTACAACTAAGATCTAAGCTTCCATATGTAAGTTATATGTTCTCCCTTATTTCCATAATCTATGTATACTAGCTAATTACACTTCACTACTATTCAAACTAGCTTCTATCAAATAGGTAATGATTACCCTTATTTACATAATAAAATAACCATTACTTACTTGAATAGTACTTACTTGCATGTGGTTTCATATCACTCAACTCGAGTTTAGCATGACTACTACTTGAATATCATGTGCATGCTCATTGAGTTCATAATCATAATCACTATGAACATTGACATGAAGTTGTATAGCTTTGCAGAGAGCTCTATTGACAGGGCCTTTTTCTTTTCATTCTAATTTCATATAATTTCTCTGCATGTGGTTTAATCATCATGCAAAAATTAATATAAGTCAAGTAAAGAATATAAAAGCTATAATTTTTTGTCTAAAAGAAAATTTTAAGCATGGAGAATGACAAAACATTGGGATAGATCAACTTACAACTTAAAGAATGCAAAAGCTACAAATTTTTGTCCAAAAGAAGAATGAAAAAACATTGGGATAGATTAAATTACAACTTCAAGAGTGCAAAAGCTATAATATTTTTTCCAAAAGAACATTTTAAGAATGAAGAATGATAAAACATTGGGATAGATAATTGAAAACTATTATATTACCTCAACTTTAACACAACTATGATGATTGTGTATCACATTCTTTTCCAGTTCATCATGATCATCACAACTATTATTTTCATGAACTACATTTTTTGAATCACAAATGCATTGGATTCTACGAGATGGAAACACTATATCTCTTCTTTCCTTTTATTTTTTCTCTAGATTTTCTTTGCACTCTTTTTCTTACCTATAAAACAAAATAAAAATATCATGTATTATGTCTTATATAGATAAAGCTCTTGCCTAAAAATTTGCATTAAACACTATTAAACAAATAATATACTACTTAGTGGATTTACAACTTTCCTGTTTGTCAAACCAAGACATGATAAATATTCATTATTCTTGGCCACTTTTTCACTACAAAAGTGCTCATAATCTATGACTAAAATTTCAGCATTATGATCACTATTATCTAATTTGTGTCTAACAGTCCTTTTCCTCATTTCCTGAAGTCCTAATAAACAATAATGTATAAATCAGCAACTTGAATCAGTAGAAATTTATTGAGTTCATAAGTTGATAATTGTTGACTTTCTAATTTGTTGATAACTGCAAATGGAAATTTAAAATAGAATTCAGTTTATAGATTAAAAAAAAATTGCAGTCAAAAACCAAGAAGATGTTTACAATTATAGGCATCAAACAAATTTTCCTTAGGGATATATTCACGAGAAAAGAACTCATAAAAACATAACACAAGCAAGATGAAGGAAAAACATATTCTAGTAAGGTTATGTATGATTTGTCTCTAGTTATCCTGCGAGTTGAACAAAGAAAATATATATTTAATATTAACATATATGATGATATTTTGACACCAATAAATTGTTCCTAATTGTAAACCACATATCTCCTTGTTAGTTTGATTTACATATTCTCCCCAAGTTACTGTGATTTACCTAAAGGAATTTAATCCTTCCTTGAAATACTAGTAAATTAACCACACAAAGACAAAAAATGTGTATTGATAAACTAGATATAGCCTTGATATATTGATTTAAATAATAAGGAAAGATCAAACTAGTGATAGAAAAATAACATTCATTCATTTTCACTTCAACAAACAATTGAAACCATAATCTGGCCACCAATTATAACTTCATTCTATTGATCTTCAAAATATTTTACAACATATTTCAAAATTTTGTCCTAACTGACATGTCAAAAAGTGTCTTTTCAATTACCCACTTTTATCATAAATAAAAAAGAATTAATTATTGTTGTTTACATAGGATTAAACATAAAAGCAATGAAAGATGATAAATGAAGAAAAATGATTAAATGTTGAAGTACAGAGCACTGGCAAGATACAAAAGTTTGTTACTCATCATAAGGTACCCGTGATCATTCAGATCTAGCAAGGTCCTCTCTCCATGACAGTATTTGCAAGGCTTGGTACTTCACTACAAGGCCTATTCTTCTAGGGGAGATAGATATGGTTGTTCTCATTGGTACATTGTATAATCATGAGTCCATTTGTACTCCTAGATTTTTTGTGTGTTGGCCAAGTGACTCTTCCATCTGCTATCTAATAACCCTTTTCCATCCATAATGAATTTTGATTATCCAGTATCCAATTCAATTATTCCATCTAAGGTTAAATTGAGACAGTGAAGATTTATCTCACCATCCTTTGTAAATTAGTGAGGCGGTTGGGAACAATTTTTCTAAACTTATCTATCAAATCCTTGGAGCCTTTCAATTGATCATCATCCCTTAGTATCTTAGGCACGAACCACTACTTTAGTGTGTGAAATGAATCCATTCTTGGCTTAATCTTTTGTTCTTGTGAAAATATGTATTGAAATTCATTTGTGACCATTCGGGCCATTTTCTTAGTAGACTTTAAAGTTGTCGGGGCCTCAACACTCCTTTGTAAAATTCTGCACAAAGTTATTAAGGTATGGTGTACAGGTTTCCATTCTTGAATAAGTTGTCCAATATAGGCACATGGGCATTTATTTGGTCAACTACTTGTGACAAGGAGACATGACATTCATACACATTTTCCAATTTTTCCACAATTAGTTTAACCCTATGCTCCAAGATCTTTCCCAATACCTTGAGGGTTTGTCTCTTTGCTCCTCCCTTTGTTTCTTCATTAGTCTTTTCCAACTTCTCAATTTCTTGTTTTAGCACATTTACGTGTACAATGGTGATTGCACCTGTATCAGTCTGGATGGCAGGGGATGGTATACTACTAATTCTATGCTTTTGGAAGGACCTTCTCCCTTCAACTGCTCTTTCAGTTTCACATTTTCTATGAATAACCTATTCACTTCATCATTTAGATTAGTTTGTGCTTTCTCATATTCTACCAATCTAAGCTCCATACCTTTAACCATATCCCTAGTAAACATTGTTGAGTGCATTGTCACAGTAGTTTCCTCTAATTTTGATGTGTCTTGAAGTTTATTTATCATGGAATTCCCTCTCATTTCTTGTACAACATCAAGCAATCTTGGTTTTTCTGTTCTTTTTCCTTTGTCCAAAGGGCTAGGGTTTCTATTTTTGGATTGTAACATGTGCCACTCATTCCCTCATTTGAATTGAATTCATAAACCAATAGGGGATCTTCTTGGCTTCTTACTTGATCCAGTAAGAATATATTTTTAACTCCATCCCATGAATAATTAGTATATTACTTTCTAAGACCGATTTTCTTTCTTCTTGGGGACTAGCAACAATTTCATTAATCATGAGTTCTACAAAAGTCTGGGAAACAATTTGGTCATGTTGTGACTCCTCACTTCCCATCTTATTATTTTGGAGTCTCTCCTCAAATTCTTTCATTTTCATCTTAATCCAAAAATCCTTAAACTTGGTAGTTTTAATAAAGTCATCATCTTCAATAAATTTAAGGGCAACAATCACCCTTTCATAATCGTGCACTTCTTGATCAGTATTCCCATGTACATCCACTCTTTCTTCTGGTTTGTGAGCATCAGTTGCAAGTGTTGGCAATGGCTGATCAACTTCATCATCTTTAAAATTCAAAATTACATCAACTACCTTTTAGTATCCCATACTCCTTCACTTCTTTCATATGCCACTAAGGTGGAAACTCCATGTTTCTTCTACCTTTTAAGACTTGGTTGCTTAGGGGATGCTTTTGATTGTATTATGGAAGTTTCTAGTAGGGGCTCTATGATTACAATACCACTTGGTTTGATTGGCCAGCTTGGAGGGTTTTGAAGACTGACCCTCAATTTTCTTTTCTGGTTCAACATATAATCTTTCAAAGTTGTCAATTATTACATTCATCCTTTTGATATGATCCCCTTCTTCAACATAGAATCCTTAGAATCGAGTGTCCCTTTTCTTCTTCTCCTCCTCAAGCCCCTTTATGATTTCCCACTTCCTCTTCCTCTAAAAAAATTCATGAGGTGTTAATACATTTCTTATTAGAGCTTCTTTGTAATCCATTTAATGGGTAATCCTAGCTCTAGTGAGAAGTGTATGCTTTATATAATTAATATGCCCTTCAGGATCAAAGACCCTTTCTCCTCGTGTCTTCAATGAATACCTCATGTTCAAATAGTTTTTCAGTTCTTCAAGAGCATCAAACCCTATGGATAGCTCCTCACATTTAGTTAGGTCAGGGAGGAATGTCCCCTTTTTGTCTTTTTATAACATCCTACTCCATGAATAACATTTTCCACATAAATTCTAAAAATTTAATTTGAATAGAAAAAAATTTAGGTAAAACATGTGGGGCTTAACGACACCCATAGACCCTTATTATTGTTTGGTCTACTAAGAAGAACCAATCACTGAAATTATGAGTGTGTCCCTACTCTAGCTTCAATTATAAAGTTCTTAATACTTGCATGATTTCATTAGGAAATCTTGGTGAAATATGACCAACACTAGCCATGACCTTTATTACAAAATCATCATGAAATATTACATAATCACCATTTTTACATCTACTATCCCAAATGTAACACCAGTTTTGTACAAGCAACCTATTCCCTTCATTATCAGTCATTCCCAAACATATTCTTTTAGTCCATCTCTTTCTATTTTGGTACAATATTAAATGACAAGGCAGAGAGTATTTCTTGAAAGTGATGGTGGCTAAGTTCTCTCTTGCTTGCAAAAATCCCTCATGTAGCCCCTTCTCAAATTCAGCAACAAAGTCATACTCAATGTTCACTTCAAGATTTTGTATCTTCATTTCCATCATCATGAGATAGATTGGCATACTTTCTTCAACATCTATTCCAAGTGCTTGGAACAAAGAAAAATAAGTTCTTTTGAAATATACTTAGAAGTCTTCTATGGAAAATGGCTCAATTTGGGAGGGGGAGACAGGTATCATCCTATTGTTTACACCCCTTTTCATGTGTAAAGGAAGTTCATCACTCCTGTAGGTTTTTCTCAATCTCCTATAATCCTCCTCACTTTTGTCCAAGTTGATCTTAGTGATAGCTTGCTTGTTTAACATAAAACACTCTATAATTGCTTCTCTAGTCAACACCACTAATGGTGAATCATATAGAATTCTTATAGTCCTCGTAACCGAGTGATAATATTGTGCCAATACTTTAATAAACTCAACATATACGAAGACATTTGGGACTATCAATTTTTCCAACTCTAAGGTCCAAGGATCCAAAATTGGAGTATTGTCGTCCCTTTTTTCATAGAAGTACCAAAAAAGATCTCACCCTGAGATGGGGATAATTGGGTCTCTACATCCATGGGTTGTATCTTTAAACACCATTTTGAATCCTTTGTCTATAGAATTAGGTAACACATCTAAAATGGATTGTTGTAGGGACCTATTCTTTGTTTTACAAATAGTGGGCTCTTCCTTTGTACTCTCAATTTGACTTCTTTTGGGTGGCATGATGAAGAATTTACTCCTACTTGATTTCTTTAAGTGTCTACTTGTAGGAGAAAATTCAGTTCTTATACAATTGCTATAGAGGGTTTCTATGAACTTACTTGGAAAAATAATAGTTGCAACGCCTTCCCCCTTAAACTCCCTTGCCTCTAGTATGCTAAGATGTGTGAATGATTACAAAAATTTCATCAAGTCCCAAGTAATATCTTTTGTTGAGCTCAATCACCTCACTATTAATGCCAATTTGTGCAAAATATTTCATAATTTGTCCACATTTCAACTTTGAATACATCCCTTTTATCTTCAAAAATTAAAAGGTTCATGTTTAGAGGTGTAATCATTGCCACTAATGATTTAAATGCTTTGACTACTTGTACTGCAGTACTGCTCTACCATATCAATACCACCACAAGGTAGCAGTATGGTAGGGTTAACAGTACCGCCACCTTGAGCACACCCCTTTGTACTCCTATGGGATGGCAAGTATATTCTAGTGGTTGAGTGATTTTTCATCGCCATACCTCTTTATCATATCAAGATCGATGCAGGGTAGCGGTATGGAAGGGTTAGCAGTATTGCCACCCTACACATACCCCTTTGGAATCTCGTGGGATAGTGGGTTAATTCTAGTGGTTGAGTGATTGTTGACTGTCATACCACAGTGTCACTATTTACCCCTTGTAGGGTTGTGGTTTACTTTAATTGTTAATATGTTCTCACTACCACCCCACACTATTCATATTTGGTTACCACGGTATTGCGGTAAGCATTTGTACATTGACCTATATGTTCTGCCATCTCACACATACCTCTATTGACTGTTGCAGTAGTACAGTATTGGATTTTATTATGAATGTAGTATTTTAGATATCATTTTATTGAAAAGATTGAACAATTTTGTAAATTTTCAGTCTTGCAATTTTAGTTTTCAGTGTCAGTCAGACCTAAGAGATCATTTCTTTATTTGTAATGAGGAGGCTTAGTTCACCTAATATTAAGATATCTATATGTATTATTAAATCACACATGTTCATTATATATTTGCATCTAGAAAATATATGGGACATACAAGAAATTATATTCTAACTAAAAAAAATTAATTTTGAATTTTCAACCAAAGTAAGAAAACTAAGAAGAATGATTGAACCTAAATTTAAATACACTTCAAATCAATAGTGAACATCTCAAGTTTTTAATAAAATGTACTAGTAGAATAATGATGATTACATTCAGAAATGCATCAGTAACACAACAGTGAATAAGCATTCCTATACTCAAATCTTTATTACATTGAATAATAAATTACACCATACATATAACCAAATTTTAGGTGACAGCTAACTTCTTAAGGTGACAAAAAATCATCATAATCATTTGCATTATCAGCAAGATCAAAATCATGATCACTCATGTCTACATCTACTTGATTTTCTTCCTCATCCTCATTTGTGACATGCAATACATTCTCTCTCCCAATCTCTTCATTGGTAATAAAAATCTCTTCTTCAAACACTCCATCATTTTCTTCATCCACTTCTTTGAATGTTTCTTGTAAATAAACAAATTGCTCATTACGGATTATATCAACAACTACCATGAATTTTTGTTTTGAATGAGACTCTATTTAAATGACATATGAACATCTTAGGCTTCTTACATCATCAATTAGAAATTATTGGTTAATTTGAAGAGGGGAAACATATGGCTCATCCATCTCTAATAAAAATTATCGTGTATTTGCATGCACAAATTCATACTCATCAAATTGTACTACAGATGGTTAGATCCACTTACATTTTAATAATATAGGACAATTTTCACCATAGTCCACTTGAATAATTTCTTGGATGAATCCAACATAAATTTTCTTCTCAGTTCCATGAAGAAATTCAGCACTAACAACATAATCACAATTTTTCTTTTCGATGTCTTTTTCTTCCACTCTTAAATGACTACCATAGGCCCACATTCCACTAAAACACATAGCCCATAAATGTGGAGATTGTGAAAGCTCACTTTCCTCCGTTGTTATATCTTGACCTTCTTCTTTTGTATCACTAACTACATTAGCAATCCATTCTTTAACATTTCGAAAAGAATCACCTCTAATCAAATCAACATGACGTCTGTGCTTTTGAGGTTGATATTGCATCCAAGCTTCATTATCTTCATATTTTCTACATAGAATATTAACATACAAATAGTTAGATTAATAATATAAATATGTAAATGCAATTGATTAAATAAATTATTGTGTATTTTTTTTACCTACACCACTTATCGAACGAAGATACATGTTTTGAAGAATATAGGCATGCATCTCACTTCTTTCTTGATGTGATAGCTTGAAGCAACATCCATTTCCTTCTAATACTTCACCTACAACTCTCTCATCTCCTTCGTCATCCCATACACGTCAATTGACATTATAAAATCCTTTATATATTCTATGAAAATCCCATGGCCTCTTGCATTGAATATCCCTCAGGCATGTTTTCTTTTGATTTTTCCCTAATACAAACATTTTTTTTCAAAGCCTTTATATATCGTTCTATAGGATACATCCATCTCGTTCTTACTAGGCCACAATGCTCTAGTTCATATTCTAGATGAATTAAAAGATGCATAGAAATGTTAAAGCTTGTTGGTGGAAATTCCCGTTCCAATAGAAAAAAAAATTCAACAACCTCCTCCCTCAAACTATCGAAGTTTGAAGGATCTAATACATATAAACTCATTATCTTTGATATTAGGCCCAACCTTATAATTGCCAATCTTGGACCCTTTTCCAAACTCGATATATTTACCACAATAGGTAAAATATCCTCCATTATGACATGGTAGTCATGGAACTTGAGGCCTCTTAAGCCATTAATGTCAGTTTGGATTCTAATAGTACTACTTACATATCCAGTGGGAAAGCAAGTCTAAGACATCAACTGTAAGAATTGTGCACATTGTTCCTTTGTCCAAACATAAGGATCACTAGGTTTTCTATATTTTTCATCATCATATTTTTCAACCCAAATATTTCAATGAATCTTTAGTTGTTGAAACTCTTCATATGATGAAATAGTATCAAAAGCACCAAAAAGACTTTCTATAATAACATAGGCTATATTTTTCTTAGTATGCATAAATTCAATAGTGCCTAATCACTATATCCTTAAAGTATGGAAACTTGTAGAATATGCACAACTCTTTTACACTGCTTTCATTACATGGATCATATCTACTACCAACAATCCCATCATTTTCAATAAATGAAATTATTTTTGTCTATTATCAACAATGTAATCACTTGTTATTAGCAATGGTGCTTCATGATTCTCTTCTTCACCATTGAATCGTGTTTTTTGTTGATGATATGGATGATCCATTTTAAGGTAAGCACGATGTCCACAAAAAATACACTTATGAAAAATTCTTGAGTGCCTCACAAAATCCTTAAAGTTGCAAGTAGGACATCCATGGTATCCATGAACATTGAGACCAGACAATGTTCCATATGCAAGAAGATCATGAATCATAAATAATAAGGAAGCTCTTAAAGTGAATTTGATTGAATGACCATCCCTTAAAGAATGAATTGCTTCATCATTTCCACAATTCCATTAGCTCATCATATAATGGCTCTAGATAAGCATCAACTGTATCTGAAGACACACTTTTCTTTCTTGGTATAATCAATGATAGCATTGAGAAAAATGGTTTAGTTGCTAACCATGGAGGCAAGTTATAATTTATTAAAAATATAGCCAAGTTGACTATTTAGTACTTTCATCTAAGAATGGGTTCACCCATCTATAGCCAAACCCAACCTTATATTATGAGGATCTTGAGAAAAATTAGGCCATCTATTATCAAATTCCATCCATGTCTTAGAATTGGGCATATGTCATTATTTTCCATCAGTGCTCATATTTTGGGCATGCCATTGCATAAGTTTAGCAATGTCTCTACACCTATACATTCAAAGTAGTCGTGGGATTACCGAAAAGTGGTGAAGAACCTTTATAGGAACCATAGTTGATTTCAACCCTTGTCTATACCTCGCTTCATGACATTTCATACATTCACTCTCACTTGCAAGATTCTTGCAAAATAATACACAAACATTCACACATGTGTTTATTTTTTCATACCCTAAGCCTAGCTTAGTGATTTGGTTTTTACATTGACTTCATCTTGTTAGAAATGTGGAGTCAAGTGGAAACAATGAACTTAATAATGTAAATAACTGATCTACACTCTCATTTTTCCAACCAAACACCACTTGTAAGTTAAGAATTTGAAGGATTATTGTCAAACAACTTAACTTTCAATTAGCATACATAGGCTTTAAATCATCCTCTGTCAACTTGGCCCAATCATCATTTAGACCCTCATTCAACATTATATCAACTTCAAACCCTTCATCTAACATTATTTCCTCTGCATCTATATTTGGTGCCACTTCACCTATGTTTGTTTCCTCCTCATCTCTCACACTTTGTAATTCTATCATATCTTCATAATAATTGTAATCCCAAGGGCTTACACCACTATGCCCATATCTTATCATATGTTGATAAATCAGATTTCTTTTTCTCACCCTTCCACCAAGACAGTCATTACATGGGCATGGATATTCATCCATGTCCCTCTCATTGGATACTCTCTCATAAAATGCATGGTATTGATCCATAGTCAACCTTTGATGTTGATCCATCTATAATGTTCTACACATAGCAATAAAAAAATGTAGACTAAGAGAAAAAAATTATTACTTTTAATTGAAAGACATTTCCATAGAAATAGAGTTATAGAGAGAAAATAAAATAGAGATTTTAACTAATGAATTTTAAAAAATAGATTTTTTAGTTTATATTCAAATTGCTAATTACATTGCATTGCACATCTTTCAAACTCAAAGCATTACTTCACATTGCATAGCTAATAACTAGATGTTGATAGATGAAAAAATGTAAAAAATTGTAGACTAAGAGACACAAACCATTTTTTTAATTCAATTAAGGTATTTACATAGCAATAGAGTTATAGAGAGAAAATAAAATAGAGAGTTTAACTAATGAATTATAAATAGATTTTTGTAGTTTATATTCAAATTTTTGATTACATTGCATTGCACATCTTTCAAACTCAAAGCATTACTTCACATTGCATAACTAATAACTAGATGTTGATAGATGACAAAATGTAAAAAATTGTAGAATAAGAAGCAAAAACTATTTTTTAAAATTGAAAGACATTCCCAGAGCAATAGAGTTATAGAGAGAAAATAAAATAGAGTTTAACTAATTGTAATATCGCAAAATTGCACCTCGAGCAATTCCATATTTTGACATTTATGCCTAGCATTTATGGCACCTTGAGATTTTAATGGAAAAATCCCATGGGTCAGAATTTCATGATTCTGACTTCATGTGGACAAGTGGCTGAGCAATAGAAGCCTGCGATGCATTTTATGAGAATACAAGCTTTGGATGAATGTGTGGCACACAAACATTTGTGCAGTGCACTAGCATCGTGTTTGTTTCCTGAGTTCAAAACACAGAATCTGGAAGCTTAACCCTTGAGACATGTGTCATAGTGGTTACACTCTGAAAGATGGTTCTTTGTCACCCTTGCAAGCCTAAAAACCTCTTTCTTCCTCTCATTTGAGGGTTGGAAGACATCAAACTAGCTCTCTCTCCACTTGCTCAAAATTTGAGACTTCTTCTTTGATAGCAGTGCACTCACAGGTGAAGCCATACTAGACTAAGTTCCTCCTAACAATAGTAGTAGCTCTCAAGCAAGCACTCAATGGTGTGTCTATGTGCTCTAGAGAGGACCTTGGCCTATGGGTAATGCTCTCTCTCTCTCAGTTCCTTTTACACTCATTTGTTTACTAAATCGTGGTGCAGGTTCTACTCCTGAGTAGGTATTGCTTTCACCACACACTTATCATGGTGCAGGTTCTACTCTTGAGCAGGTATTGCTTTCACCACATGCTTTGTTCACTTGTTTAGCATTCCTTTCCAACTTGGTTTTCTATGGAGGTGGGAATACCAAAGCGGGGTCTGACTGAGGTAGGCCCCTACATAGCCACCCAACAACTTTCTCCTTGGTCTGTTGTGTGTAGGTCATGAAAAGGAGCTTAGAGTGAAGATTTGAATGTCCAAAGAAAGGTAAGCCTTCCCCAAGCATCTTTGTATTTACTTCAGTATTTGGTTTTTTGATTAGTCAAATAGTCCCATACGGACTACTCCTGAGTTTGGAAGTAGGATCTATTTTTGTCCATTGAGTTCCTAGGTTCTTTGTTTCTCAAGACGCTAGCATGTCTTTTAGACGACAACGCATCGTGCTGGTATCCTAGAACTATGTTGACGTCTTCTGGCCGAGAGCTCCCTCTTCTGAGACTAGAATTCGTTGGTCTGGCTCTCTCAGGGTCTCTGATAGTTTTTTCCTGAAGCATAACTAAGTTTTAGTTCTTTATTGTTTTATTAATTTGTTATTCTGAGGTGTATAAGAGCAGTTCATTCCTTGGTGATCTCTCGAGAAAGGAGAGACCGATGTGCAGAAAATCCCTCTTATATCACATTTTGGTGAACCTGACGTGAACGTCAAAACTTTCTTTGCAATTTTGCACATCTGTGATAATGGTTTTTCTGAGGAAGATTTCAATATGTTGGAGGATGCTCTAGATGATTTCTTAGAAGCACTCTCCCCTATCCACAAATATCCTAAACAAGTCTCCTCTCGACAAGTTGAGGGATTAGTAAATGTGGTGGTGGTCTTGGTAGCTCCTCCGAGCCCTAAGAAACCTGTCATCTATGTGACCCTCACTGACTCTTTCATCTATGGAATTTCATGTCGTAGCGACTCATAGGACTTGTACTCAAGGTTCGCTAAAGCTACAGACTCCGCATTTTATAACACTGTCGGACACACATATCCTAACCAAGCCTTCCTTCGATACCTAAGCCTATGATCAAAGCACTAGGCGATTATGATCTTGTCAAGTAACTTTGTGTTACTCCAATCAAGATCTCGCTTTAGGACTTGCTTCAAACCACTTTGGTTTATCAAGAGATGCTTTAGGAGGCTTTACAAAAGATTCTCTTGCCTACCTCCACTAGGCCCATGGATGTTAATGCATTTTTGGCTCATATTCATGTAGATTCACCAAATATCACATTCCACCCACAAGTACTCCCACCTCCGGATGTGCAGAAGCAAGCAAAGCCTTTGATGATTATAGTCAATGTTAACAACATTGGTATTAGGCATTCCCTCATTAACACCAGTTGAGCTCTCAACATTTGCAGTATGGACCTACTACCTAAAATTAAGATTGATTCATCTTCTTTAGCAACTTCCTCATTGTACATTTTTGGATTCAATAACATTGGTTGATAAGCTCAAGGTACAATAATACTACCTTTGCAGCTAGGCCATGTTACCTTACCCATGTTGGTCTATGTAATGCTTGTCCCCTTACCTTATAACCTCCTCTTAGGGAGACCTTGGATCCATGCTATGGGTGTGATAACTTCTACTTTACACCGTTCTTTGAAATTCATCACAAATATTTGAGTATTTATAGTTAAAGTGGATCTGGGAGGTGTTCACCTTTGTGAATTGGCCACCATCGGTCACGCTTCAACTATATCTACCCTCAAGAATTGTATTCCATCTTTGATTGCTGATGTTATGCCATGTTCTTCATCGATACCCTCTATGGAAGTTATCCCCAGGGCGAGTGTCAGAAATGAAGAACCGCCTAAAGTAGAAGATCCTAAATCTCCCTCATCGACTTCCCAAACAAATGCTTTCCTTGGAGACAATTGGGGTTCCTTTAACTTTTCTAAATTCTTTATTGTAGAATATAAGGTGAATCCCTCTTGTGTAGACCTTCCAATTTCCCTTAACACAAAGGTGGACAACACTCCTGTGGAGGAGAGGAAGTGTAACCCTGTTCAGGAGGCCACTCCTTCCCACGCTGAGGAAGAAAATCCTCCTCCTACAAAATAAATTAACATTTTTGAGCCCAGAAAGGAAGGCGGAAGTACCCCCATACAAACGTTTGACATCAGTTGGTGGAACAAAATGCTCTATGTGAATCCACCGCCTCATAAGGTTTTAAAAACTCACTATGGATTCAGATATGAGCTCGCTTCTCAATATGGCTATGGGAAAAAAGGACTAGGGTGTATCAAGCAAGGAATTCAAGTCCCCATCCATCTTAAACTGCGATGATTCTATTTGGGACTAGGATGTTCCCTTGAATAGTCTAAGAAAAAGCCTTGGTGGAGTGTTAATATGATTTCATCCAAACCATTAAACCTTGTTCACCCTGAGTTAATAGAGGAAAGGGAGCAAGCCAAGAAAATCCCTCTCGATTTCTTCTCTTCAGATGAAGCATTAGAGGAGTTTCTAGGTGCTTATTCCCCATTTCCTTCGTATCACAACAAAAACTGGTTCCCGTATCATTTGCATGGCCAAGCGTATTTTGGAGAGTCTATATTGAGTATTGACGAGGAAGACTCTCTATCCAACACTAGTGATGATGTTGTGATACCTCATCATGAGGACTATAACTCCCTCCTTAAGGGAGACACTGTTGAAATCTCCATGGGTCCTACATCCTCTTGAAAAGTGATTAAAATCAGGAAATGTCTCTCTTTGGAAGAAGCAAATGAACATTCTAATCTTTTATGCTCTCATTCTAACATCTTCACTTGGACATATGAGGATATGTCTGGTATTGAAAAATCTATAGTGGTTCATAATATCATCCTAAGTCTTGATGCCAAGCTTGTTAAGCAAAAAATTTGAAAGATCAATCCTAGGGTGGCATTGATGGTCAAGACTTTATCCGTCGTATCGATTATTCCCCTTAGATTTCGAATATAGTTTTTGTTAGTAAGTCTGATAGTCGTATTTGTATATGTATCAACTTTCTAGATCTTAACAAGGCTTCTCTTAAAGAATTTTTTTGTTTCCTAATATAGATATGATTGTCGACTTAATTGAAGGCCATGCATTGCTTTCCTTCATGGATGCCTTCTCGGGTTATAATCAGATCCGTATTAACCTGGATGATCAATACGAGACAAAATTTACTACCCCATGGGGTACTTTCTGCTATGTGGTCATTCCGTTTGGGTTAAAGAATGTAGGAGTTACTTACCAATGGGTGATGACCCTGATATTTCATGATTTTATCCATAAGATCTTAGAGGATTATGTTGATGACATATTGTTGAAATTGGTAATCCATCAAGATCATCCCAAGAAGCTTCATCATATTTTTGAAAGACTTCAATTCTATAAAATGAGACTAAATCCCCTTAAGTGTGTCTTTAGCATTGACGCCAACAAGCTTATGGGGTTTATAGTCTCTCATCGTGGGATCGAAGTTAACCCAAAAAAATTCACACCATCGTTAACATGCCTCCACCAAGGAATATTACTAAGTTGTAATGTCTACAAGGGAAGATTCAAGCAATTCGTAGATTTATATCTTAGTTGGTTGATTGTACCCTTCCTTTCACTCACTTATTGAAAAAGGATGTTTGTTTCATATGGGATGAGGAATGCCAGAAAGCCTTTGAGTCAATCAAATCCTATTTGGCCAATCCCCCCGTATTGATGTCGGCTATACAAGATAGACCCTTTATGCTTTACCTTGTTGTGTCACCATATGCTTTGGCAACTCTTTTAGCTCAATATGATGACACTGGGAAGGAAAGAGTGGTCTGCTACATTAGTCACATCCTAGTTGACTACGAAACCCATTATTCCTCCATGGAGAAATAATGCCTTGCTCTCATCTTCACTACACAAAAGTTGTGGCACTATCTCCTCCATACTGAAATGCACATCATAGTAAAAACAGATCTTTTAAGACACCTATTTTCCAACACTAACCTAGCAAGGAGGTTATCAAAATGGTTTATGTTGCTTTCTGAGTTTGACATAAAGTTCCTTACTCATAAATCAATAAAGGGTCAAGCAGTTGTTGATCAGCTAGCAAACGCTCCCTTATCTCACTCCTTCCCTGGCTTGGATTTATTTACTGATGAAATTTTTTTTGTAATCAATCACAACTCTAAATGGAAAATGTGTTTTGACGGATCAAGGTGTCAAACTATTTCTGGAGCAAGCATGGTTCTAATATCCCTTGAGGGTAAACCGGTTCCCTTATCCTTTCAACTAGATTTTCCTTGTACCAATAACATCGTTGAATACAAAGCCATTGTAGCTAGCTTATGTGTCACAATTGTGCTAAAAATAAAACATCTTTGTATCCTAGGTGACTCTGAACTTATAGTGAACTAGATAACGAGAACCTATCAAGCCAAGAAAAGTAAGTTGTCCCGGTATCGGGACCTTACCTTGTCTTTTCTTAAACAGTTATTTTCTTTCACAATAGATAATGTCCCTAGGAGAGAGAATAGACATGCTAATGTCATGGTGAGCGCAGCCTCCTTGGTACCCTCTGAAGAAGATACAAAAGAATACCATTTCATGGTCCAGGTCTTGTGAACCCCTGCGGTTCCTAAAGAACTTGAAGCCAAGTCCCCTATGTGTTCCCATGTGGACTCTAGGGAATGGTTTTCTGATATCTATAACTATCTAAGGACTAAAAACTTCCCTGATGATGCGAAAAAGAATGACCACATTTGTGTGAGGAAGCTTTTAGTTTGCTATTTTATCTTGTCTGACATCCTTTATATGAAATCCTATAATGGCTTGCTTCTCAGGTGTCTTACCAAGGTGAAGATACCCCTTTCCCTTAAGGAAGCTCACGTGGGCTTTGGGGGTGGATATTTTCATGGTAAATCCTTAGCAAGAAGATTGATACACATGGGATACTATTTGCAAATGATGGAACAAGATTCCTTTCACTTTGTAAAAAAGTGTCCTCAATGTCAGCAACATAGTCGTTTCATTCATGCACCTGCCCAAGAGTTACAAAATCAAACTTCCCCTTGGCCATTTGCTAAGTAGGGGTTGGATTTTTTTGGAAAATATCACCTCCCTCTTCCAAGGGACATGCCTTTATCATCACCACTATGGATTACTTCATGAAGTGGGTTGAGGCTATCCCTCTCCGATCCATGAATGCAAAAGCTATCTATAGTTTCCTTATGAATAACATAATTTCTCAATTCGGATTGCCCGCTACGCTTGTTTTTGACAATGGTACGCCATTAAAAAATAAGTGAAGCAGTTCCTTGAGAAATTTCACATCTAGCATAGGTTTTCCACACCGTACTATTTGCAATCTAATGGTCAAGCAGAAGCGTCTAATAAAATTGTTAAGCCTATTCTCCATAAAATAGTTAACAAACATGGTAAATATTGGCACATTCAACTAACGTACGCTTTATGGTCCTATCGCATGAGTGTTCGTACGGCTATAGGAACAATGCCCTATAACCTCATGTATGGTGCTGAAGCTATCATGCCTTCGGAGTTGGAAATTTCATCTCTATGGGTTCCCTTAAGGGGCTAACTGACAATGAGACCTATCGAGTTAACCATTTGCATCAGCTAGAGATGCTCAATGAGCATTGTTTATGAGCCCTTGAACATCTTAAAGCTTATCAAAGGTGGTTATCTAGACAATTCAATCAAGGTGTGCTCTCTAGAACTTTTAAAATAGGGGATTTGGTTCTCTGTGAAAATTAGAGAAATGTAAATGCACCACCCAACCAAAGAGGAAATTTTAGTCCTAACTAGTTAGGCCCTTAAATTGTAATCTTTTTATATGGTTTAGGCACCTATGGATTATCATTTATAGAAAAAACACCTTTAAAAGAACATGTTAATGCAATGCATCTATGTCGATACTATGTATAGTGTCCTATGTGTCATGTATATGCTGCTCTCTCTATAAGAAGGGAAGTGGCACTACATTTGTTGACATTGTTCATTAACATAATATGAGAATTTTTTTGTTATGAATGACCACGTGCATTTATGTGTGTCTGTCCATTACACCATCATTGTATCTAATTAACATACAGTCATGTGTGTTTATTAAATCATATTAGCATCTAATGTAGGAATACATCCACATGAAAATATAACATCCTTAGCATAAACATATGTGAAAAAATAGAGAACATACACATCCAGATAAACAACACCATGAGACCAGAATCGATGTATCCATATATATATATATATATATATATATACATGCAATGTATGTATCCAATGTCATGTACATGTATCAAGCCACTACTATAAAAAAAATGAGTGGCTACTAAATATATGTCCATACAAAAAGATCTACAAGTATATATGAATGCATATATATCTTGCTACAAAAAATGATATGAACAAAGTTGATGATGATCGCTATAGTGCATGGCTCCTGGAACACTCTGGCTCTGACGGATGCTCTAGAAGCTGTGGGAGGGGATGGACAGTGGTCATGGAGCATGAGTGATGCAAGCATGATATGGACATGGCTGCCCACATTCCTCTAATCTCCCCCTGAAGAGAAGATATTGTCAGCTCCACCCCTCGCAACTAATCACATAGTCACTAAACATCTATCAAGATCATAGTCATCAGCTACCCACCGAGGCCATCAAGATGGCTCTAGAGGGCATGACATACCTGCTTGGCATCATCATCCCTCCTCACTATCGTATCTCACTCGGTGAGCACCATCTGCAACTTCCTTGACAGTTGGTCATGCTTCCCTTGGATAGTCATCAATTCTACAGTGAGTTAGATGCTCTCTACACCCCGCTCCTCATAAGCAGTTCATAGGTGTGCAACCGGCTCAAAGCTGGGGGCATGATGTCCCACAAATGCTAGCTAGTACAACTTGAGAACTAATCTTTGAATCTATACAATAGGGGCAACCTCCAAAAGACTCTGAGCTATGAGCCTAGTCCATCCTTATACGTCCTCTGCAACCACAAGAAAGAAAAATGTATCGGTATCGCATGGAATGTATAGATACATATATCATAAAACTAAAAGTACAAAACATAAATAATGAATCATGTATACCTAGGTTCCCTGGCTGCTATGACAGGTCATGGTGAGGATCGGTGCTTGGACCCACACCATCAACCTCAATGGCCGCTCCTGGTGCCACTAGCATTGCTGCTGTAGAAGAAGAGGGTGGTGCCAAAGACATAGGTGTAGCTAGTGGGGGATCTGACCTCCTCTACTGCCTTGGCCTCAGTACTACTACCTCCTCCTCCTATAGTGCCTCCTCCTCCCTGGCCTACTGTCGGCCTCTCCTCATGTCCTACGATGGCTGGGAGGGAAAGTCCTCCTGTGGACCAGGATCTCCTCTCAAAGCATCCTCACAGAACATAGGAGTAGGACAATCCCTCTCCCACCACTGTGTGAATTCAACTACCACCCCGATATTATCTATCATCAATACAAGAAACAAATCATGGTTAGGCTCATCATCATTGGAGGGGATGATATATGTAATAGTGGGGTAAGGGCGATCCCCAACCCTCGATGCACTCCTATGGGCCCTGGTGTAAGTGAGCACATATGCCGGTGTGATTTGTAGTTGTCCATGATGTTGCATGACCCAATTCCAGTAATAGGGTACTATAACAAAATCCCTTTGCCTAACCAAAAAGCAATCTCGCTGCAGGTTCCTCAAGAACCTGTTTTCATCCACCCACCTGAAAAATCAATAGGGTCTCCATCAGACCCATCCATAGTGAGAGTGTCAAATTGTAGCCACCAAAACTATAGGTCTCCAAACCTCCACTGGCCAGTCATGTCATACTAGTGGGCCATGGGGATCCGATATGGTCATCATTGAGGAAAACTGACTGGTTGAGTGCGCATGATGTGGGTGAAAGCCCACACCTACAAAAGTGTGCATGTTGTCAGGCTATGGTACTCATAGTGTATGTACCAGAATAGCTCATGGTAGAGGTGCATGAGCATGCTATGTCCCTAAGAAAAAATGGTCTTGTGCTCCACCATCTCCCTAGTCATATGGACAAGGCCCCCATGTAGGTGCAAGCCTCGCTCACCTATCACAATCCGAAAGGAAATGGTAAAAACCATGAGTCAACGGATCAATGGTGTTGTGGTCCTCACATGATCATACTAGTGCATGTAGATATGACCTATGTCATCACCATCGTCAGTCCTCCCTGTGTAGTAGAGGATGCCCTCTGATTGCTCCCATGTTGATTATGTATCATCGATAGCCCCTTGTCATCCGCAGATGGGTAGCCCAAGGATCTGATAGAGCTCCTTGAGAGTAAGGTTCATCTCTCCACATGGTAGCTAGAATGATGATGTAGTGGCATCCCACTGCTCCATAAGGACCGTCAGCATCCACTCATGATATCTCATCTCTGACATGGTGAACACATGCCAGAGATTGACTTGCTCTAAGAGTGTGACCTCATCATTTCATAGGCGGTCCCTCTACTCATGAAAAAGCAGAATGCTCACCCTCCAGGATGGTCTTAAATCTCCAGGTACTCTTGCCAAAAAGTAACAAAAAATTTGAATCAGAACATCAACATTTTGAATCAAAAAATATATATACAGTTAAGACCTATGCGCGACATGTAGACATTTGTACGCTGCGCATGTGTCCCTTGACTGCCATGATTTCCTCAAACATGACAGTGTGTCTTCAAGATGACAACATGTCTTCAAGATGACAACATGCATATAAGACTACAACACCTATTGAGGATGAAAATGCAAGTTTTGGATGAGGGCGTGAAAAAAAGACGCCTGCGCACCTCATCGGCAGGAAAATTCTAAAAAGTGTATAAAAAATTATGAGAGTTTGTGACCTACCTGGTCCACCTCGTGACCCTTGGTGATGTTCTGGCATAGCTGCTCCAACCTTTTCTCCTCATACTCTCTCCTACTAGGAATTTTTCTAACTTTTCTCTCACAAAATTCAACAATTTGCTCGTGATGAATAGTGAAAATGACCCTTCTTGAAGCCCACCTAGGTATATATAGGCCCCCCGAGGCCCATTTTTCCTAGGAATTGTGACTTCCTAGTTTCTTCTAAATTTTCCCCACTAGGCTAGGGGAAAACTTAGGAGGGGGCATAAGGTCATCTCTTGATCATATTTTTCTTCTGAATTGATGACTTTTTTCTTGATCATTCCTCTCTTTGTGGTAGCTTTCTTTTGACTATTTTTTAGGCTGACCTAAAATTTGAGTTGTGTAGGTTAGAACTTTCAATAGTTTTTGCAATTGTTCTGATATTGTTTGTTGAGCTTGAACACTGGGGGTACCTTCAGTTCTAGATTAGCTCACCTATAGTAGCCGCTATGGTCTCTCTCTGTTGACATGTAAATATGTAAAATTTGAAACTTTGGATAATTTTTTTCTTTTTTCTACTTTAGTCAGGCTGATTTTTTTCCAAAATCGAGCCCACTAAAGTGGGGAAAAATGTAATATCGCAAAATTGCACCTAGGGGAAATTTCTTATTTTGACATTTATGCCTAGCATTTATGGCACCTTGAGATATTAATGACAAAACCCCATGGGTCATAATTTCATGATTCTAACTTCATGTGGACCAATGGCTAAGCAACAAAAGCCTAGTGACATGTTTTATGAGAATACAGGCTTTGGACGAATGCACGATGCGTAGACGTATGCGTGATGTGCTAGCATCCTGTCTGTTTCTTGAGTTCAAAATGTGGAATCTGGAAGGTTAACCCTTGAGACACGTGTCCCGATGGTTACACTCTAAAAGTAACAGCTCTTTTCCACCCTTGCAATCCTAAAAACTTCTTTTTTCCTCTTATTTGAGGGTTAGAAGACATCAAACTATCTATATCTCCCCTTGCTCCAACTTTGATACTTCTTCTTTGATAGCAGTGCACTCACAGGCAAAGCCATGCTAGAGTGAGGTCCTCCTAACAGTAGTAGGATCTCTCAAGCAAGCACTCAATAGTGTGTTCGTGTTCTTTGGAGAGGGCCTTGGCCCATGGGTAATGCTCTCTCTCTCACTTTCCTTTTACACTCATTTGTTTACTAAATCGTGGTGTGGGTTCTACTCCTGAGCAGGTATTGCTTTCACCACGTGCTTATCATGGTGTGGGTTCTACTCCTGAGTGGGTATTACTTTCGCCACAGGCTTTGTTCACTTCTTTAGCATTCCTTTCCAACTTGGTTGTCCATGGATGTGGGAACACCAAAGCGAGGTCTAACTGAGGCAGGCCCCTACACAGCCATCCAACAACTTTCTCCTTGGTCTTTTGTGTGTAGGTCATGAAATGGAGCTTGGAGTGAAGATTCAAATATCCAAAGAAAGGTAAGCCTTCCCCAAGAATCTTTATATTTACTTCAGTATTTGGTTTTCTAATTAGTCAAATAGTCCCGTATGGACTACTCCTGAGTTTGGAAGTAGGATCTATTTCTATCCATTGAGTTCCTGAGTTCTCTATTGCTCAGGACACTAGCACATCTTTTAGAAGGAAATGCACCACATTGGTGTCCTAGAACTATGTTGATGTCTCCTAGTCGTGAGCTCCCTCTTTTGAGACTACAATTTGTTGGTTTGGCTCTCTCAAGGTCTCTAATAATTTTTTCCTGAAGCATAATTGAGTTTTAGTTCTTTATTGTTTTATTAATCTATTATTATGAGGTTTATAAGAGAAATTCATTCCTTGGTGATCTCTCAAGAAAGGAGAGACCCGTGTGTAGAAAATCCCTCTTATATCACACTAATGAATTGTAAAAAATAGATTTTTGTAGTTTATATTCAAATTTCTAATTACATTGCATTGCACATCTTTCGAACTCAAAGCATTACTTCACATTGCATAACTAATAACTAGATGTTGATAGATGACAAAATTTCAATTACAATATAGTTTTTACAAAGTCAACCTAAGTAGTTATGCAATTACTTCACATTGCATAACTAATAACTAGGAGCAGCTACCAATTGCATTTGCTTGCCATGGCATTCCATGAGACCAAATTTCTTTGAGGCATTTTTTCAAACAATTCATTGTCTTGTCTATGCTACCACATTTTTCATACATTTCCACCAAAGCATTTTATCAAAAATTTCATTGCCTTGTTGCTATGGATAAAATCCTAAAAAAATTTCTTTCGAACAAGCTATGGATGCTTTGAAAAAATATATCAAAGCATAATAGTAAGCAATAGCATAGACAAGGTAGTGAACTGGTTGAAAAAATGCTTGAAAGAAATGTGGTCTCATTGTGATGGAATTCCATGAAAATCCATAACAATTAGCTTTTCATGGAATTCCATCACCATGAGACCACATTTCTTTAAGGATTTTTTTCCAAAGTTCATTGCCTTGTCTATGCTACCACATTTTTCATACATGTCTACCAAAGCATTTTATCAAACTGTTCACTACCTTGTTGCTATGGCCAAAAGCCTAAAATAGGTGATTTCAAAAAAGCTATGGATGCTTAGAAACAATAAATCAAACCATAATAGTAAGCAACAAGCTATGGTCTCTTTTTTTTGGCATGGAAATTAGTGTGATTTTATTTTCATTTTTTTGCAGGTTTTAAACGCATTTTTTGGCAATTTTGTTGTTTAAAATGGGGAAAAATCTCTATGGTCGGTTTTGTGCATTTTTTTATTGTAGAATTTTCACAATTATTGAAAAATTTAGTGTTCATGAAGTAATGGAAAAGATGCGTATAGGCTTTGAATTATACCTGTACTATGTAATGGCATTCAATCATTTTGCAAGCCATTTTTTCTTCATAGGACATGTTCTTGTGGAACAGTTGACTGAGACAACTCTTGTTTCAACTGACCACCCTCTCATGAAATCTCATTCATATTATAATTTTGCACAATCTTATCATAGTAAAGGTGATTATGACACCACTGGCTGCTACTACATGGAATCAATCAAGGAATCCAAGGGCCACATAATTTTGTGAATATGTTCAATTGAAGCTGGGAGATCTTAAGAGTTCTCTCTCAAATTTTGAAAAGGTTCTAGAGGTCCAACCAGAGAAATTTGAGAGATTAAAAGTTGTAGGCCATATATATGCTCAGCAAGGGTAGGTAGAGAAGGCCTTAGAAATTTTAAGAAAGGAAACTCACATAGATCCACATGATGCCCATGCATTTATCAAGATGGGTGAGTTATTAATATCATCAAACCCTAGTGCAGCCTTAGATTCTCTTGAGACAACAAAGTCCCTTTTGAAGAAGTGCAGAGAAGAATTACCCATTCAATTGTTAAACAAAATTTGGGTTCTTCATTTTCAGCGTGATGAACTAGAGTTGGCTCAAAAAAAATTTATGGAGGCATTAAGAAATGGCATTTGGGTTGAATTCATAAATAAAAGCCCTAGTGTCAATTTTGCAATTTTTCCTGTGCTCTTTAAGGATATGGAATTATTTCATTGACTAGAAGAAGGTGGTGTTTCACTTGAGTTACCATGGGATAAATTCACAACACTATTTAATCTTGCTAGGTTTCTTGAATAGCTACATGATACTGAAAAATAAAATCTTTTATACAAGCTAATATTGTTCAATTTTCTTGATTATGTGGATGCATATCTGCATCTTGCAACCATGGCTCAGGCTTAGAATGAGATCCAACTAAGCCTAGAATTTATTGGGGATGCACTTAAGGTGGATAAAAACTCATTAAGTTCTTTATCTATGCTTGGAAAAATGGAACTAAAAACAAATGATTGGCTTAAAGCAATAGAAAGAATTAAAGCTACACAAAGTGAATCAAATGCAAAGAATTCTTATGTTGACATTTCACTTGGAAATTGGAATTATTTTGTAGATTTTCATAATGAGAGGAGGGATCCAAAGGTGGAGACTCAACATCTTGACAAGGCTAGAGAATTGTATTGTAAAGTGTTGGCAGAAACACCGAGAATTGTTTATGCTAAAAATGGGCCAGCCATTGTGCTAGCTGAAAGGGGTCAATTTGATATTGCAAAGGAAATTTTTACACATGTACAAGAAGCTGCAATAGGAAACATCTTTGTTCAAATGCTTGATGTGTGGGTAAATCTAACACATGTTTACTTTGCACAAGGAAATTTTGTGCTTGTAGTGAAAATTTATCAAAATTGTTTGAGGAAATTCTATTTTGGTACTAACACCCAAATTTTATTATATTTAGCTCAAACACATTATGAAGTAGAAAAGTGGCAAGATTATAAAAGAACAATATTAAGAGTAGTATATTGTAACTACTATAAGTTTCCAATTAGAAAGCTATATATTTTGTGTTTTATGTATTGAGGGTTTCAAATTACCTATGAATTCACTGGAGAGGGCAGCCCCAAATCCAACTTCGTTGTAGATTGCCTCACGAACTTTAAATTTGATGTAGAAAACTATGAATACCTTGACCTTTCCCACCTTTTTAGAAGTCTCCAAGTCCTCTCAAAACAATCTTTATCACCCATGCAATACCCAGGCCAATGAAGTTGTCAAGTTCTAAGCTAAATGAATAATGAATCAGGCCAAACAATCTTTATCTCCAAATAATCTTTATCTTTGAATTAGATGAAGTAGATGCTATAACTCAAAATGTCTCAATGTAGTTGTTAAGTGCCAAGCTAAATGGCTAATGAATTGTGCGCACACAATCCCAAAATATATTTTTTAAATTTTGTCTTATTTGTATTTGTGTGACTAACTATTTAGACATTTTTATTTGTATGACTAAATAATTTTTTATTCCATGACCAAATTAGTCATTTATTTACTCATTTATAGCCAAGTTGTAAAAAATTAGTAGAATTTAGTCATTTTTAGTTGTTGTGACTAAAATTTTTAATCACCTAGTCATTTATTTTCCAAATTCTACTAGTGTTATCTACCTCTCCCTTCCTCCCCGCATAGATCTCTCTTCTCTCTATCTCACACCTCTCTCTTTCTCTACCTCTCTTATCTCTTCTCACCTCTCTCTATCTCTCTCCCATGTCTCTCTCTCCTATCTCCCTTTAATATCTCTAATATATTAATTATTTAGATTATAGGGGCCATGGTTTAAGGGTTTAGGGTTGATGTTTTTGTTGGATGTTGTTGATATGTGGTTCTCATTGATGTCAACACTATTGGAATTAATGTATTTAAGGTTGTATATGTCGAGGATATTGAGAAAATTGTAATAAAATAAGTTACAGGTTGTCGGTGATGCAGTGAAGTTCAATATGGTGGCTAGCTCCGTATATTGATGTTAAGAGGTTGTGGATTAAAGGGTTTGTTGTTGACTATATCTAGTTTATCCACATGAAGTTCTAGAGGTTCACATGAAGATTTGATTGAGTTATGAGTATCTATGTTCTGACAGTTGTTTTGTTGCTTCAGTTGGTGTTCCTAAAAGAAGATGATGTGATTCTAGTAAGTTGAGTTGTTGTGGATGCTTCTGTGGTGATTCATGATACTTGTGGATGTTTCTAGATTTTTCTCTATCTATGTTGTACATCTGCATTGATCATTGTGCTCACAATTGTAGATTTTCTTTTGTGAGTTCATGTTTTTCATGTTCATGGCCGACAGGGTGATTGTAGTGTGTTGTGGATCTTTGAGGAATAATTTTTGAAGGTGTTTCATGTTCAAGGATGTTTTTTTGGGTCCTTACTATGTTGTGGCTAACAATGTTTGGTTCGCATTGATAAATTGTTTATTGATTTGGGCTGACAGTTTGTACACATTTTATATTTTATTGGGCTGACATATAGTTGATGTTATTCTTGGTTGCGAATATATATAATCGATTTTTTATACCATTTGAACTAAGTAGTGTGCAAAGTGTGTGAGTGATATGTTTGAATAATTTTCTAATCTTTTGAAAGAAAAAGTAAAGTGTGAAGAAGAGTGAGCATACTTTTTGTGCTTAACTGGAACTATAATCAGGCATTATTAGATGTTATTTTCTCAATTCAAATATTTCGGATGTAATCTGAATGTTTTTGTAAGATAGTGAGTCTTCCTTTGGGCAGTAAGACTTTTTGTATTTGAGAAGTGAACTCTAGGCAATGTGCATGAATGCAATACACATTTACAATTATTTTATACTTTTAAAAGGGTATAATCTTGTGGACTAACCTCCACCATGGTTTTTCCCCTAACAAGGTTTCCACATAAAAAAATCTTGGTGTTATGTGTATTTTTGATGTGGTGATGGTTTATGCTTTCATGTTTATTTATCAAATATGAGAATAAGTTTAATTTGTATAGTCTATGTGACAATTGATTCACCCCCCCTCTCATTTTTCTTCCCTTGTGTTGCCAACAATTGGTATCAGAGCAGGTTCCTTGGAAAAAGTTTAATAGCTTGAGGTGATCCGGGATGGCAACATATAAGAAGGATAGTCCAAGATTTGATGGAAAAAATTATTATCTATGGAAGACTCGAATGGAGTGTCATCTGAGATGCATTGGTGAACCTTATTGGAACATTACAAAGAATAGGTATATCATCCCACATAATGGTCCTTCTACTGTAGGTGAGATTAAGGAAGTCGAGTACAATATCAAGGCTAAGGAAGCATTGTTGAGTGCTCATTTTGATTTTGAGATGACAAATGTAATGGATCTAAAACCTGCTTATGAGATCTAGAAAAATTTGGAAACTTTGTATGAAGGTGATACCCATGTGCAGATTTATAAGCTGTAAAATTTGAAAGGGAAATATGAAACGTTGAAAATGGGTGAAGATGAGAACATCACTTCTTTTATGCAGAGAGTGAATGAACTTGTGTGCATTATCAGATGTGCTGGTGGAACATTGGAAGAATCAAAGATTGTTGCTAAAGTGCTCAGATCCTTGCCTACTACATACAAATACAAAGTTGTTGCTATTGAGGAGATCCGGACTATGACAAATGTAAGTAGAGACATGTTGATTGGTAAGCTTGATGCTTTTGAGTTAAGTGAGTTTGGTGATTCTCTTCCTAAGACAGAATTTACATTCAAAGCTACTATCTCTGGAAAAGATAAGTAGAGATATGATCCAAGAGAAATTTATTCTAGAAACTTGTCCAAGTATGAGTAGGAAATGAGAGAGATTGAAGAAGAGGAGAGAAAACTAGATGAGCTTGAAGCACTTATTGTCAAGAGGGTACCCAGAGGAGAAGGTACGTATAAAGGGAAGTTTCCTCTTAAAATTTTTTCATGCAATAAGATAGGTCATTTTTTCTCAAGGTCTCCAGAAAGAGTTCCTAAGCCAATACCTAACAAGCCTAGATTCCAAACAAAATTTTATTATGTTGCTGATGAAGGTGTGACAAATGATGAATCTGATAAAGGGAATGTAAGTGAAGATGAATGGGTATTTATTGCTATCAAGGAAAATGATCCATTACCTACTGAATCTACTAGTTGCATAAATGTGGAGAAATCTCTAGCTGCTAGAGTTGAAGAAAAGGATGAATGGGTGATTTACAGTGGATGCTCTCATGACATGATAGGTGATAAAAGTAAATTTTTGCACTTGGAAAAGTATGATGGTGGTGTTGTAAGATTTGGTGATGAAAAAGCTAGTGTAATCCATGGCAGAGGATCCATTTCTCTTGATGGTAAGAATAATACTGATGATGTTCTATATGTGGAAGGCTTGAAGCATAATCTCTAAAGTTTTGGACAAATGGTTGACAAGGGATACAATCTTCAATTAAAGGATGGAAAGTGTAGAATATTGGGGAGTTCCAAAAATGTGATTGCATCTAGTACAAAAACAAAAGGTAATATCTTTCACTTGAGTGTTGCTAGTAAAATTTGTTTGATTGCTCAAGTTGATGAAAGTTGGTTGTGACATAGGAGATTGTGTCATGCAAACTTTGACAATAATATCAAGATAAGCTCTACTCAGGCAATGAGAGATCTTCCTAAGTTGATAAAACCTACTAATATCATATGCAAGGAATGTCAGTTACGGAAGAAAACTAGAGTTTCATTTCGAAGCAAACAACATTGTTCAAATGAAGTGTTGGAGCTTGTGCATACTGACTTGTGTGGTCCTTCTAGAATCAGAAGTTTACAAGGAGATTGGTATTTCATGTTACTTATTGATAATTATTCTAGAAAGATGTGGGTTACTTTCTTAAGGGAAAAATATGAAGGTCTAGAGAAATTCAAGATTTTTAAGGCTATGGTTGAGATAGAGATGGGTCTGAAGATTAAATGTCTAAGATCATATAGAGGTGGTGAATTCACTTTCGGTGAGTAATTTTTTTTGTGAAGATCATGGGATAAAGAGACAATTATATGCCTTGCGGACCCCTCAGAAAAATGGAGTTGTGGAAAAGAAAAATAGGAAAATTCAAGAAGCTACTAGGACAATGATGTTGGAAGGAAATGTTATGCATATCTACTAGAGAGAAGTTGTGAGTATTTTCGTTTACACTCTCAACTGAGTACGTGTCAAACGTGATACTGGTAAGACCCCTTATGAGCTATGGTTTGGTCATAATCCTACTGTTAGATGCTTCAAAATATTTGGGAGTAAATGCTATATCAAAAGAGATGAAGATATATGAAATTTTGATGCTAGAAGTGATGAAGGAATATTTCTTGGTTATTCTACTAAAAGTAAAGCATACTGGTGCTACAATAAGAGATTGAGGAAAGTAGTTGAAAGTGATGATGTTAAGGTTGATGAAGACATAGTTAGACCATACAAAACCTGTGGATATGATTCAGACGGTCATAATGATAGTTCAGATAAAGGAAAGAAAGTTCAAACTCAAAATCAAGTTCAGATCATTCCAGTGAATCAAGAAAATCAAGAGGAAGGAACTAGTGAAAGCGCAGAAGTGAGATCACAAGAGCCTGAAGTTTAAGAACATCCTAAGACTCCAAGGTATATAAGACTAAATCATTTAGAAGATCAGATTATAGGTGATAAGAACAAAGGTTTTCAAACTAGGAGAAGAATTGCAGAAGAATATTGTTTGATCTCAAAGACTGAGCCTAATAGTGTCAATGAAGCATGCAAAGATGAAAATTGGGTGGAAGCAATGAAAGAAGAACTCCTAAAAATTGAGAAGAATGATACATAGATTCTTGTTCCTAGACCTAAGAAAAAAAAATTAATTGGAACTAAATGGGTCTTTCAGCACAAATTGAATGAACAAGGTGAAGTTGTTAGAAACAATGCAAGACTAGTGTGTAAAGTATATTCTCAGATGGAAGGAATTGACTTTGAAAAAACTTTTTCTCATGTTGCTAGGATTGAAGCTGTGAAACTATTTCTTGCTTATGTTGCTTACCCAAACTTCAAGGTTTATCAGATGGATGTCAAGTCAATATTTCTAAATGGTGAACTAGAAGAAGAAGTGTATGTTGAGCAACTTGATGGATTTCAATTGATTGATCGGGGAGATATGGTTTACAGGTTGAAGAAAGTGTTGTATGGACTTAAGCAAGCCCCAAGGGCATCATATGACAAATTGGATAAGTATTTGTTTTTTGGATTTAAGGATACTTTTGATTATCTCAGATGGAAGGTAGGGGTGATTACCCCTCCTAATCAGAATTAAGGTGCATTGACTTGCATCAGTTCGTGCATTTCATAATCATATCTTGATTTAGATTGATGTTGTGGTGGATGCTACTTAGGGGGAGTAGTCTAATGTTTAGATATGTGTTTCATAGCTTGTGTGGAGAAAAATAATATGTATCATTTTCATTTATGTCAAAGGAGGAGAAGATTCATGTGAAAAACTATGAAAAGAGTTAAGGAGAAAAGAGTCAAAATCTAAGGGGGAGAAAGTGCTAAGAGAAAATTACGTTGATGGTGTTTTTCACATCATGTGTTGCCATCAATTCCAAAGGGGGAGATTGTTGGATGTTGCTGATATGTGGTTGTCATTGTGTATATCTAGTTTATCCACATGAAGTTTCAGAGGCTCACATGAAGATTTGATTGAGTTATGAGTATTTTTGTTCTGATAGTTTCTTTTTTTGCTTCAGTTGGTGTTCCTGAAAGAAGATGATGTGATTCTAGTAAGTTGAGTTGTTGTGAATGCTTCTGTGGTGATTCATGATGCTTGTGGATGTTTATAGATCATGCCCTATCTGTTTTGTATGTTCACATTGATTGTTGTGCTCATGATTGGAGATTTTCTTTCGTGAGTTCATGTTTTTCTTGTTCATGGTCGAGGGGGTGATTGTAGTGTGTTGTGGATCTTCGAGGAATAATTTTTGAAGGTGTTTCATGTTTGAGGATGTTTTTTTGGGTCCTTACTATGTTGTGTCTGGCATTGTTTGGTTTGCATTGATAAATTGTTTATTGATTTGGACCGACATTTTGTACACATTTTATATTTTATTGGGCCAACATATAGTTGATGTTATTCTTGGTTGTGGATTTATATAATCAATTGTTTATACCATTTGAAGTAAGTGGTGTGTGAAGTGTTTGAGTGCTATGTGTGAAGAATGTTCTAATCTTTCAAAAACAAAAGTAAAGTGCGAAGAAGAGTGAGCATATTTTATGTGCTTAACCAAAACTGTAATCAGGCATTAGTAGATGCTATTTTCTCAGTCCAAATCTTTCGGATGTAACCGGAATGTTTCTATAAGATAGTGAGTCTTCCTTTGGGTAGTAATCCTTTTTGTATTTGAATAGTGATCTCTAGACAATGTGCCTAAATGCATGTGCATTCCCCATTTATAATTCTTTTATACTTTTAACAAGGTATAATCTTGTGGACTAACCTCCATTGTGGTTTTTCCCCTAACAGGGTTTCCACGTAAAAAATATTGGTGTTATGTGTATTTTTGATGTGGTTATGGTTTATGATTTCATGTTTATTTATCAGATCTAAGAATAAGTTTAATTTATATAATTTATGTGGCAACTGATTCATCCCCTCCTCTCAGTTGTCTTCCCTTGTCTTGCCAACAGTTTTATGATGGAGAGTTGAGAGTTGAGGGTTTATGGATCAAATTTAATTATTTAGTTTTTAGTGCTAAATTATTAATGTTAGGTTTTAGGGTTTAACATATAGGGTATAAGGTCATAGGGTGTAGGGTTTACGGTTGATGATATAGGTTATAAGCTTTAGGGTTGAGAGTAGATGATATAAGGTTTATTATATGGTTAAGGGTTTAACTTATTGGCTTTAGTTCCTACGGTTGAGGGATAAGGTTTAGGGTTGATAGAATAGGGTATAGGGTTTGGGGTTGGGTATGTGCAGGATCATGATGGGCCAAAAAGTGGCAATATGATGGGTATGTGGTTGACGACTTTTTTTTTATCCAAAATTGATGAAATGAAAAGGGTTTTTAAAGGAGATTCTCACCTTTCCACTGATATAAATTACACTTTACTTTGAATTTAATAAGTAATTATTATTCATTTTCTATTCAAATTATGACTAAAGTCATGATTGATAGGCTTATTGAAAAACATCTATAGCTTTCAAATGGTATCACATTTTTTGAATCCAAAACATGCGTCACATTCTATGATTCACATACTATAGGATTAAAAAAAGAAAAATTGAATTTCATGAACTTTTGACCAAGTTAAGGTGGTCAGACATATGAGTTTTTATATTTTTAAAAAATTTGTAATAAAAAATTCATAATTAATTATTTACTTGGAAAAAAATTACAAAAAAATATGCATCACATTTGGGCATGAGTCCTCTAATTCTATCTAAAATATTATAAAAAAATATTATCATTTTATTGTGGTTAGGGTGGTCAGACAGAACCTACTTCTTATTTTTTCCTTGAAATTTAAGTACCACTGCATTGAAATTTCAAATTTTCACCAAATAGATTTTTTTCTTTTAAACATACCTACTAGTTTAGAAACTACATTCAATTTTCTACAGATTCTATTCTTACACATTTTTGAAATAATATAGATAACTTATTCAAATTTTTACGTCAAGTTTCCTAGCTCTGATTTTTCTAAATGTTTTGCCACTTAAGGGCCTATTTTTTCCATGATGATCCTGCACATACCCGGTTATGGTAATAGAGTTTAGGGCTAAGTCCCACATCTCCACCTCTCTACTCTCATGGATCTCTATTATTCTCTATCTCCTCTCTCTCCCATATATCTACCTCTCTCTATCTAATCTCTTTGTTCTCTTTATCTCACATCTCTCTCTTTCTTTTTCTCTCTTCTCTCTTCTCACCTCTCTCTATCTCTCTCCTATGTCTCTCTCTTCTCTCCCTTTAATATCTCCCATATACTAATTATTTAGGTTGTAGGGCCTATGGTTTATGGGTTTAACTTTGATGGTTTATGATGGAGAGTTGAGAGTTGAGGGTTGAGGGATTAAATTTAATTATGTAGTCTTTTGTTAGAATATTAATGTTATATTTTAGGATTTGTAAACAATGATTTTGGTTTCCCAAGGTGATGCAATAGGGGGAGTCTTGCAACAAACAAACACACAATTCCAAACTAGAACAACATTGGTCAATTCACAATTTCACCAAAACCTCTTCATTTAGCAAGTTCACTCTGTCTCCTTGTAGCACTCCAAACCCACTCAATCAGGTATAAATTCTCAACCACCCTCTTTTAGTTCTCAACCTGATAAAATTCAAGGACCCATTGCAGAGCCATTCATCATATCAAACAATCACCAGTAACTCTTTTTCAACAAATTTCTCTAAAATGGATTTTCTCACGTTTTAGGGCTCAAATTAGCCTTGTTTTACAAAGGGTCTACCATCTAGACTTATCCAATCTCTACCAACTCTTGGGGAAGCAATTATAATATGGAAAAACTTTAGAATCCACAATAAAAACTCAAACATACCACCGTACAATGGGTGAATCATAAAACCCTCCTTTTCAGAACCCTCCTTTTCAGACTAAACCCTAGGGATTTATTGAAAATAGCACTTCCAAAGTAACTCAACCTATCAATTTCTCCAAAAAGTTTGAAATACCCTAAACAAGCTTAATTCAACTTTAAATCATACTTCCCAAGACAAATTCTCAATTTCACCTTCTAAAACCTCTCTTTTTGTATGGAAAATTCAAAAAATTCTCATAGGGCTTCACATCTACTTCACTTGCAGACCTCCCCTGCACTCCCAAACTTCATACACATTAAAAGAATAGTTATTACACACCCATTCCACTGAGGAACATCATTGATAGTAGGTGCAATGGGTTTAATTCATCTTGAGTCCTCCAAAACACAAAAATGCCCTATTCAGGCCCGTCTAAAAAAAATCTCCTAACAAATACTCAAAGTTGATTGTTAAGCCCTCAAATTAAGATCAAAGAAAGGTTAAATTAATACACAACACTATTCCAAAGAATTAGATTCATAATTTCACTGTGCGGGCAGTATACTCTCAGTTAAGAAGAGAAAACACAGAAAAATCACAAAAATCAGGGGTATTCTTATTTCAAAAAATAAAAGGACCTTTTGGGTCAACATGGAAGAGACAAGGCATCTCTACACTTTTCGTCATCCCCAAAAAGGAAAACACAAAAAAAAAAAAGGAAAAAGAAATGTATGACATAGAGAATAATGTCACAAAGAGAGGAGAACATCAAACGTCACGTTATGGGGGAACACAATACACACATAAAAGAAAATAAATACTAGTAACGCAAAGGCAAGTCAACCGTAAAGCAAGGAATCCACCTCCCAGTCTCAATTAGGATTTAAGTAGAAGGTGAAAAACATAGCCAAAGGACAAGGATAAATGCATTGCAAGGACAAGGCTAACAACTTCTTGCCCCTACTAAGTGCAAGGAAAGAATGAGCTGAGATAGCTGATGGGAAAAGGTAAAGAAATAATGAGAATGGAAAATTATACAACTATTGCATGATGAGGGGAATTGGTAAAGTGTACTTGTTATCCAATAAAGTCAACAGGTTCAGGAACCTTAGACTAATCCAATATACACTATAAAGCTTTACAATTATTAGTATGATGTATGAGGGTGTGGTGATAGACACAGTACTTTGTGTTATCTTTGACAAGTTTGATTCTAGTACGAGGTGGGAGAGTGATGAAACCATGACAAAGGAGAATTTTCAATGCTTCTTCATTATCAAATGGAGGAAAAGGTTTACCCATAGATGGGTTTGAATGTGGTGAAGCAGGACCAAGGGTGATTCATTCATCTTGGTCATTGTAATTAGGCAAGGGTTTCTCATGAGGAAGGAGAACATTTAGATTGGGTGGGGAATCAAAGATCACTATGCCATCATCACAAAGTCTCCAATATTCTACAAGAGGCTTGTGGTCATGAGGAGGATCTTGATATCCTAACCCTATTGTGTTTTCATCAGTTGGTCATTGTTCTAAAAGTTGGTGAATGTCATGTTCAGTTGTTGTGTCACTTCCTTGTTTGCTTAAGATGGTAAAACCTTTACCATATGTTTCTTCAAGGTTGATTTGTGTGTTAGTAACCTTGTTATCATAGAATGGTTGAGGATTTGCTTGGTTAGAGGAACTAGGTCCACCTATGGGAGGGAGATTAGGTCCTTCATTTGTTTCAGGATGTAGGTATCCAAATGTATCAAGAGGTGAGATAGTAGGAAGGTCTTGTTGTTTCATGGATGGATAAAAGGATGCATTGGCTTCAAGGCTATCAAGACATTTGTTGGTTGATTTTCTTGCAAACCAGGTTGGTCTCCTATTCTACCTATGGAGTAGCCAACTCCAATCAAGGGCAGCTCGAAGGACCTGGACCAACTGACAAGATCAAAAGATCTTCTGCACTTTAGGCTCTACAAAAATAGGGTGGGTATACCCACACAATGCCTCAAAGAAGACCAGACAATGCTTTTTATAGCATATAGCTCCTGATTTCAAGCGTTGAGGACCTCAAATGGGGCTAGATTCTCAGTAGCTTAACCTTGAAGCAACCAGGAGGTAGAGCAAGATATTAAACAAAAGATATTCAATAATTTTGAAAGGTTTTCTGAGAGGAACAGACTGCATGATAGATCAGTGCCTAGTTTTGGGCCATGGAGTCAAACACAAAAGGGGAAAATTACCTGCAAATAGACCTCAATCAGTGGATCTTTTTTTGTTGATGCCTTACATCAACTATCGGTGCCTTACACTGACAATCCAGTTCCTATAGCAACTGGACTCTTCTTACCAAATCCTACCTGCAAACAAATAATCACTGCTATCTGTTCAAAGGATTTAACTACCACCTTGAAGCAGACCTATCAACAAACAAAATAGTCTCATGAAGTATGAGAATATGAACAAAGACACCTTATGATTCATTCAAATGATTAAAAGCACACAAATAAGGAGACAATCTGATAACATGCATGAGAGACAAGTGTCTTCATGTTTTCATTGCTCAAACTGATTGTATTTACAAAAAAATTTGAAATTATAGCTTACAGATTCCACATTGACTCAAGAGTAAATGCTAGCCTCCCCAAGACTGATACACAAACTCAGAAAAATATGGAACAGAACACCCAAGTTCGGAACCCTTACATCTGGCCATGAAATTCTCCTTTATAGGAATAGGAGAAGCAACAAGCAACTGGCCAGATAAGATTACACATCATCAGCTGACAAGGACAAACCCTAGAACAACTCGCAGGCCAAGTTAAAAATTCCAACTGCCCCACTGGTCACATAAATGTAACTGGTCGGGTTGCTGCAGGAAAGACATTCCCGCACGAATGAAGCGAGGCAATCAATGTCAAATCCACCGTAGAATCCGGGCGCCCATACTCTAGCCATGCCGTCCTTGTCCCAGAGTCACGTCACCATGAATGCTAGTTCAGTGGATCCAGCGACCCTCTCATCTGCCACCATGAATGATCCAGGCTTTCACGCGTGAACATAACAGAAACCCTGAAACACGTATGTTTGAATCTCCGCTGTCGATCGACAGAGATTGGATGGTTGTCTTTTAAAATCTTTTTCAGACCATTGAAAAAGGCCTCCACAGTCGACAAGACAAAAAGAGGTCAGGGAGACATCACACAAAATCAAAATGCCTCATCGAAATGTATCACTTTTATGTACTATCCATTCGCCAAGATGAGGGCACATCTCTCACTGAAGCAATCCTTTCACTTGTTCACAGTCGCTATAGTCACCTGCCATTGGCAAGACATCATAGAGACTTCACCAAGCTTCATCGAAATGCATCACTTCAAGTCGCTATGACATAGAACTTCTCCCGCCAACGAACTCACTTGCCAAATGTATGTCGCTGAGACATTTGACGTTTCTTACCGATGCACCCTTGTATTCACTTTGTCGCTGTAGCTTATTTGTCTCAGGGAGACCCTTTGTAGATATCACATTGCATCGCCAAAAACCTTTATACGCTCGTTCGCCAAGAGAAAAAAGGACTCTCACTGAAAGCCACATATGGAACCACTGTCGGCAAGACTCGACCCCATCGCCATGACCACATACCGAAATAAGAGTCTCACCGAAATAATAAATCCTTCACCACCGGTTGGCGTAACAAGATGACACCACCGAGATGTTACACCGAGAACCCAGACTCCTACTGCTGAGATTATCCTTTATGTTTTCGGTCGATGTAACAAATCATATTCACCAAGACCTCCCACCGCAGATCAAAAATTACAATGATGGGATCCTAGAGCACACAAGTCGGGGAGACAAGATAGAACTCACTAAGACCTCACCCCGGGCGGATGCCAACACACCGAAGGGAAAAGTCCATCAGTGAGACATAAAGAAGTCGGGGAAACATCTCCCCGACCTCAACCAACACAGGCCGACAGAAAAGAGACCTTGGGGAGACAACACGGGGATCATCAAGAGGTTATCCCAAGCGCCAAAGGTCTCAGTGAAAACAGTGCGAGGCTAGTAAAAACGGTAGCTAGGGGCCGGTAACGAATGGAAAATGGGGCTCGGGGGAACCACTTAAGTTAAAATGAACCGGGCAGATAGGTCAATGAATCAAAAAGGAAAACGGAACGGGAACCAAACAAGGTCGGAGCCAGAACCAGGAAAGAGACGGGGTCAGAGTCGGAGCCAGAGCGGGGGAAGAAACAAAAACAAAATTGACCAGCCAAGACCAAAACCAAACTTGGATCCACCTCCGCAAAAGACAAAGGAAGGGAGACGGGAGCGGAACAGAACCCAAAACTGGAATGTTCCAAAACCTGTTCTCATTCTGATCCCATGCCCACCAAAGGAAACAAAGCAAAAAAAAAAGGGAAGAATGCGGAGAGGAAAATGACCAGCGACCGACGTAGGGAAGAAAGGTAAAGAAACCCCAAACACGCAGAATCGAAACTAGGACGGATGCATGAACAGGAATTAGAACTTCAGAATTTGGAAAAGTTCTAGTTTCATTCAAGCATCCATTCCACCCCGATTCCGAAAGAAAAACCAAGGCAAGCAAAAGAGAAAGGGGAACCAAATTAAAATCCCAAAAATGGGGAAATGAAAAGCCAGGAAAAACCCTAACACAGACTGCCCCACCAGAGAGATGATGAACGCTAACACACTGGGCTCAACCCTTGTGGGAGCCCACTTAACCCACGTGCCAAAATGAAAAACACCCCATAGCTAAAGTTCTGTCATGAAAAACCAGAGTACACAACTAGGCAATGAGAAAACCAGAAATGGCACTAACAACATTCATTTAAGAACTTATTCATGCTATCATCATCTTCTCCAATTCTGTCAACAGCATGAGGAGTTGAAGGAGCATAAGGAAGCTCAAGGTCATTAGGATAAGTTCCAAAGGCACAATTTGACATGTCCACTAAAGATTTTAATGACATCCAAAACTTATTAAAGCAAAAAGACATGATGAAAGTAAAAAAAATGCAATAAACAACAAATCTAGAAAGTATGACAGAAGACAATCACAGGAAACAAAAAGGTAGAAAATGGATAGAAAATGCCATAAAAGAAAGTGCAAAATGTGTAGAAGGACTAAGTCGCCCAATGTGGAGAATTAGTCCCAGTGAGGATTTTGTTAAGTTTTTTCAGACATTTTCAATGCAATTTTTGGTGTTTTTCAGATGCACAGATCTAGTTACAATATGAAAATGCAGTTTTTTTGTTGTTTTCAATGAAAGATGATGCAAAAATGCAAGCTATATGAGCTTTCCACTAATGCAATTTTTAAAACACTAAGATGCAATTTAAACAATGCAACACCTAATGCAATGCTAATGCAAATTAATCCTAGGATGCTTTTGAAATCATAACTAAAAATGTTCAAAAGTCAGGTTCACCAAAATGTAAACAATGATTTTGGTTTCCCAAGGGTTCCTCTAACTCTTCTAGGATTTACACCTAAAAGGAGAGGAATTGGGGCCAAAATGCTAATGTCTACACCCAATATTAATGTAAAAGGGGTGTAATGTATCTAAATATGATGTACTAATGCAGCAAACTGAAAAAGAAATGATTTAATGATGCTAAACCTAAGGAATGCAAAGTGCTGGAAAACACACTGTGATATGCAAAAACACCTAAGAATGCAAGTAAATCATAAAATAATTGAGCAGAACTGGAGAGATACAGGTCTATAATTTGGAATATGATGTAGAAAGGCTCTGGAATCCTACATAGTTGACAAGAAATATTGATTGGGACACTTATGCCAAGTTGCGCGACTTAGTCTAGTTTTGGGAAAAATCTGCTAGAACGAGAATCTACCAAATGGGTAGTCAGAAATGTGAAAATCAATTTTCAGTCCTAGTACTGGGACTAATTTTCCATATATGGTGACTTAGTTCATATGGAGATAAATCTAGAATTTTGGAATAGGATTCTGTCGATTCTAGTCTGCACTTGCTTTTCTGACAGGTGTGTGATCTTGATTCTACAAAAAATGGGCTAAAAAGAGTCTTCAAGCTTCAACTAGGGTTATGTTGACTTTGATGGATTTTTTACCACTTTTTGACACCAAAATCCTTGACAAATTTGCATACAAATTCTGCAAACACACATACAAAGAGGGGGAAAAGGGTTAAGGGTTAGAGTATAGGTGTTTTCCTTGGTCAAACCCCACTTTGGTAATCAAACCCTAGATAATGAAATGAAATGAGAAGAGAATGATAAATAGATAACACACAATGTCATAAACTTACCAAACCCTTGATGTTGAAAATCTAAAGATATGTAATGAAGTGCTCTAATGGATGACTTGATTATACTTAGGGTGCTTGGATGCTTGAGAGATTGAATGCTTAATGACTTATGGGATTGCAAGAGATTAGGATATGAAAAATGAGGATCAAAACCCTTATTTATACTTGATTTTCCATTAATTCCCAAAAATAACACATCACAAGCTGACCTCAAGGGTAAGAGAATACAATCCCACCAAGAAATTAAATTATTTTATTTTTTGTGCCCAATGGGACTAAGTCGCCTCAGGTGGCAACTTGGTCCCACTAGGGAATTTTCATTGGGTTTTGGAGATTAAGGTTCATTAAATGATGTCTAATGGGAATATCTTCAAAAATACACTTAAGAATGGTCAAAAAGTGCATTAAGGGGTCATTTAAACATAAGAAAGGGTTTAATTAGTGATGAAAAGTGTAGAAAAGTGTGAGAGTTTGTTACAAATCTTTACAACACTTTGAAATAAGACTTGGTAAGTGATAAAGAGAGATTATTTAAGTGAATTATAATGAAAGGTTCCTAGAAAAGTGTGAAAGTGGGTTACAACACTTCACAACACCTTTACAAGACATCCTAGAAGTCTTAATGATTCACAAGGATCCAAGACCTAATGTGAATGTGTTGGCCACATTACAACATTAAATCTAGGAAAAATCAAGCCAAAGTCCACTAGGAGGACCTAAATATGAGAAAAAATAGAAGGGTTACTTTTTCCGTGTCCATAGGATTTAACATATAAGGTATAAGGCTTATGTATTAGGGTTTAGGTCATACAAAGTATGGTTTATAGTTGATGATATAGGGTATAGGGTTGAGGGTTTAGCCTATATTCTATAGGGCCTAGGGTTAACAGATAGGGTTTAGAGTTGAGGGTTTAGGGTTTAGTGTTGAGTGTATACAGTATAAGGTTTAATATATGGTAAAGGGTTTAACCTATTGGATTTAGTTCCTAGGGTTGAGGGATAAGGTTAAGGATTGACAGTATAGGGTATAGGGTTTGGGGTTATGGGTATAGAGTTTAGGGTTAAGTCTCACATCTCCCCCTCTCTACTCTCCTCCCCATCTCTATTGTTCTCTATTTCACTTCTCTCTCTGCCTTAGATATTCCTCTCTTTATCTAACCTCTCTCTCTCTCCACTATCTACCTCTCTCTCTATCTCTATCTCAACTTTCTATCTCCCTTTCCTTCATCTCCCTTCATCCCTCTTTATCTACCTCTCCATCCCTCCCTATGTAGATCTCTCTTCTCTCTATCTCTCTACCATGTCTATTTGTCTCCTATCTCCATTTAATATCTCTAATATATTAATTATTTAAGGTGTAGGTCCTATGGTTTGTGGTTTTAGGGTTGATGGTTTATGATGGAGATTTGATATTTTAGTGTATAGGGTTGGGGATTTAGCCTATAAGCTTCAAGTACTAGGGTTGAGGTATATGGTTTATGGTTTAGGGTAGAGGGTATAGGGTATAGGGTTGATTGTAAAGGATTAGCCTAAAGTATTTTGAGCCTAGGACCTCTCTATAGGTTTTAGGGTTGAGATCATATATGGTATAGGGTTTAGGATTGTGGGTATAGGGCATGTGATTAAGTGTCTAGGGTTATAGGGTCTAGGGTTGAGGGATAAGATTTAAGGTTGATGGTATAGGGTATATGGTTTAGGTTTGAGGGTATAGGGTTTAGGGTTGAGTGTATACATGGCCGAGGGTTTATTATATAGGCCTTAGGGTCTACGGTTGAGGGTACAATTTATAGGGTTTAGGGTTGAGGATATATAGTTTAGGGTTTAGTATATATAGTTATAGGGTTAAGGGTTATTAGTATAGGGTACAACTTATGGGGTATAGAGTTTAGGGTTAAAGGTTATGGGTATATAATTTAGTTTGAATGCATAGGATGAAGGTTTAGCATATAAGCTTTAGAACCTAGGGTTGAAAAAAAGGGTTTAGGGTTGAGGCTATAGGGTGTAGTGTACATGGTTGAGGGTTTAGTGTATAGGCTTTAGGGCTGAGGTTATAGGGTGTAGTGTACATGGCTAAGGGTTTAGTGTATAGGCTTTAGGCCCTAGGGTTGAGGGATAGGATTTAGAGTTTAGGGTATAAGTTGGGGATTTAGGGTTAAGTGTATAGAGTTAAGGGTTTAGCCTATAGGATTTTGGGCCTAGGACCTTTCTATAGGATTTAGGGTTGAGGGTATAGGGTTTATGGTTGGCTGCATATGGTTGATGGTTTATCATATAAGCTTTAAGGCCTAGGGGTGAGGGATAGGGTTTAGGTTTGAGGGTATAGAGTTGGTGGTTTAGGGTTGAGTGAACAAGATTGATGGTTTAGCTTCTAGTATTTTGGGCCTATGACCTCTCTATAGGGTCTAGGGTTGAGGGTATATGGTATAGGTTTTAGGATTGAGGGTATAGGGTGTATGATTGAATTTATAGGGTTGAGGGTTTAGCGTATAGTCTCTACAACCTAGGTTTGAGGAATAGGGTTTATGGTTGAGTGTATAGAGTTGGGGTATTATGTTTGAGGATTTGGCCTATAGGGTTTAGGATTGAGGGTATAGGGCATAGGTTTTAGGATTGAGAGTATAGGGTATAGAGTTGAATGTATAGGGCTGAGGGTTTAGTGTATAGCCTCTCGGGGCCTAGGTTTGAGGGATAGGGTTTATGGTTGAGGGTATAGATTTGGGAGTTTAGGGTTGAGGGTATGGGTTTTAGGATTCAAGGTATAGGGAATAGGGTTGAATGTATAGAGTTGAGGGTTTAGTGTATAGCCTATAGGGCCTAGGTTTTAGGGATAGGGTTTATTGTTGAGGGTATAGAGTTGGAGGTTTATGGTTGAGTGTATAGGATTGAGGGTTTAGTCTAATGGATTTTTTGCCTACAACCTTTCTATAGGTTTTGGGTTGAGGGTATAGGGTATAGGATTTGAGATTGAGGGTATAGGGTATAGGGTTGAGGGTTTAGTGTATAGCCTCTAGGGCCCAGGTTTGAGGGAAAGGGTCGGTTAAGGGTATAGGGTTTAGGGTTGACTGTATAGGGTTGAGGGTTTATGATATAGACCTTAGGGCCTAAGGTTGATGGATAGGGTTTCTAGGGTTGAGGGTATATGGTTCAAGGTTGAGGGGACATGGTTGAGGGTTGACTATATATGGTTGAGGATTTATCATATAGGCCTTAGGGCCAAGGGTTGATGGATATGGTTTAGAGTTGAGGGTATAGGGTTGGAGGTTTAGGGTTGATTGTATAAGGTTTTGGGCCTCTTACCTCTCTATAGGGTTTAGGGTTGAGGGTATAGGGTGTAGACACAAAAAATTGGTCTAGGCCTGCAACTTCAATTTTTGACATAATTCTCATTGTCATTATCATAATTAAATAATTTTAATTATTTAATTATTTTCTAAAGTCACCTATTCTCTATTAATTAAATAAATTTAATTATTTAATTAATTCATTTTCACCTTTATCTCTTCTTGACAAATTAAATAAGTATTATTTATTTAATTGTGTCACTAATTAAATATATCTTCTTTCTTAAAATTCAATAAATTGTTATTTAATTTACCCTCATCACATTTTTTACTATAATTATATAATCATCTAAAATTATTTAATTATTCTTTATCCTTTTCTCCACTCAATTAAATAAATCTTTATTTATTTAATTTAATCCCCAAATTTCGAATGTTGAATTGAATAATTATTTAATTCATAAAAAGGATTATTCCTAGCATATTCTTCTATGATTAGATAATCGCTTAGTTATCTAATTAGTCATTTACCACTTAAGTTGAGATTTAATTAAATCAGTCAGTTATCTCCTGATTTAATATTTGACTATTTCTGACGAATAGACCTTTTAGTTTAATCAGTCAGTTATCCAATTTTATTCTTCTACGTGAAAAAATTTATTAATTAAATAACTTTATTTATTTAATTCATTCATTCGTGTGTTCAAAAAAACCGTTTCCTCTATGTTAATCTTTATCCTTTACATGCAATCATTATTCTTCTAAGTTTTGAACAGTCTTAACTAAAGATTAAATTATTATTTAATCTTAGTCCCCACCTTTTATGTTTTATCACCCGTGTTATTACTAACACTAATCTCAATGCATGTCACATCTTTCAATCTTAACCATCCGTCTATCTTTCAATCTAATCCTATCATTCAAAAATCAATTTTCTATAAATTGGCTTTCCTTCATCATTATTACTCCTCTTGAAATCTTATGACTTTTGGAAGCAATCAACTTTAGAATCTTCGATGTTTTGCTAATAACACTATCATCAGGCTATACTTGCACACTTAAGAGAAATCTGAGGGAAATTATCATACAACGGAAAAATAGAGAAGTGCAATTGAGGTTATTCATGGAATTACATAGATATTCGGTGAGATTTTTCTGTTATTTATGCTTTTTATTATTCCATTGTTCTTTTTTGTTATCGTAGGTATATATTTGAGTTTATTTCATTGTATTGCTCTAATATTGCTTGTTTTTCCTATGTTACATTGGTGAACCTGACATGAAGACACCGCCTTCGAAAAAAATTGTAGAAATTTTGAGTTTTGCAAGTATAGGTATGGCACAACGCATCTGTAGCATAGAATGACACAATTGACCCCATGAGTTATATATGAATTTTTGTGACGCATCTAACATTTCATAATGCATTTGTGCCTCCCTGCGATGCATTTGACTGGTATAAAAAAAATTGATGTCCAATTCTGAATTTGAATTTTTAATTATAGTTTTCATTACGACTAATTCAGAGTTTGCAATGTGTGTTCTTGAGGAGCTAATATAGTGTTTGTAGGACATTTTGAAGAAGAAAAATATACAAAAAGTGTTTTCACGATGATTGATGAAGAAAAAGATCAGACTACTAATTAATTGTTCTGCAAAACCCTTGTTGAAGATTATTTTGAAATAGATTGTCTGATTAGATTAGATCATTGTCATTTGGGCTTAAAATTAACAATTGTCTATTGTGTTTGGTGTGTTCGTACATTATGTTAGATTAAAACCGCATTCAATAATAGAAGTATCCTCTCCCCTTCTGCACTTGTGCAATCCTAGGTGTAAGAGAAACTGTTATTGACTCTAGAAATTGGGCCTTCCTTGGTGGGAAAAAGTACTCACCCCAAGGTGACTCAAACTGACAATGAAGCTTTTTAGCCAAGCTACTCTTGACCGGTATACAAATGTGAATCATAATGGAAAACTTAGGATTATAGGTGCATATTTTTTATGCAGACATGTTTATCTTGCTTCACGCATAACCACTTGAACAGGTGCCCTTACTAAAAAGCTAATTATTTATCGATTAACCAAAATCCTTCTATCTATTGGTGCAAGAGGTTAGACCTCTAAAGCCATCTCACATACTTATGATTCTTAGTAGAGATGAAAAGTTCATCATGGGAGATTCATGAGAACTGAAGCTTGGCTGACCCAGAGAAGTGAGTGCCATGGAGTGGAGCTAGTGTGGTCAAGCTTCTAATTATCCGCTCTGAATAAGTGCAACTGGGGAAACCCAAGTGAGAATTCAACAGATATTATCATTGTCAGCCGTAGGATCATACTTGTCTTTTGGAATTATACATGTTCATGTTCATCAAACCTGAAACATAGTGTTTTCTAATTATCTTTATTTTCCAAAATTTGATCAAAAAGTAGACCGAGTCAAACCTGCAATTTACCAGAAAACTGCATCTGTTAACCAGAAACTCGCATCTTTCAAATTGAACTGCATCTGTTAACCAACAACTCACATCTAACAAAACTAAGTCACATTTGTTTACCAGTAAATTGTATCTTTCAAACTGAGTCGCATATGTTTACCAATAAAAAGCATATGTCATACCAAGTCGCATCTTTCAATCTGAAAATTGCATCTACTTTACTGAGTCACATATGTCAAACCTGCTAACACCTCTAATACTAGAAAACTACATTTGAAAACCCCTTGTGATGCATCTAATCTAGTGAGTTGCATTTGCAGTCTGGAATGATGCATATGCCTATCATAGACCCGAGCCATATTTTACCAGTAAAAAAACCTCTGAGATCGAAAACCACATCTGAAAAACATTGTGATGCATCTAATTTTGTGAGCCACATTTGTAGTCTAGAATGACGCAAGGGTATGTGCAAAATCACCATGGAAAAAATAGGCCCTTAAGTGGTGATAAAATTCAAAAAAATAAAAGTTAGGAAACTTGAAGTAAAATTTTGAATAAGTTATCTATATTATTTCAAAAATATGTAACAATAGAATCTGTAGAACATTGAATGTAGTTTCTAAACTAGTAGGTTTATTTATAAAAAAAATCTATTTAGTGAAAATTTGAAATTTCAATGTAGTAGCACTTAAATTTTAGGGAAAAAATAAGAAGTAGGTGTTTGTTTGACCACCCTAACCATAATAAAATGATAATTATTTTTTATAATATTTTAGATATAAGTAGAGGACTACTCATGTCCCGATCTAATGCATATTTTTTTGTAATTTTTCTCCAAGTAAATAATTAATTATGAATTTTTATTACAACTTTTAAAAATTTAAAACTCGTATGTCGACCACCTTAACTTGGTCAAAACTTCATGAAATTCATTTTTTTAATCCCATAGTATGCAAAGCATAGAATGTGACGCATGTTTCAGATTCAAAAAATGTGATATCATTTGAAAGCTATAGATGTTTTCCAATCAGCCTATCAATCAGTACTTTAGTCATAATTCAAATAGAAAATGAATAATAATTATTTATTAAATTCAAAGTAAAGCATAATTTATATTGGTGGAAAGCTAAGAATCTCCTTTAAAAACGCTTTTCATTTCATCAATTTTGGGTTAAAAAAAAAATTGTTAGCCACATATCCTACACATACCCATTATATCAACACTTTTTGGCCCATCATGATCATGCACATACCCACATCTGCCTGTCACAGACCTGAGACATTAGTTTACCAGTAAACCACATCTGATAGTAGGAACCGCACTTGTTAGTTTCTATGACACATTTGTAAAAGTGAACTGCAATTACCTTATAACCAGAAAACCAAAATTCACTGTCATAGTCTGAAACCAAACAGTCACACTGGTCTCTTTTTTTTTCCTTTCACGGTGACCTCTAAACAGAAACCAGAAGTTTTCTCATACTATTTCATCATTGCATCCTTTAGTTATCACTTAGCCATAACAATAGGCATCCTAGTCACAAATCATAGTTTCATCTTAGGATTCTTTATTACCTTAAGATCTAGTAGACTTTTAGGACAATCACCTTCGTAGATTTTAAAATAGGCCAAATTTCCATGCTTTGGATAAAACCTTGCTTCAACAAAAATTGTCATTGAACCTAGTCACTTGTCAACATATATTTTGTCCTCTACATGAGTACTTCTAGCTCACCAGTCTAGTTTGGGACCTCACTTTGTCTTTTGGTCCTAGCCCTACAAAAGGTCCTTTGACAAAAATAAATTGAAGCCTTGGTTAAACTTTAGCTAGTTGGTAACCTCTTTTCAGAATCTCCCAAAATTTATTACCTAGAATTTTGCATACTTAGACATAGTCATCCTAGGATAACATCATTATAGACATTCCTTATTTGCCAGAAAATACCAAAAAAATAGTTGCATTCATTATCCCAAAAACATAGACTAGAATCATACCATCCATAGACATAGTTTTTGCATCACTTGCATTTTGAGCTTATCTTACATGGTAAACAAGGTCCAAAAGAAAGAAAAAAAAGAGAAAATATGGCTGATTCAAATGACTTCATCAATCCATATTTCAATCCCCCATCAGGGACATCGAGACCTCACAAAACTTTGTTGGAAAAATTCCTCACTACAAACCTACAAGGACACATTGTAGTGGAAGACTTAGATGCTGCTACACAAGACCCTAAGTTTGCCTCCTTTGTAGATTAGTACCTAGCAAATGATCCTCAACGATACTTAGAAAAATTTATAGTTGAAGGTGTCATGTTACCTCTTGGATTTGACACCCATACCTTGCAAATTGCATCTACCCAAGGGACAAACAAAACGACTACTAGTGGTACTATACATCAAGTAATTAGAACCATACCATTTGGTTTATCTACACAAAGTGCTACAACAGTACATGTCACCATTTGGTACATCTAGCATGACACAAGGTCTTAATTTCACCATAGGGGCATCATCGTCCAATTCCTTTTGTCCTACTACTGGAAGAAAAAAACCTAAAGTTGGGACAAACATGACAACTGCAATACCAAGCATCAATGTCACTAGTACCATACCACAAAAAACTACAATACCAAGCGTCAACATTACTAGTACCATACCATAGATAGGGGTCTCACAAATAGGAAACATACCCTCCATCCAACATAGAAGCCACTCAAATCCTTTGCATAACATCCCCATTCTAAATCAATCAACGTCAAGTCAAAACCCATTCACTCAAATTCCAAACCAAAACCCATTTTCTAACATTCCAAATCAAAACCCACCCTTCATACCAACACTTAACCAAAACCCATCACAAAACATTGGATTTCAAAACACTTACATAGACCCAAAAAATCCAACTAACACATCATTGACACAAGTGGATGTTTTGCAGACACAAATGCAAGCCCTTCAAACACATATGGATAATATGGCGATGTCTAGCAAGAGGAATTTTTAGGCAAAAGACTTATGTCCATTTCCCTTTCACAAAGAATTATACATGACACCTTTTTCACATTGGTATGTTATACCAAACTTGCCTAAGTATAATGGGAAGTGTAATCCTATTGAACATATAAGGGAATTTTTCACAATGTGCATAGACATTGCATATGACCCCACCTATCTCATGAGACTGTTTCCACGAAGCCTTATTGGAATTGCACTTGAATGGTTTTCTCAACTTCCATATGGCATAAAATCCTGGGGTGAACTTGTTGAAAATTTGATTGAACATTTCTCTTTTAACATTGACAATGAAATCATGATAGCATCCTTATGTCACACCACACAATATGAAGGAGAAAAATTTATCACCTTCTTCTAGTGATGGAGGAGTCTAGCTAGTCAATGCCCTATTGAAATACCTAAAACATAAAAGGTCACCATATTCCTAGAAAACTTCAATTCAAAATTGAGAAGTGACTTAAGAGTACACTGTTGCACTTCTTTTGTGGAACTAATAGAAAATGGTATCATACTTGAAAAGGCTCTCATTGAAAAATGTAAACTCAAGACATCAAATAGAAATCCAAATGTTCAAAACATCCCTAATGATAGGAACAAGTTTTGGTCTCAGAAGAGGAACGTAACCAATGATGGGATTGTTGATGCTAAAACCATATAGGCAGGACCAGTCATTACACTTAGAGGACACAACCCCTCTAAAAACACACTCAACAATGTCAATCAGATTGCCAACGTTGTCCAAAACATCCAACAACAATGACCGCAAAGGAGGTTTTTGAAACCCGAATTCACTCCCCTAGGGGAACTAATTGAATTAGTCTTTAAACAACTGATGCAACATAACCTCCTACACTTTCTGAAGCTGAGACAATATGATCTTGGAAAATTTAAACCCTCTTGGTGGGATGACAACACCTTTTGTGATTTCCACCAAACTAAGGGACATAGCTTACAAAATTACCAACAATTGAAGAATATCATGCAGGATCTTGTCAAAAACAAAACTATTGAAGTTAGTGGACAGAAATAGACAACCTCAAACACTGACCACAAGGTCTTTTCTAATCCATTAAATGACCATGGGAAAGGAAAAGCCTCCAATTTGAGAAATAAGACCAATACTTTGGAAAACTATGCTAACGTCAAGTATGATTATAGTCATGGCTCAATCATAAATCACATTTGAGTTGTCAATGAGAGTGTCAACACTATTACCATAAAGAAAACCCCTAAATGTGTTGTCAACACTCATCAAACCAAGATAACCATCCAAGGCCTTTCATTATAGAAACAACCATAGTCTTCCAAGCCTCAGTAAAATTTACTTGACTAGTTGGGGAAGACTCCAACACAAATTTATATCTCGGAACTATTGCGTATATCACTCGATCATTGAGCTATTCTAGACAAAGATTTGCAAAACACCATCATTTCCAAGAGATGATACTCTATCTAAGCAACTCTCATCATGCTACCTTATTTGAACAAGATTAGGCAACCGAGAAGACACACCATAATGACCCTTTGCACCTCAAAGTTTTTGTTCATAAAATGAAAGTTAGACGAGTCTTGGTAGATGGTGGAGTAGGGTTGAATCTTTGCACCTTGAAATTGGTTAAGGCATTAGGATTCTTAGAAGCATGTGTGGACACCACTAAGAGCATTGTCATTAAGGCATATGATGATGAAGAATGACCATCTAAAGGATTTGTAATTCTTCCCATCAAAATTGGTCATGCAGTTATGGATACCCAATTCCAAGTCTTGGATCTCGTCCTCTCATATAACCTTTTACTCAGTAGACCATGGATACATGCTATGAAAGAAATCCCTTCCACTTACCATCAATTCCTTAAATTCCCATTCAATGGCACCGATATCATGATAGATGGTGATCCTGATCCTTTCCAATATTTCACTAACCTACGAGGAATACTCCAATGATAGGTGCCTATAAAACAAGATGTTTCATCATCCAACTCATCTGAGTATGTCTATCCATCCACTCTTTCCAAAACATCTACTTCCCAATCACTACCTTCCACTCCTAAGGTCAAGATCCAAGATAAGGGTTACGAAGAGTATCATATGAAAGCATCTTATTGTGTTAGCCATTTGGTTCTGCCCAAATCATATAGTTTACCAATAGCAGATAAGAGACAATCAGTGGTCACTATACACATCCCTCCCACAACAACTTTCACAAAATGGGGGGAACTAAGTAAAGAAGCTATAAATGAAGAAGATGTGACCTCTTGGTTATACAAAGAAGACAATGAAGAACCTTGATGAGCCTAGTTTTTGGTTTAGTTTTGGTTAGAATCTAGTCTATTTACTCATAGATGTCATGGACTTTAATGCTTAAGTGTTGGTATTGGCATAATGTTTCCCTCAAACCATTAGAATTTGATATTATCCCATCTCTCCATGCTTTAATGATATTTGGCATAATATGTGGGTTATCTATATTGATTTTACATGTGATTAATGAATGTTTCTTAAAGTGGTTATATATGTGCAATTATTATGCATACTGACCTTGACATGTAGATTTAATAATCCAAGATGAGGAAGACACCACCAGTTGGGCATGCACCATAACGTCCAGCTGAGAAATTGCTCCAAGTCAAAGGTAGCCGACAATAAACATTCTTCATGCAACTAAATGTAACTTCCTTGTAGTGGACCTTAATGATCAAGCATGCATGGGTGTTACTGATGTTCTGGATCTACGCTTGACTTGCATGTCTAACTAGATTCCATGCATGTTTAACTTCCATCACTCCACTTTCCCATGTTTTCCCTAAATGGCATCCTCCCAGTCGTGGAGTTGACTGCCTTGTTTAGCTATAGCATAAATAATAATTTGATGCCCCTTCTTCATGAGGTTGCATGATTTAACATTGCACTCTCATTCTCTAGTTTCAATAATACAGATACATTACTCTTTGTATGCATGATTTACAGTGAATAAAATAAAGTTTTGAGTTCGAGCATCTAATTTCTTGTTAGTTTAGAAGATACTTATCCAAGGGGGAACACTTAGTGAGTAATCTATCTTCTTAGTTTAGCATTAGTTTAGTATTAATTTTTTTTTGGTACTTAGTTAGAAATCTGGCATCGACTATTCCTACAACCACTAGAATTCCATTCTATGATTGTTCCTTTAGCCAAAGAAAAAAAAGTAATCTCTTGTTTGTCGCTCAGATTTTCATTCTTATTCTTCATTTCAGCTTCGCATAATTGTTGGTTGATATTCAGCATTTTCTCTATTTCCTTTTAAGCAATTTACTTTTAGTATTGTGTTTCTTAGTTGTAGAGTGCAATGACTACTTGAGCCCCTACTCCACATATTGTGCTGACCCATTTCAAGTTCACATCCCTAGGTTGACAAGTTAAATGCACCTCCATGATGATTGAATAGCTATTCAAGTTAGATGTCCAATCTCTGAATTATGGTTGTAAAGGCTTAGTTATTGAATCATTGTAGGAGGCCAACATTCTTGGTGTCATTGTTAGGGGTGGTGTCAAGCTAGGAAGTCTTTTGGAGTCATTGGTAGTTTTCTTGTTGTAGTGTTTTTGAAATTTTTTCTTAGCATATCCTCAATTAGGAAGTAATGACCCCCCTTAATTCTTTACCAATTCTTTGTGAAAGGTGACTGATAGTGAGTGATACCGCATGCATAGAGGAAGGAAAAGGGATGCTTATGGGAGATTTCTTCCTTACAATCCTTGTCCATTTCAGCTAGTTGAGTATCGGAACCTACTAGAAGAAGAGGAAGAATAAGATCTGCACCCCTTTGTTGATGCATATCTGATCTAACTAGCTTTGAAGTCTCCTTAGAAGATCAAAATCAGCTTGAGAACCCCTTTGTCTTAGAACCACATCAAGCAGGCATGGGTGATGCAAATAGGAACAGACAAACCCAACCATCTTTTCCTTTCCCCATTTCCCATCAAAATCAAGTTGACAACATCAAGAACATTCCTACCTCAGCACTCCCCAAGTTTTATGGACTTGTGAGAAAAGATCCTGATACCTTCTTATTTGAGTTTGACATACTCTGTAGGAGTTATGATTACACTACTGATGCACATAGGCTTAAGTTATTTCCCACCACTTTTAAAGAGGTTGCATTAAGATGCTTCATGAGCCTAGGTAGGGATACTATGGAAACTTGGGAAGACATGAAGACAAAATTCCTTAAGAAGTACAAGGAATACTGCAGGGGTAGTGACATGAGAGGAGGTAACATTTTTAGGATGCAGAAGGAAGATGAGAGCCTAGAAGATTACATTGTAAGGTTCCTATTTTTCCTGCAAAAGTCCCCACACCATGCACTTAATGAGGACTCACAAAAGTTTATTTTCCTTAGAGGCATCAATGGCAACTGCACTGATGCTTTAGACCTCATGGCAGGAAGAGATATCTCCCAAGTTCCTTGGGAGTATATCAAGAAAATATGCCAGAATTACTTTAGGGCAGCTTCAAAGAAAGGGAGAGCTTATCAATCTTCCATGGGTAAGTCAACTACCGGTGGAGTTTCAAGAATGGAGATTACTAATTTGTTGGCATATTTCAAGTAAGATATTATCAGCAATCTAGCTACTTAGCTAGATACACTTCAGGCCAAAAAGAAGCAAGAAGAGGCAGAGATGATGTTGACAGAGTATTGTCCTCACTGCAGACAAAAGAAGAAGGACAGTGGATTAAGATGGTAGCTAATCTGGAAAGCAAGCAGATTTCACCTGAGTTCAAGCCAATTCAGATTGAAGAAGACCAAGTCTACTATGTTTCACAAAGGAAGCCTTGGGCTCCAAGACAAGGTATGCCACCAAATCCACTATCCTATGTTGGGCCATATTTTAACTCTTATTCATCTGGTAACCAGTGGAAACCCCCATATCCACCCAGTTATGGAGGATATCCACCACAACCTTGGAGTAACCCTCCAAATACTTGGTCCAGTCATCAAAGTTCTCCACCTCAGTGGAAGCAACCTCAGGGGAATTGGCAGCAATTTAAAGGGCACTAGCAACCACCTCCAGGAAATTGGCAATAAACAAATCAATGGAGAGGAGGATAGCAATGGCCTACCTAGACAACCAGTTACATGTAGCCACCTTCTCATCCCCAACAGCTTGCTCTAATGCCTCCACCTACTAATCTAAGCTCAAATTCCCCTAAACCAACTCAACTACCAGCTCAACCCACACCTAATCCTAATAACAAACCACAACAGTAGCCTGCATACTCTACTGATTCAAATCAATTCCCTACATATGTTGTGAGTGTAGGTGACATCCATTTGCATTCAGGAACTACTCTATTTGGCCCTCCCAAGCCAATTATCACTTAACTTCCTATGGAAGAGGAGGAGGAGCCTCTGAATGATCCTATTCAACCAAGTGTGCCTATCAATCCTGAACTAGTTCAAGCCAAGATGACTAAACAAGAACCACCATTCCCTTAGAGATTGGAAGTTTCCAAGAAGAAAGAAGAAAAGGAGGATACCACTTTTGACATCCTGGATCAAATAAAGCATATATGTGTTCAGATACCTGTATTTCAGGCCATAAAGGATGTTCCAATCTATGAAAAATCCATCAAGGAAGCTTGTCTTAAGAAGCCAGGAAGGAAGAAGAGAGACCCAACTATAGTCCATGTGGTGAGCTAGCTAGCTGATATCATGTTGGGAAAGGTGACTATTCCTAGGTATAATGAGCCAGGCAGTCTTGTAGTAGCAGCTGTCATAAATAGGATCCGAATGAAGAATGCTCTGATTGATTTAGGGGCAACAATAAATGTGATGACCAAAGAAATCCTATAGCAACTAAATATTGCAATTATGAGATCTACTCCTACTGTCCTGTAGCTTGTTGATAGCTCTACTATTAAGCCTGATGGTGTAGTGGAGGATCTTGTGGTAGTTCTAGACTCCTGGGAATACCCAGTAGGTTTTATAATTTTTTCTCCTCAGGCTACACTAGGCGGGTATCCCACCATTCTTGGAAGGCCTTGGTTTGAAAATATAGATGCATACATTAGATGTCAGTCAGGTGAAATGACCATTTCATATGGAAGGAGTACTAAAATTTTTGTTCTTTATCCACTTTCTCATCCATCTCATGATGAGAAAGATTTTGTATGGCCACAAGTTGGTGAAGAGGCCAAGGAATTTAATTCTATGGCACAAATTATGATGCTAGATAGAATCTCTTTCATGCATCTCCAAGATGAGGATGAATTGTTGTCTAATCTCATTTTGAACCATTATGAAGTGGAGGAAGCATTATCTTCTACTTTGGTCAGGACACTTCTTCCTGCTCTTCCTGTAGCCACTGTTCCTGCAGACGATCTTCTTGAAAATAGACTTCCTGCAGCAATAGGTATGTTTCATACATTATTTTCATATGAACTAAAGGTACCATGTATTAATGAAGCAACCATGATAGAGTTAACTACACAAGTCTAGGTGTCAGAAGGAAAATATCTGAATGTTAATAGTAAATTGAATGAAGAGAAACAACTGTTATTGGAAAACCTATTAAGGGTCCATCAGCATGCATTTTCATGGGATTATCATGATATGAATGGATAGGATCCTAAAATTTATACCCACAGAATTTATATCAGAGATGATTGCACTTGAGTAAGACAGCCACAAAGAAGGATTAACCCTGCACTAAGAGAAATTGTGAAAGGAGAACTACAAAAATTGCTAGATGCAGGATTTATCTACCCCATTTCAGATAGTCAGTGGGTATCTCCATTAGTGATTTTTCCCAAAAAAGGAGGAAAATGGCAAGTTTGTGTTGATTATAGAGAACTTAATGCTACCACCAAGAAGGATCACTTTCCTTTACCCTCATTGATCAAGTTTTGGACACACTTGTAGGAAAGCAATACTTATCCTTTCTAGATGGATTCAGCAGCTACAACCAGATCCAAATTGCACTAGAAGACAAGGAGAAGACCACATTTACCTGTCCATGGGGAACCTATGCCTATTCGGCACTCCCATTCAGCTTGTCCAATGCACTTGCAACTTTCCAGAGGGCAGTCATTAGCATATTCACAGACATTTCTCATGATTGCATGGAGATTTATATGGAGGACTTCACCACTTATGGTGTTGATTTTAATCAAGCATTAGAGAATCTCAATAGAGTCCTATAGATCTATGAGGATTAGAACTTGTCCTTAAATAGTGAAAAGTGATTCATGATGATATAAGAGGGTGTAGTTCTTGGCCACTACGTCTCCCACAAGGGAATTCAAGTAGATCCTGCAAAAATTGAGGTAATCACAAATCTGCCTACACCTACAAAATGGAAGGATGTTAGTAGTTTCTTGGGTCATGCAAGATATTATAGGTGATTCATCAAGGATTTTAGCAAGGTAGTGGCACCATTGTATACCCTTCTCACTAAAGATGTTGAATTTCAATGGACTGAAGCTTGTGACAAGGCATTTTCTGACTTGAAGGAAGTTTTGACTCATGCTTCTGTACTCAAGGGACCCAATTCATTACTTCCTTTCCACATCCACACTGATGCATTAGATTATGTCATAGGAGCGGTCTTAGGACAGAAATAGGGAGCTATTGAAAATGCTATTTATTTTGTCAACAAAAATTTGCAAGGAGCCGAATTCAATTATATAGTGACAGAGAAAGAGATGCTGGTAGTAATTTATGCACTGAACAAATTCAGACATTACATAACGGGCTATCTTTGTGCACACTGATCATGTAACCATTAGGTATATCATGAATAAACCTTTGATCACAAGTAGATTAGCAAGGTGGTTATTGTTCATGCAGGAGTTTTATATAACCATTATGGATAAGCTAGGGAAGGCTAATGTTGTTGCAGATTTTCTTTCAAGGCTAACTACATCAAAAGACAATCAGCCTATAGATGACTCTTTTCTTGATGAGCATCTATTCTCTCTCAGTGTACAAATACCCTCGTATGCTGACATAGCCAATTACTTGGTTACAGGTAGAGTTCCTTCTCACTTCTCCCCAAAAGAGAAAAGGGCACTTATTGAAAAATATTTTCCTTTCTCTTAGATTGTTGGATGTTTGTTTTATATTGGACCTAACCATGTCATGAAAAGATGTGTGAGAGAAGATGAGACATATGAAATTTTGCATGCATGTCACAATGAACCATGTGGAGGAAACTTTACATCCAAGAGGACAGAAATGAAGGTTTTGAATACAAGGTATTACTAGCCAACAATCCACGAGGATGCAGGTTGGTATACCAGAAAATGTGATAGATGTCAAAGAATGGGAAGACCAACCAGATCTAATGAGATGACACTTTTCCCTCAGATATTAATCACTCCCTTTGACAAGTGGGGATTGTATTTTGTGGGACCAATTGACCCTCCATCAAATGATAAGTCTTATATATTGGTATGCACTAATTATGTAACAAAATGGGTAGAAGTCAAGGCCATGAAGCATGCAAGAGATAACAATGTTGTAGAGTTTCTTTATGAGGAAATATTCACAAGATATGGAGTTCCAAGAGAAATAGTGACTGATCAAGGGCCACAATTCACATCAACTTTGTTGCAAAATTAGTGAATGAGTACAATATAAGGCACCAAAAGTCTACTCCTTATCACCCCCAAGCTAATGGCCAAGCTGAGGTGACCAATATAGAGATTGAAGCAATTATGACTAAAATAGTAGCTATCCATAGGAAAGATTGGAAAAACATATTACCAAAATTTGTTTAGGCCTATAGGAAAACATGGAAAATAACTAGAGGCTTCACCCCATTTGAGTTGTTGTATGGAAAGATAGCTATGATGCCAATTGAATTCGAACATAAAACTCTGTGAACTGTCATGGATTTAGGGATGGATATTTCTGAAGCATAGAGAGAAAGAATCATGCAGCCAAATGCTTTGGATGGAATAAGAAGAGTAGCCCTAAAGCATACATAAGTAGTGCAAAATCAGCGAATCAAGTGGCACGAAAAATATATAAAAGATAAGAAGTTCAAACCAAGAGATTGGGCTTTGCTCTATGATTCAAGATACTAGGACAATGTAGGAAAATTGCAGACAAGGTGGCTATGACCACACAAATTTTTTTAGGTCTTTCCTAATGGAGTTGTTTAGCTCACCACCATTGACCCTATCAGGTTTAAATTACTTTTCAATGGTCATCACCTCAAGTTATACCATAAACTAGCTTCTAAAGAAGAGTTCTTGCAACAATTCACCCGACACTCAGAGCTTCCTGCAGCCAAAGGAAATGGACCTAGTGTCCCTCCTTCAACCTAATTGAGGTGCATACTATTCATAATAAAGACTTTCACTTACGTGGAAGTTCATTTCTTCATTATCCTCCCATCCACCCATCCATCACCACCTTTCTCTCTCTTCCATCACCTCATTCCACTTCATCTTCATTTATTGCTCAATTCATTTTCCAACAAGGCAAGTGTTACTTTATCCATGATTTTTGTAGCAAATCTTCCACACATTCAGGTATGTGTGTATTAATTGCTATATTTAATCATCTTTTAAGTGTGTTCATTTAATCACTATACGTTAGTATAGGTATTCGCATAAATTCCATTATTGTCTGTAAATCGCCACTCCCATCTCACATGTGTGGACACATTTCCAAATTTAGGTTGGGGGGAGGGGAATGAAAAAGATGCAAATATTTTGTGAACGTATTGTCCATATATCAAATCATATTAGGCTGCATCATAAATTTTAATGAGCAAGAGATCCTACAACAAGAAGTCTTGCAGCAACAGCCAGAACCAGAGTAGGAGTTCCTATAGCCACAACAAGAACAAGAGTCCCTGCAGCAAAAGGAAGAAGAAACAACACCCTTACAGCTAGAGAGAACGAGACAGCCTAAGTCCATGCAAATAGTGCCATATGAGGAGTTTCCATCAACAAAATACTAGTAGGAGTTCATAATCCTCCTAGTTTTATAGTACATGTAGAAAATTTTGAATTTATGGAGAGAAATACAAAGAAGGAAGGAAGAATGGAAAAAGGAAAAATAGAAGTTGAAGGAGGAAATTCAAACAATTGGAGTCTAATATCCCTCTGCATGTTAGAGATGAATCAAACAACCCAAGGGATATTTACAAAGAATGGCATAGAATGTTGCTCAGACCAAGTTATGGCAATATTATTATGCCTTGGATTGAGGAAATTTATGTTGAGTATGAGGTAAAAATAGCAGCAAAGGAGGAAACCGTGAGGAGATGTTTTGGGACAGGTTTGACAGATTGGGAGGATTCTATTGGGACCCTGACTCATGAACTACAACCACTAATGTTGGACAACTCTCAGTTGCAAATTTTAGAACTTTGACCAAGCAAAAGAACACCTCTTCCCCTGTTGGAGGCCCAACAGAATGCTCGGTTGGGGGGGTGACAAGCCTAGTTTTTGGTCTAGTTTTGGGTAGAATCTATAGTCTATTTTCTCATAGATGTCATGGACTTTAATGCTTAAGTGTTGGTATTGGCATAATGATTCCCTCAAACCATTGAAATTTGATATTATCCCATCTCTGCAAGCTTTAATGATATTTGGCATAATATGTGGGTTATCTATATTGATTTTGCATGTGATTAATGAATGTTTCTTAAAGTGGTTATAGATGTGTAGTTATTATGTGTACTGACCTTGACATGTAGATTTAATATGCCAAGTTGAGGAAGACACTGCCAACTGGGCATGCACCATAACGTCTAGTTGAGAAATCACTCCAAGTCAAAGGTAGTCGGAAGCAAAGATTCTTCATGCAACTGAGCGTAACTACCTTGTAGTGGACCTCAATGATCGAGCATGCATGGGTATTACTGTTATGTTGGATCTGCGCTTGACTTGCATGTCTGAGAAGATTCCATTAATGCATAACCATCATTGCTCCACTTTCCCCTATTTTCCCGAAATGGCATCCTCCCAATTGTGGATTTGACTGTCTTGTTTAGCTATAGTATAAATTTACATCGTACTCTCATTCTCCAGTTTCAGTAATACAGATACATTACTCTTTGTATGCATGATTTATAGTGAATAAAATAAAGTTCTGAGTTTGAACATCTGAGATCTTATTAGTTTAGAGGATACTTATCCAAGGGGGGTCACTTGGTGAGTAATCCATCTTCTTATTTTAGCATTAGTTTATTATTACTTGTTATTTAGTACTTAGTTAAAAATCTAGCATCAATTGTTCCTATAGCCACTAGAATTCCATTCTGTGACTGTTCTTGCAGCCAAAGTGAACAGAGTAGTCTCCTGTTTGTTGTTCATATTTTCATTCTTGTTATGCATTTCAGCTTAGCATAGTTGTTGGTTGATATTCAACATTTACTCTATTTACTTTTAAGCAATTTAGTTTCAGTATTGTGTTTCTTAGCTATAGAGTGCAATGACTACTTGAGCCCCTAGTGCACATACTATGTTGACCCATTTCAAGTTCACGTCCTTGGGTTGACAAGTTAAATGCACCTTCCTTATTGTTGAATAGCTATTCAGGTTAGATGTCCAGTCTCTAAATTATGGTTGTAAAGGCTTATTTATTGAATCATTGTAGGAGGCCAACAAACCTCCTTTTCCTGCTCAGATTCCCAAAGATCAATATAGAAAAGGTTTCAAGATAATGCAAGGCAAAGGATATAATAGACATAGCAGGTTAGGATTACATCAGAATGGGAGTACTGAACCTATCATTGTCTCTAAATGGCCGAAAGGCCTAGGGCTTGGGTTTCAACCACTCCAAATTAGCGCTTCTAGTACTACATCACCTTTACTATATGAAGTAAGTACTTTCAAAGTTATTAAGACATCCAATGAGCAATCTGACCAACACTACTATGATTCCCCTGACTCTGATGAATATGAGTTGGATTCCCTATCCTCCACCTCTTTTATGGACCTCGATAAATTATTTGGGGAACTTGATCAAATACTTAAATCCTCGTAAAATCCATCTAGTTCCCATCCACAAATGTCTTTGACAAAAGAGGAATGGCTTAAACATTATTATTGGGAATCCCTCAATCCTTCCTCTTGGGAACCTAAAAAATCCACTTCTAATAACCAAACTTTGACAATAGGCCCACCTCAAAATCTACCTATTCCCAAGAAAAGAGTAAGGAGGATTTGGTAAGAAACTTGTGTGATTATTTCAACAACTTAGCCTTTACCTTGACCCCTTTGAACTTTGATACTTCCAATGATGACATTCCCTTAGTATATCCCCAACTTATCGATTGGGATCAACAAGACACTCATGTCTTAGATATCTTTGAGAACGATGAAGCAATAGCTCATTTCCTAGGACTGCGAGAAGGCATACCTAGTGGTGACCATAAGGCTAGATTTACCATAGAATTAGATAACATGGCTTATCTTGGGGAGTCTTTTCAACCCTCCAGTCACAAAAATAAGAAGAACAGTGAAAAAAATAAAAATGATGAGTCCCTAGGTGAAAACTGAAAGGCATCTTTGGATTATGAAAAATTCAAAAATAAGGATGCATCCAAGGGTGAAACCCTCTCAGAGGCACCCACATATGGAGGGTTGAAAATTCTCCCCATTGCTTAGGAAAAGTCACCAATGTTAGTTGAAGAATCTATGGAGATCAACATAGGCACTGAAGAGAATCCCCAACTAATCTATTTTGTAGCATCTTTGACAGAAACATAGCAACCTGAATTCTATAACTTCTTCACACAAAGACATATCAACTTTACATGGTCATATGTCGACATGCCTAGACTGGATCCTGAACTAGTATTACATCATTGTCCATTACAACTAGGTGTTAAACCCGTGAAGCAAAAATTAAGAAAAATGCACCCACAAATTGCTTTATTAATCAAAGTTGAACTAAAGAAACTATTGGATGTCAGCTTTATCAAATCAATTAACTATGGAGACTAGATTTCCAATCTCTTACTAGTGACAAAACCAATGGGGGGAATCTGCATCTGTATAGACTTCAGAGATATAAACAAAGAATGTCCTAAAGATGACTTTCCTTTTCCAAATATTGACATGATTGTGGACCTAACAACAGGATATGAAATGTTATCCCTCATGGATGGTTTCTTGGGATATAATCAAATCAGAATCACACCTTAAGACCAACATAAGACAACTTCCACTTGTCCATGGGGAACTTATTGTTGGAACGTCACGCCCTTTGGACTTAAAAATGTTGAAGCAACATATCAACACACCATGAAAACTATTTTCCATGATCTCATACACACTCTTATGGAAGACTATGTGGATGATTTGATAGCTAAATCATTAATAAGGGTTGATCATTGACAAGTCCTAGATAATATTTTTCAAAGACTAGAAGAATACAAAGTGACGCTAAATCCAAAGAAATGTGTATTTGGAATGAAATAAGGAAAACTTCTAGGATACATTATTTCTAGACGAGGCATTGAAGTGGACCCAGCAAAAGTGAAAGCTATAACGGACATGCCTCCACCAGCCAACTAAATCAACTATGAACACTACAAGGGAGACTACAGTCTATCAAACAATTCATAGTGTAGTTAGCAGATAAAACACATCCCTTCCAATATCTACTCAAAAAAGGGGTACCATTTGTATGGATAGGTAAATGCCAAGAATATTTTCAACTAATCAAGGATTACCTATTGAGGGATGACCACTGATTCTCTACATTTCAGCAACCACATCAACACTAGGAGCCTTGCTTGCATAGAATGACAATGAGGGTCATGAAAGAGAAGTCTACTATATCAGCAGAAATTTTGTAGGTTATGAGCTAAATTATAGTACCATAGAACGTGCTTGTCTTGCAGTAGTTTTTTCTACTCAAAAACTTAGGAACTACATGTTAAACCACCAAACAATGTTGGTTGCAAAGATAGATCCTTTGAAGTATCTCCTTAGTAAAGCAACATTGATAGGACGACTGGCTAAATGGGTAATGGTACTCAGTGAATACAATATCCAGTATGTAGAAAGAAAAGCTATATAAGGACAAGTTATTTTTGACCAGCTGGTAGATGCGTTGATTAAGGCAGATCATCCTCTAGTTTTAGATTTTCCTGATGAGCTCATCTTCATTCTTGACACGGGAACATGGAATTTATACTTTGATAGGTCCCACAAAAACCATGGTTTAGGAGCTAGCATATTATTTATCACACCATAGGGTGACACTATTCCTAACTCATTTAGAATTGCTTTTCCATGCACCATTAATATAGTAGAATATGAGGCTCTTGTAATAGGATTGTGAATGGAAATCAAATGGAAGATCAATCATCTACAACTTTATAGTGATTCTTAGCTTGTAATCTGGCAAGTTAATGATGACTATGAAACCAAAGATGAAAAGCTCACCCCATACAAGTGGATGACAGATAGTTTCAAACAATATTTTGATAAGATCATCTTTCATCAAATACCTCACATTCAAAACAAAGCAACAAATGCCATGGTAACTAGTGCTTCACTCTTGGACATACCCAGCAATGTGCCTAAATTCAAATTTTTGGTAGAACAACTTTTGGTCCCTGCCTTTGACGTCCCAAATTTGGAGATGGTGTGTGAAATTGTTGGTCCCAATTCCTTATGGTACAAGGACATATATGACTACCTCCATGCCAAAATCCTACCCTCTGACCTTTCGAACAACCAACATAGGATATTTATCTATAATTCAACTAAGTATACCAACATCAAAGATACTCTTTATAGACATGCCTTAGAAAATAACCTATTGAGATGTCTTGATACTAAAGAAGCACAAGCGAACTTGTGTGTGGTACATGAGGGTATATTTGGATCCCACTCTAGTGGTCCTACCTTAGCTAAAAATATTATGAGACTAGGCTATTATTGGCCTACAATGGAAAAGGACTCATATATCTTTGTCAAGAAATGTTGACAATCCCAAATTCACGGAGACTTGATACATGCATGGGCATAGGAGCTTTGTCCAATAATGTCATCATGGCCCTTTGCCCAATGGGGACTCAATCTCATAGGTAAGATACATCCTACATCATCCAACGGTCATAAATTCATCATTACTATGACTGAATACTTTACTAAGTGGATTGAAGCCATTCCTATGACCTACATTACTGACACACAAATTTCTAAGTTCATCCTTAACTATCTCATTTTTTAGTATGGTGTTTCTCAATCCATAATCACAAATAATGGTCACCCATTTAAAAACCAAGAATTATGTCACCTCTGTGAAGAATTCCATATCCAACACCACTTTTCCACTCCATATTACCCATACGGTAATGACCAAGTTGAGGCGTCTAACAAAACAATCCTCAGAATCCTTAAGAAGATTATCAATGATGTTGGCCGTGATTAGCATTTACAACTTAACCTTTCCCTATGGGCTTACCACACAAGCATTCACACTCCCACCGACGCCACTCCATATTCCTTGGTATTCGATACTGAGTCCATCATGCCTATTGAGTTTGAGATTCCTTCCCTAAGGGTATCTTTGAAAGGGAATATTGACGATGAAGAGTACCGTGTGTCAAGATTACATGAGCTAGAGTTCCTTGACGAACGAAGAAAAAAGGGACTAGATCATCTTCAAGCATATCAAAATTGTCTTCATCGCAGCTACAATAGAAAATTCTTGAATTGAAATTTTGACATTGGTGACCTAGTCTTAATGGAAAATCTAAAGAATCAAGCAAAAAGAGAAAAACCAGGAAAGTTTGAACCAAACTAGTTAGGACCCTGCATTGTCATAGAAGCCTTTACATTAGGAGCATACCAACTCTCTACTCCTAAAGGTGAACCACTATCAGAACCAATCAGCAGCCTTCATCTGAAGAGGTTCTACACATAGCTTCTAAGGACCTTGTTTTAATCATAAAAAATATAAAAAAATGGAAAAATCAAAAAATCGTTACCTAGGTGAAAACTTGGCAAATAGGTGTCTAGGTAACATCAAAAAAACCAAAAAGAAAAATAGTAAAGAGAAATAAGTCGTCCAATACTGAAAACCACTTTGGTGGCACTTTGGATGAGTACCATGGTGAAAACCTAGCAAACAAGCGCTATGTGTAGTCGACTCTGCTTCTTTGTCTACCATCATTCCAATCTGACTTTCATGTACATATCACCTATATTTCCTATTCACCACCTATACATACCACTCATAAAAAATGATTGTCCTTTCCATAACTTGGAATGATTGACATCAAGTACACTTCAAGTCCCCATTCCATTCTATTCATAATAAATTGGTCTTATACTTGATTAGGGGAAGACACTTGGCTTACATCATTCAGTTCTTACAGTGGTTTTTCTGAGGATGTAAAACCATCAAAATAAAATAAAAAATCACAAAATTTCCTAAATTTTTTCCAAAAACATCACAAAATGTCCTAAAAAAAATCTAAAAAGATCACAAAATGTCTTGAAAAAATCAAAAAACATCAAAAAAATCAAAACATGTCAAAAATCCAAAAATAGAGTCAAAGTCAGTCGCACCAGTCATTTTTTCATTGTCAAACTATGTTGCCTCTGCGACTGGACATAGGCAATGCCATCTTTCATGTTCCCTTGAGGCATTAGGTCAGTATTTTTAGGTTTATCTATATAAAATCATGACTCAGCCTATTGTCTATAAGACAAACTCATTGGTCATTTCGAACTACGAGGTCTCTGCATGTATAACGTAGGAAAGGCCATCAATTGATGAGCCCCCGAGGCCACACTATGTCAATCCATTAGGGTTCGTCACATTCACTATCACACACATTAAATGTCTTCAAATAAATCAATAATTTTTATTCAGTCTTATTTTGTCAAAGTCCAGTTGAACTATAAGGTCTTTGCATGTATAATGTAGGCAAGGCCATCAATCGATGAGCCGCCAAGGCCGCACTAGGTCAGTCCATTAGGGTTCGTTATGTCAATCAAAGTAATTCAAACACAAAAAATTGTCAAAACATTAAGGAAAGTCATGCATCAACAAGACAAAAAAATCAACAAGGTCATCAAGTCAAATCAATCAAATTTCCAAAGCAATAATAAAAACAATCAACCTATGTCTTATACAGGATGTGTCCTTCATGAAAATAGACATTGTCATCTAGTCAAGCAATCATCATTTCCTTATACAGGTGGTCACATGATCAAAACTAGACTCAATGTCTTATACGATACATGTCTTTCTAAAACCATGCTTTTTCATGCCTTATATAGATAGTCACACAATCAAAACCATACTCAATGTCTTATATGGTATGTTTCCTTCCTAAAACAAGGCTTTATCAAACAATAATCCTATCAATCTAGACAATTAAACAACAGATCAAATTTTGGAAAATATTCTTATTGGTTGTTGACTTTGTGGCTTGTTTTGTCTTATATTTTCTTTTGTCTTTGTCTTTGAGTCCCGTTACTAGCTTTCTCGAGGATGTCTCAGGACTCTTTTTCTTTGACTGTTGTTTGTCAACTTTCTTTTGGATTTATTTTTTAGTCAGGTTACTAGCTTCCTCAAGGATGTCCCGTGAAGGATTTAGAGGATCAATGATGTCTCATGACTCATCTTTTATTTGTTTGTTGTCTGTGGTTTTTCTTGACAAAAATACTAGGGTAACTTTTCCCTTAGTATGAGTTAGGACAATCCTTGTCTGCAACTGTCTATTTTTAGCAGGTGGACGACCTTGCACACCTTGGTCTATCTCATATCATGGTGGTTCTTGTCCATTTGTATCAGTTACCTCCCAATGATGATTTAATGCAAGTCCTATTGTGTTTCAACAAAACATCAAAGATTTCTAGTACTAACATCCATGTCTTTTATGTTACTTTTCATCTTTTTCGCACTAACATTTCTTCTTTCTTGCATCATGACGAAGTCCTGTGACACACAAAAATATAAAGCATCCTGTATAAGCATTCATGTTATAAAAATCATTTAGACATTTCCATTTATATATATACATATTAAATCATACATATATGCTGCATTTGAAAAACAAAAAAACAAATATAGACATCCATCACATCTAGGAATCCATGACATAACATGCATCCACCATCATAGATTGCATAACATATTATCACAATACATAAATTCGCATGGCATTATAAATATATACATTGCATTGCATCACATTATCATAAACATAGAATCCATACATGAAATTTATAAATACCATAGAAGTAAATACATACATCATCATATAGAATCAACATAACATCATAGGCTGCATCAACATCATAAAGTAAACATTAGCATCCATAACATGTGCATATAATATAAAATATTGCATATCATATAAAGAACTACATATCATATAAATCGCCACCCAAAATGATATATATCGCTCAAAAATATAAAAGTGTCATAGTACAATGTCAGAATGTATCTCTCAAATGGAGCTCACAAGCTCTATGACCACAATACAATGTCTATAGAAATATAAAACATGTCCCTAGGTTGAACTCCCACTGCTCCCATGTGAAGAATAAGGAGGTAACTAATGGGGAGGTGCTAAAGATCACTGTGCAGAAGGGGTCCTATCATATGGTCCTAACCTGTGTTGTCCTACAACACCCTCTATGCTCTGAGATCTATTGTGTGACCTACTGCATGATCCGCTGCTATCCACCTATAACTAACTAGGAGCCCGTCTGTGAGGAGGTACCTCCTGCTCATAAAAATATCTATAGTATCTCTATCTATCACCAACCCTAACCAACTCCCAAGAAAAATCTATAGCTGATCTAGTGCAAAGAGCTCTCACCTCCAAAAATCTCTGCTTAGTCTCATGTCTCTGTGCTACTGCCTGATCTTTTTCCAAGTAGGCATTGTCCCTCTCCATCTGTATCACATCCCTCTCCATCGTCATAGCTCTTACTTTCTCCTCCAAGGCCTCTACTCTAGCCTATAAATTAGCTAGCTACTAATCAATTGGACCCTCCTCCCATCGTGGCCTCTCTCCCTCATCAACATCCCACTCCTCAACAATCCTATCTCAAAGCTCTCTCTCCTGCTCTCCCATCTCCTCCTCCTCATCATCATCCTGATACCTTGCAAGCATACCAAGGGCATCCATCTCTACCTCCTCTCCAATAGCCTCCTCCTTAGCATGCTCCTCACCAATGGCCTCCTCTATAGCATGCTCCTCACCAACTCCCTCCCTACCAATGACCTCCTCTCCTCCACCAATCTCTAGTATAGGTATGTCATCTCCCTCCCCCTCCTCACGAACAGGTGAAAAATATGGGCCTCTATCACCTCGTCGACCCCTTCGACCACCCCTCCCACCTCCCCCTTTCCCATCATCTCCACCACCACAACCACCACCTTTTCAACCACGCCGGCCTCATGGTCCTGTCCCTCGCTGCTCTATAGGTGACGACTGCTCAAGATTTGTATATGGAATAGGCCTATGCTCTTCCCACCAAGTATCATATCCTACAGTGGTCCCAAGATCTACAACTCCACCCCTCCATCCCCACTAAACAAGATATAATGCATCAATGTATTCCTTAGCCGTCGCAATAGGAATATGTGACCCCCACAGAGGAACCTCTCTCAAAGAATGAGTGAACTTAGCTTGCCCCCGTGGCTCATCCTACAACTCACCAAACTGTCGAAGAACTCTATCTGGTAGGTGTCTCTCAATGATGTGAAACCTAGAAAGAATCCTCCCAATCAAATACTATGTTTGTCGGCAAAAAGGTAAGTTTCTATGCTCGTCAGGCCACTGTGCACAATCCATGTAAGGCCTTCATATAAACTGCACAAGGGTATCGATCACATGCCTCCAGTACCCTGTGTCTCCAAAATGAGTCTAAGTAATAGTCCCAGCATATTAGAAAACATAAGGAGATCTATCATCTAACTCAAATGCAACTAGTGGGCGAAAATAGCAATGTGCTCCCATGCTCAGATCATCAACAGAGTAGTGCCACGGCTCATCAACTGTGCCTCCCTGTAAGTTATTTCATGCAAATGAAAATACAACATGGCTAGTAGACATGGGCCCCATGCATATACAACCTACCGCTCCTACATCCCTACCAGCATCTCACCCCACCCAATAGGAAACCCATGACCTTGACAGTCAAGTAGTACAATCCCAGCAATCAAAGTGCACAACATACAATCAATACACTCATACCTATCAGCAAGGACATGCCATATAATCTCATAATGCTCGATACTGAGCTGTGAAATATCATCATGCACATAAAATTGGGTGATCTCACTAAAACCCCGTTGGGTATCATAGAGGACTCTCTTGCCCCTGATCGGGAATCTCAAAGTCCTATAGACATCCTCTAAGGTAAAAGTAGCCTCTCCTATAGGTAGATGGAAAGAGGAAGTTTCTGAGTGCCATCGCTCATAGAGTGCAGTCAACATACCTCGATTTTCCTGAATAGTGGGCATAAATGTCACATGATGCAACCCAAGGTTCCATATCAACCGTCTCTCAGCACTGCATAGCTGATCTCCCAACTCATAGGTAGTCGGCCTCGACTCCCGGGTGTGTATCAGATCCAAAGTAACCTGCAAATAATAATGAATACCGTGTGTCAGAAATAAAAAGGTAATTTTTACAACACAAAATTTCAAAAAAAAATGACAAGCAAATGTGTTGCACAATGCATATGCATCTTTCAACATTGCAAATGGGTTGCAGAACTTTAAATGCGTAATTTTATCTGTCAAATGCTTCACACACCTACATATGAGTCATACCATTTCTACATGCAAACAATCATGCATATGTGTAACATCAAATGCGGTGCACAATAAAACATGTGACACTGTACTAATCAAATGCGACCCTATAATACAAATGCGTAGATTTAAACATCACACAAAAACTAGCTTAGATGTGTTTTTACAAATGTGTCGTATCACGAGCAGATGCACCGCATACGAACACATTTACGTCAAAAGCAAAGTGATGCATTTAAAAATTAAATTTTAAAGGCCTAAAAGTGCATGAAAATCAAAATTTCAAAAGATAGTTTTGGGGTACATACCGGGGGTCTTGTGTTGGCTGGTCATCTGAAGGTCCTAACTCGATATCAGCAGTGCTTGATGTATGGAATGGACGACATTTTGGTTGAGTACTCCAAAGCAAAAATCAAGGTTTTCTAAACTTGAGGGGTGCAAATTAATTCATTTTCCACCCAAATCCTATTTATACCTAGGGTTTTTGGAGGGTTTTTCTCACACCTTGTGTACTGGGCGCACTATTTACCAACTTCTAATGTTCATTTCGCATACCATACCTCACTGAAATTGATTTCTTTCACCACCATTGAACTTCTAGCTATCAAATTACCTAATCAGGACAATTTCCAATTTTTTTTGAATTTTCCAAAAATTTGTCATTTTTCTCGAGGGGGCATACCCTTACCTATTTCACACTAGGGCACAACAGGGGCATGTTTTGACTGATTTTCTTTGACACAATGCCAAAATTACATTGTATCAAAGAGGGGCAAAATGTAGACACTAAAAATTGGTTTAGGCCTGCGACTTCAATTTTTGACATAATTCTCATCGTCATTATCATAATTAAATAATGTTAATTATTTAATTATTTAATTATTTTCTAAAGTCACCTATTCTCTATTAATTAAATAACTTTAATTATTTAATTAATTCATTTTCACCTTTATCTCTTCTTGACTAATTAAATAAATATTATTTATTTAATTACGCCTCTGATTAAATATATCTTCTTTCTAAAAACTAAATAAATTGTTATTTAATTTACCCTCATCACATTTTCGACTATAATTAAATAATCATCTAAAATTATTTAATTATTCTTTAACCTTTTCTCTAGTCAATTAAATAAATCTTTATTTATTTAATTTAATCCCCAAATTTTGAATGTTGAATTAAATAAATATTTAATTAAAAAAAGGATTATTCCTAGCATATTCTTCTATGATTAGATAATCGCTTAGTTATCTAATTATTCATTTACCACTTAAGTCAAGATTTAATTAAACCAGTCAGTTATCTCTTGATTTAATATTTGATTATTTATGATGAACAAACCTTCTGGTTTAATCAGTCAGTTATCTAGTTTTATTCTTCTACGTACAAACTTTTATTAATTAAATAACTTTATTTATTTAATTAATTCATTCATGCATTCGAACAGACTATTTCCTCTATGCTAATCTTTATCCATTACATGCAATCATTATTCTTCTAAGTTTCAAATAGTCTTAACTAAAGATTAAATTATTATTTAATCTTAGTCCCCACCTTTTATGTTTTATCACTCATGTTATTACTAACACTAATCTCAATGCATGTCACATATTTCAATCTTAACCATCGGTCTATCTTTCAATCTAAGCTTATCATTCAAAAATCATTTTTCTATAAATTGGCTTTCCTTCATCATTATTACTCCTGAAATCTTATGACTTTTGGAAGCAATCAACTTTAGAATCTTCGATGTTTTGCTAATAACACTATCATGAGGCTATACTTGCACACTTAAGAGAAATCTGAGGGATATTATCATACAACGGAAAAATGGAGAAGTGCAATTGAGGTTATTCATGGAATTACACAGATATTCAGTGAGATTGTTTTATTATTTATGCTTTTTTATTATTCCATTGTTCTTTGTTGTTAGCATAGGTTTAGATTTGAGTTTATTGTATTGTATTTCTCTAATCTTGCTTGTTTTCCTATGTTACATAGGGTATATGATTGAGGGTTTATCATATAGGCCTTAGCGCCCAAGGTTGGGGTATATGGTTTAGGGTTTAGTGTTGATATTATAGGGTTGAGGGCTTAAGGTATAGGGTTCAGGATTTAACCTATTGGCTTTAGGGCGTAGGGTTGAGGGATAGGGTTTAGGTTGATAATATAGGGTTTAGGGATGAGGGTGTAGGGTTGAGGGTTTAGGGTACAGGGTTTAGTGTTTAACCTATTGGTTTTAGGGTGTAGGTTTGAGGGATAGGATTTAGGGTTGATGATATATGGTATCTATGGTTTCAAAGGGTTATGGGTATAGAGTTTAGGGTTAAGTGTATAGGTGTTAAGGTTAAGTGTATAGGGTTGAGGGTTTTTCCTATAGGCTTTAGGGTTTATGATCGGGTATAGGTTTGAGGTTTTCTATCTCTCTAGATACCTAACTCTCACTACCTACCTCTCCCTCCCTCTTTACCTATCAATGCTACCCACCTTTATCTCTACCTCTCCTTCATCCCCTATCTAGAACCCTCTCTAACTCTCGCCCTATTCCTCTCCCCACCTCTAACCTTCTCTTTCTCTCTCTATCTCCAACTAACTCTCTTTCCCCCTCACCTACCATCTTTCTCCCTCCCTCTCCCTCCCTCTCTATCCCTGTCTCACTCTTTAAATCCATTGTAAGCCCAAAACTAAGAAAAATATGTACATGTTTTTGACATAATAGGCATTTTTAAGTGGAGGCCAAAGTGCAAACATTTAAGTTTAGGGACTAATAACATGTACATGTTTTTGACATTATAGGAGTTTTGAAGTGGAGGCCAAAGTGCAAACACTTCAAGTTTAGGGACCAATAACATGTACATGTTTTGCTCTCATAAAAACATGTACGTGTTTTGAATAATAAAAACATGAGGTTTTTTATGAGAGAAATACATGGTCATTTTTTTATGAGAGAAAAACATGAGCTTGTTTTATGAGAGCAAAACATGAGCATGTTTTATGAGCAAAACACAAGCATGTTTATATGAGAGAAAAACATGAGAATGTTTTGAATGCTAAAAACATGAGCATTTTTTTATTCAAATAACACACTCATGTTATGGCTTGGAAAATCTTAACTATAACAAGAGCATGCTATTTGAATTTCTTCATAACATGAGTGTGTTTTTCTCATTTTTGGGTATTGGGTCATTTTTTTGTGCCCCATCTTGGCGCACCTGCTTGTATTTTATATTTTTTATTGAAAATAAGTTTTCTAGAAACTATGAAGATCTTTCTTTTGCACACATAGAAAAATAGTAAAATATATTAAAGCTAAATGTAGCATCATAAATTCACTATGTTTTGCTACCCCTAAGTGATTGGACCTAATTATACACCTAATTTCCTAAATTACACATCCCATGGCCTATTTTAACATTTATCAAGAAATAAAACACGTGCAAGACCCAACAATACATTTAATATTTTTCTCCTGACACTTTAGATCCCAAAAAAGGAGGGATCTGGAGTAGGTCATCCTTGCGCCCAAGTCCCCTTAATGTGGCCCCAAAATTCAAAGTTTTGGAGATAGTAATTTGTTATTTGAAATTCAAATTTTGATTATCAACTATCAAGATTTAATTTTCAAGAAATTAGGTCAATTATATATAAATACCTAGTCATTTCATCATTTAAGATCCAAGTAAAATAAGAAAAATCAAGCTAAGAAACTTTGGGAGCTTGCATTTATGGTATTTTGAGATTCAAAAGCATTCAAGAGCTAAATCTTGTAGAAGTATTATAGCATTCCATTGCCAAAGCATCATGTCAAGTTTTATGTGAGTTTTTTCATGTTTATGCATACATTTTGTTTGTGAGGACCAACACTTGTAGGTCTTTAATCCAAATTATAATCAATCCTTGAAGTGATGTGCATGACTTAAGTCCTTCAAGGATATCATATCTGAGTGGTGAGTTGCAGTGAGTTGTTGATTCATCATCCATTTATCATTTAGCCTATATCCCTCAAAAGGATAAACTCTCTTTATCATCAATTTTTCTATTGTGGAGGTAGAAACTACAACACGAATTTTGACTAAGGAAATCCCTATATGGCACAACCCTTCCTCTCCTTTTGAATGTGTAGGTATAGATTTGAAGAGGATTCAAGGAATATTTGAATATAATTCACTCATTCATGCATTCAAGCCCTACAAAAACTACAACATCTCAACAACAAATGAAAATTTGACAACAAGACCCAAAAGGAATAAGCTATAGACTGAGGACCTGAGGATTGTAAAATAAAATTTCAATTTTAGACACCTAGAATGGGGCATCCTTGCACCCTATTCCACCCAAAATCAGCTTAGATTTGAATCACACGTGAATACATGTCCGCTTTATCCATTTCTAATCTTTAATCTATTAACTGTTAATTTCTAGTTTAATTGCATTCATATTAGAATAGTGCATTCTCATAGTCATTTAGTTGCATTATTGCATTTCATTTCAAATCAATTTCCAAATTCACAACAATCACACACCAAGGGCCAATTGACTCACCTTTTAGGTTGCAAGTCAATCTCATACCCTTGCAAAGTTTAAATTTAAATATTTTGTAAGTGAAAAGTAGCTAATCCTAGTTAAACCCTAGGATCAATTTTCTTACATTACACTAAATAAAATATATATTATGCACTAGGTATTGATGTTCTTATTTCAACAAAAAATCTAATTCAAATAAATATAAAAAAAATTATGCATTACCAAATTAACCTATGTTTGAATTATAGTTAATATCACTTCAAAAAGTTATAAGAAACAATTATGCAACATAAAATTATGAAAAAATATGTGTAGTAGACATGAATGTTACAAATCTATATTTAAAAATTTATAATTTTTTTATTTCTACAAATAAAGTTATGTTTTACCGAAGTAACGTCACTTTTTAAAAGTACTAATAACTATAAAAAAGTTATTAAAAGTTCCATAAAAAACCACAAATTAATTTTTTTAACTTTTAAAAAATATATTCATAATCTATAAAAAAAAATCCTCAAAATCACTAGTTCATGTCATGTTAAAATTATTAATGGTTTGGTTGCTATATGTGTTAGAAATTTTAAAATTTGGTCAAATTTTCATATTTCAATGTCCTAGTTTGGCCAAAAAGTGGGACACACTATTGTGAGATCACCCTAAGGTGTAGAGGGGAGGGAATAAGTAGAGAAGAGATGGTTAGGGATTTATATGATGATATTATACAAGAGGAAAAGGAAATACTAAAATGTCAAATATGTATAGCATAACCTAGTGGTGGTGAGGAAATTAAAACATAGGAAAACGAGAAAGAAAAGGGTAATGGAAAAGGGTAACCACATGCACATATGAAACAAGACACGCTGCAAGAAACTGAACTTAACAAATAGAGATAATATAAGGGAAAAATAAAATTATGAGAACAATCTCCTATAAAACCTCTCCTCATTACTCCAAGAACCTCATAGATTTTAGACCCCATAATACAATTTAAGGAGTTTATTGCATAAAAAAAATCACTTGCAACCTATGGTAACCTTGCCACCAACATTGTTTACATCTACAACATTTGGTACATAGGAAGACCTAAGGAAAATGTTTTAAATAGGATTTATCATGCATAACACTACTAGAGAAATATTTGTAACACAATATATAAAAATCAACAAATTCCTAAAGAAAACATTAGTAAAAATATGAACCCAATTACTACACATACAAACATATACCTCTTTGTTAGTAGATCAATATGTAAGGTTAGTTATTTATGGGATTATTATAGAAATTCAATCATGGGAAACACAAAAGGAAAATCTATAGTAGGAAATTCTAGAAAAATGGGAGAAAAACAGTTGAAAGAAATCAGGATGAAATAGGCTAGTACACAAACCAAATTAGACATGGAAATCAATAACATGAAAGGGACTTGTGCCAATGCAAACATATTATAATAAGTTTTTTAGATTGGCTAGCATTTAGTAAGATATTGAAACTTCAATTAGAATATACAGAGAGTTAAATAATGTACACCTTAACTTCATTTGGTGCAATGAAGGACTTACACATGACAATATCAAGACACAATTTAAAATTTTCATACTCAATTTCACCAAATAAATAAATAAAGGGGATTTTTGATGGAATAGATGAAACATATGTAGGAAGAAGTTAGTTTGTGGCTAACACACCTCACATTCCTTATAGTAGATGCAAGCTAGATGGCATAATCTATTGAGATCCCATATTCCATCAATATAGGTAAAGTGATACTCCTCAAGATTAATGCGCATGTGTCCACTTATTACAACAAACCAATTCATAATGGAATCATATTTATAACAACATGAAAAATATATAGAACATTTTCCATAGTCTTAGTTTAGGTGTTTGGTAGATTTTTTTTCCAATGATGTCTATTTTTTAGATGAGTTTATGAGAGAATAATCTTAGTCAATTTTTGGAGCACTAATGGATAGAGAAAACATATATTAAGGAAATGGAATGGGTTTAGTTGAGGATGATGTTAGCATGATAGAATCATTCCAACCCTATTAGTTTGAAAAATCAAAAGAGAAACCTATTGGATATTAATGGTGAAAACCCACAAGGGCACCAAAGGCTAGAAACATGAATAACTCACTTGAAGTAGGACAAAACAAGGCAAAGTTATCCCAAGTGAAGTGCAAAAAATATAGCAAACTTGTGGTAAAACTAAGGAGGCATTCCAATGAAGAGGGATATGTCCCTATGTAGTAACATCAAATTTATATGTATTGCATACATATGTAAGATGTATGAGGAAAAGGAATGAGAACAAAGAAGATGAAAATTAGACCAAAATAGATAATAATAAGATGAGTAGAGAGGAGCGAGAACATAAAATAATTGAGAAAAAGAGTGAGAAACATATTATATATGAGATTAGGATTTATTAAGGGATTGATGAATGCTTATTGTAAGTTGATCTAATGAATATATAATAGTTTATGATTTGATATGTGTATGAGATGAATGTGTATATGCTTAGCTTTTTATTTATTTATTCTATACCTTACCACATTATTTTGTAATCCACCACATAAATTTCAATCATTTTCTTATCCTTCACACCTAAATATACATATAACGTAAAAGAGCATAAGCCTAAGACTTTGATTTGTGCCTTGTCTTTTTCAACATTCACCATATTGATTGAAGTTAGCAATTAAATTTTTTTGTCCTTTTTTATAAAAAAAAAAATTATGAAAAATATCCAAATTTTCACGAAAGTAGAGTAGGTATTTTTGTTGGTCATCCATACATCTACAAATATAACCCTAGTTTTCCAGATTTGAACGTTTGGCCCGATTTGTTTAGAAATATGCTCTCCTCTAATATATAAACATGATGATGTTAATAAACATTGACAAAGTTTTTAGTACTTAGCATGGGAGGTACCTAACTTCCCACTTCTAACCTTAGCCAAACCTTTAGATTGATTCAACACTCTTGATAAGTTTGAAAAAAACTTAGGTAACAATGCAAGTGCCTAATCTACTCTTATAAATGTAGATGTTGATGCAATGTAACTAATAATTAATATTTAGGGTATTTTTTAGATAAATGTATTTAAGGTATCTATATTGATTAAACTATTGATGGATGTTTCCTAGATGATTGCTAGATAATCAAATGTAACTTATGGTTAATATCTTGAGTGTTTTTAAGATAAATATATTTAAGATTGTTGGAAAAACAAGGACAGACAACTGAGAGGGGGGGTGAATCAGTTGTCACAGATTATTTAAACTTTTTCAAACTTTACTTAACTTACTCTCAGATCTGATGAATGGACAATAAACCGTGAACAATCAACACATCAGAAATATAGAGAACACCAATATTTTTTTATGTGGAAACCCTATTAGGGGAAAAACCACGGTGGAGGTTAGTCCACAATATTATACCTTGTTAAAAGTATAAGAATAATAGGAATGCATATGCATTCAGGCACACTTCCTAGAGCTCACTGCTCAAATATAAAAGAGGACTCACTATCCAAAGAAAGGTTTGGATTAAAACCATCCAAATTGTGAACTGAGAAAATAGCTTCTACACAAGCCTAATTATAGTTCTAGTTAAGCACAGAAAAACCTTCTTCACTTTTTGCTCAAACTTCTTCAACTTCACTCAATCTTCTTCACACTCTGCTCTACAATCGAATGATATTCGTACATACACACACAAGAGCACACTGAGCACACTAAGCATACTGAGCATCCTATACACTAATGAAATATTCACTCTTATATATTTGCAACATGAGATTACATCAACAACTTAGTCGACGAGAAATATAAAACATATTTTCAATGTCGGCCCAAATTTACAAATAAATTTACAATGTGAATCCACAGAGCAACACGAAACAATAGAGAAGCATCTGCAACAACTAGAATTACCAGAAACACATAAACTTTACTCAGGAACACTGACAAAACCCACAAAAATACTGTCAGAACACAATTGTTCATAGCACGATCAAATCTTCACACGGACCTCTAAAAATTATGGAGGATGGACTAGATACACTCAATAGAAAACCCTTTAATCCATAACTAATCTTCAACATACAAAAAAAGACACCTTCATGGCTTTCACAGTTCCATTGGGAACCTATAACACTTTCTTTTACAATTTTCTCAATATCCTTGATATATACAGCCTTCAATACATTAAATGCTAATAGTGTTGACATCAATGACAACCACATATCAACAACACAATCACAACATCCAACAATATCCCCCTTTGGAATTGATGGCAACACATGATGTGAAAAACACCATCAACCCAACTCACTTACTCCTCCTTAGATTTTGACTCTTCTTCCTTGACCTCTTCTGCACAAACTTCTCCCTACAAGACTCTTCACTCCAAGTAAGAAACATTTTTTCACATTACTCTTCTCCCCCTTTGACATCAATGGAAAAGATAAGAATTATCTTTCCACATACAAGCTTTGAACCACATATCTACACATCTGACTACTCCCCCTAAGTAACAGCCACAGAAACATCAATCTGGATCAAAATATGATCATGAAACGCACGTATTTATGTAAATTAATGTATCCTAGTGCATATCAGCAGGGGTAATCACCCCTAGAATCCCTCTGAGATACTCAAAAGTATCCTTCGGCAATGGCTTAGCAAAAATATCTGCAATCTGTTCTTTGGTAAGCACATACTCTAGTCTGACTTCTTTCTCACTTACTTTCTCCCTCAAAAAGTGAAACTTGATTGATATATGCTTGTTCTTAGAGTGTAGCACTAGATTCTTTGATATGTTAATTGCACAAGTTTGAGTTGTCACAGTATATGGCAATGGGTTCATCATATACTACTCTGATATCTTTCAGCATTTGTTTCATCCACATCACTTGAGTATAGTTTTTTGCAGCAGCAATATACTCTGCCTCAGCAATAGATAGAGAAATGGAATTCTACTTTTTACTCAACCAAGACACCAGATTCTTCCCTAGGAAGAAGGCACCATCACTAGTACTTTTGTTGTCATCTACATCTCCTTCCCAATCTGCATCAATATATGCATTCAAAGTAAGATCATCATCCTTAGGATACCAAAGCCCAAAATCAATTGTTCCTTTCAGATACCTGAAGATTCTCTTTACAGCAATCATGTGAGACTCTTTTGGATCATCCTGAAATCTAGCAACCATACATACAATATTCATAATGTTTGGTCTAGTCTGAGTTGAGTAGAGCAATCCACCAATCATTGATTTGTATCTTGTTTGATTTTCCTTAGGAGAATCATCATTCTATGTCAACTTACATCCTCTTACCATGGGAGTACCAACAGGTTTTGAGTCATTCATGCCAAACTTCTTCAATAGCTCTCACATATTTGGACTATGATATGAAGATCCCCTTGTCTAACTGGGTAACTTGCAATCCCAGAAAGAACTTCATCTCTCCAATCATACTCATCTCAAATTCATTCTTCATTTCATCAGAAAACATCATACATTGATTATCATCTCCTCCAAAAATAATTTCATCAACAAAGACTTCAATAATTAACTCTTTGTCATGATCCAACTTGAAATATAAGTTGTTGTCAGTAGTACCTTTATTGAATCCAAGCTTCAGTAAATATTTGTCCAGTCTAGCATACCAAGATTTGGGGGCTTGCTTGAGTCCATATAGAGTTTTCTTCAATTGGAAAACCATGTTTTCCTTGTCAGTTAATTGAAATCCATCTGGTTGTTCAATATATTTTTCTTCTTCTAACTCACCATTCAAAAAAGCTGACTTCACATGCATTTGATAGACTTTATAGTTCTTATATGCAACATAAGCAAGAAATAACCTTACGGCTTCAATTTTGGCAACAGGGGCAAAGGTTTCTTCAAAATCAATACCTAACATTTGTGAATACCCTTTACATACCAGTCTTGCTTTATTCCAGACCACTTCACCTTGTTCATTCAGCTTATTCTGAAAGACCCATTTAGTACCAATTACATTTTTATCTTTTGGTCTAGGAACAAGTATCCATGTATTATTCTTTTCAATCTACATTAATTCTTCCTTCATAGCTTCCATCCAATGTTCATCATTGCAAGCTTCATTGATATCTTTAGGTTCAATCTTGGAATCGGGCAATACTCTTCTGCAATCTTTCTTCTAGTTTGTACACCTTTATTCTTGTCTCCTATAATTTTAATTTTCAGAATGATTTAGCTTTACATATCTCGGAGTTTTAGGGTTCTCTTGAACTTCTAATTCTTTTGTTCTTTCTTCTGCACTTGCACTTATCTCTGGTTCCTAACTACCTTGATTTTTCAGAACAAAAGGAACATATGGAACATATGGCACAATTTGAAGTTGATTATGTGTCTGAACATTCTTCCCTTTGTTTGTATTGTCTTCATTTGAATCATATCCACAATATCTGGATGATTTAGTAGAATCCTCATCAACTTTGATATTTGCACTCTCAACCATTTTTCTCAATCTTTTCTTATAGCACTGGTAGGCCTTGCTTCTAGTAGAGTAACCTACAAATATTTTGTCATCACTTCTTGCATCAAACTTGTCTATATCATCATCTCTCTTGATGTAGCATTTGCTTCCAAAGATCTTGAAGTACCTATCAGTAGGCTTATAACCAAACCATAGTTCAAAAGGATTCTTACCAAAATTACCATTTACATTTACCCAATTCAAAGTGTACACAACAGTTCTTACAGCTTCACTCCAATAAATGTTAACTCCATTTTGTTGAGGGGTTCGGGGAGCAGATAACTATCTTCTGATTCCATGCTCATCACAGAAAGAATTAAACTCCCTGGAGGTGAACTCACCACCTCTAACTGACCTTAAGCATTTTATTTTCAGACCTTTCTCATTCTCTGCCATAGCTTTGAAACTTTTGAAATTTTCTAATGCTTCACATTTTTCTCTTAAGAAAGTAACCCATATCATTCTAGAGTAATCATCAATAATCAACATAAAGTACCTTTCACCATGGAGACTTCTAACTCTGGAGGGACCACATAGATCAGTATGTATCAACTCTAGTAATCCACTTGAATTATGCTATTTTCTCTAAAAAGAAACTCTAGTCTATTTTCCCATCTGACACTCCTTGCAAATTGTGCTAGCAAGCTTTACTAGCTTAGGTAGATCTCTTACTGCTTGAGTGGAACTTATTTTTACAATGTTATCAAAATTCACATGACATATCCTTCTATACCATAACCAACTTTCATCTACTTGAGCAATTAAACAACTTTCACTAGCAACATTTAGGTGAAAAATATTACCTTTTGTCTATTTTCCTGAAGCAATTACATTTCCAGAGCTTCCATATATCCTGCATCTTTCATCTTTGAATTGAAGATCATAGCCCTTGTCCACCATCTGTCCAACACTCAACAGGTTGTGCTTTAATCCTTCAACATAAAGAACATCATCAGTATTATGCTTACCACCAAGAAAAATAGATCCTCTGCCATGAATCACACAAGCATTGTTACAAATCTTACAACCCCACTGTCATACTTCTCTATACTTACAAAATTTATTTTGTCACCAATCATATGATGTAAGCATCCACTGTCAATGACCCACTCATCCTTTTATTCAATTTGGGTTGCAAGAGCTTTCTCAACTTTAGCAGATTCAGTAGCCACGAAACTATTTTCCTTGATAGCAATGAAAACCCATTCATCTTCATTTCCATTATCTTTATCAGGCTCATCATCAGTCACTCCTTCAGAAAAGTAGCATTTCTTTTAAAATCTAGATTTTTAAGGCTTATTTCTAGGGACTCTTTCGGGACACCTTGAAGCAAAATGACCTATTTTACTACAAGAAAAACATTTGATAGGAAGCTTTCCTTTATACTTACCTTGTCCTCTACCTTCTTTCTTTACAATCAGTTCTTCCAACTCTTATACTTCTCTTTCTTCATCTTCAAGTTGTTTCATTTCTTCCTCATACTTGAATGTCTTTCTAGAACTCTCTCCCAGATCATATATTTTCTTGTTTCTTTTAGATACAGTAGCCTTAAATGCAGTTTCAGTCTTAGGAACAAAATTACCAAATTCACTCAACTCAAAGGCAACAAGTTTACCAATCAGTGTATCCCTTGTCACATTCTTTAATGATATGGTTTCTTCAATAGCATGAGCCTTTGCTTTGTAGGAGGGAGGCAATGATCTGAGCAACTTAGCCATAATTTCTTCCTCATCCAAAATACCACCAGCACATCCAATTCCCATCACTAGTTCATTTACTCTCTGCATAAAAGAAGAAATATTTTCATCTTCACCCATCTTCAGATTTTTATACTTTCCTTTCAAACTCTGTAGCTTAGCCATCTTCACATGTACATCTCCTTCATACAAAGTTTCCAGCTTCGTCCACATCTCATGAGTTGTCTTCAGACCTAACACATTTGTCATTTCTGAATCTGTTAGAGTACTCATCAAAGATTCCATAGCCCAGACATTATTCTCAGCCTCTTTAACCTCATCAGCAGTGGAAGGACCACTCACAGGAATAACATATATATTCTTTGTAATTTTCCAAAAAGGTTCACCAGTACACTTCAAATGGCACTTCATCCTAGTTTTCCACATTGAGTAGTTTGTTCCATCAAATCTAGGATTGTCCTTCTTGTATGATGCCATCTCGGATCACCTCAAGCTTTTAAAATTCTTCAAAGTAACCTGTTTAGATACCAATTGTTAGAAAACCAAGGACAAACAACTGAGAGGGGGGGTGAATCAGTTGTCATAGATTATTTAAACTTTTTCAAAATTTACTTAACTTACTCTCAAATCTGATGAATGAATAATAAAACATGAATAATCAACACATAAGAAACATAGAGGACACCAAGATTTTTTACATGGAAACCCTGTTAAGGGAAAAACCACTGTGGAGGTTAGTCCACAATATTATACCTTATTAAAAGTATAAGAATAATGGGAATGCACATGCATTCAGGAACACTGCCTAGAGCTCACTGCTCAAATACAAAAGAGGACTCAGTGTCCAAAGAAATTTTTGGATTAAAACCATCAAAATTGTGAACTGAGAAAATAGCTTCTACACAAGCCTGATTACAGTTCCAGTTAAGCATAGAAAAACCTTCTTCACTCTTCGCTCAAACTTCTTCACACTTCGCTCAAACTTCTTCACACTCTGCTCTGCAATCGAATGATCTTTGCACACACACACACATGATCACAACGAGCACACTAAGAAAATTGAGCATCCTATACACCAATGAAATAATCACTCTTATATATCTGCAACATGAGATTACATCAACAACTTAGTCGGCGAGAAATATAAAACATATTTTCAATGTTGGCCCAAATTTACAAATAAATTTGCAATGTGAATCCACCAAGGTCAGCCACAACATAGTGGAGACCCAAATTAACAACTCCAACAAAAAAAGACTTTAATTAATTTCACCTTGAAGATTCACAACACACTACAACCATCATGTCGTCCAAGAACATGAAAAACTGAACATACAAAGAAAAATATTTGACCACAAGCACACCGATCAATGTGGACATACCACAAAGATAGAGCATGATCTAGAAACATCCACGAGCACCAAGAAACAATAGAGAAGCATCCATAGTGACTAGAATTACCAGAAACACATAAACTTTACTCAGGAACACTGACAGAACCCACATAAATACTATCAGAACACAATTGTTCATAGCAGGATCAAATCTTCACATGGACCTCTGAAACTTCTAGAGGATGAAATAGATACACTCAACAAAAATCCATTTAATCCACAACAACTGATCTTCAACATACAAAACAAGAAACCTTCATGACCTTCACAGTTCCACTAGGAACCTGTAACACTTTCTTTTACAATTTTCTCAATATCCTCGACATATACAGCCTTCAATACATTAAATTCTAATAGTGTTGACATCAATGACAACCACATATCAATAACACAATCACAGCATCCAACAAAGATATATATACTAATTAAGTTATTGATGGATGTATGCTAGATAATCAAAATGAATTGAATTTTATTCTTTATAAAAAAACTCTGATGTGTAAATTTGAATATTTTACATTAAAACTAAAATAATAACTAGTAGAAAGAGGTCTACTTAAACTAAAATTTAGCTTGAATTTAAAAATTTAGAAAACAAAACTACCCTATAATTTACAACTAAATTATTGTTCATACCTACAAATTTTACCTAAAAGAAAGAAAAATAAAATTTATAATAAATTTAAATCTTTAGAAAAATTTTTACCTAAAATAAAAATAAAATAAAATTTATAATAAATTTAAGTCCTCAAACATATAAAATTAAATTAGTCGAATAAATTTGACAACTTCCACATGACTATAAGATTTGTACAATATAATTAAATGTAGACAAACGGGTCCAAGTGAGTCCACAACAAAGGCTAAAACCGTAAACCCTTACAATATGAAAACATGCTGGGTGTTTTAGAAAAGAACCACAAAAATAAAAACCTAATGGGCCGAGGGACCCACCAAAAATCTGAACAATGCGAAAAAAACAATAAAGAAGAAAAAAATGGATAGCATGTGGCCCAGGTCCCCAAATTAGAGAAAATGAGGTGTCATTGAATTGACTATGTTAATTTGATTATATTAACTCAAACAAGTTATTTGGAAGGTATAAATGGTAAGAATTTGGTGTTACAAGTCAACATAGAGCCTGAGTAATCCAAAAATGGTTGGCATCACTCGCAAACATACATGAATGATAGAGTTTACCTTCTACTCACTACATCCAAAAACTCAACATTAAGCTTCACATTGATCTACCACACTCGCATCACACACTCATTGGATAACATTGAAATGTCGCATCTATCTACACTTTCTCTTTTCTCTTATCGCTCTTCTGTGTTCTTGTATATCCTTCACCACTAACACATCATGTATTTATACTATCTTCAACTGTGAAACATATCCAAAGTCGGCCATCCAAATTCAAATTCAAATTAGGTTGGCACCAAAACATCCTAGGATGGAAATAGAATGAGGGTGACCCAAACACACGCTTCATAGGGACCCCAATAGATGAAACACACTTTATCAACTTCAAAAGTAGTATTTCACATAAGGTCATCCAAACCAGTGTAAAACACATAAAACCATTAAGCACGAATCTTCTAGATGTCGAAATTATCTTCAATAGAATCAAGGAAACTCAACTCTAGTACCACAAGTCATAAGACTTCATCAAAGAGAAATTCAGACCAACAACATTTCTTCTGGACCTCAACCTGAAACATAGAAAACCACAGTTCACAACTGGTGAACACAACTTGCACTGTACAATGAATCAACAACCAAAATTTTGGATATAGCATCTTCCAAAAACCATGAACAACATATCTAAACTACACAAACATATGAGTGAATCTAGACTAAAAACCAAAGAAACCACTAAACACTTACAACATATCTTCATTACAATTTTCTCAATATCCTCGAAATATACAGCCAACAACAACCAATTGATAACCAGTTGATCAGTTGGCATCAATGACAACACCTTCAATCTTTCCATTCATACAACATAAACTACATGCTATTAGCTAATTTCTCACTGAATTAATTTAAAAATACCAAAAAAACTTAACCTTTTGAGGGAGCCACAAAAGGTGCTATGTTATTTTTTTTGACAAAAACAACACCAATTTTTGTGGCTCCCTTCTTTGAACCCCTTAATTTATACCATTTTTAAGAAAAAACAGTTGTTTCGAAAGTAGACTTGGAGCACTATGAACATTGTCTTTGTTTCATCTTAAAATTTTGAGTGTGACTATCCTTAATTTCTCATCCAAGGTCAATATTTCTTCATTTCAAAAAAAAGTGGCCACTTAAGACACCTTTTTGGCCCCCTATCTTTTTTCAATTACCCTATGATAAATGACAATGTATGGGTTGACCCACACGTTCTAATGAGATGCCTCTATAGCCCTAGTTATCTCTTGAACCCTTTGAAAAATTGGGTTTAGATTTTGTTGGGCCAATCAACCCTCCATCTAGGAATTGGGAATATATATTGGTTTGTATTGTTTATGTCACTAAATGAGTAGAGGTTATAGCATTAAAACATGCAAGAGATACTAAAGTTGTTGACTTTTTGTACTCTAAAAGTTTTACTAGCTTTAGTGTACCTCAAAAAATTGTTACAAATCAAGGACCTCAGTTCATGTCTGAGTTGATTGACGCTCTGGTTTGAGAGTATGAAATTCAACACTGCAAATCTTCTCCATATCACCCTCAGGCCAATGGAAAAGTTAAAGTGACTATTTGAGAGCTTGAAAATATTATTACAAAGACTATAACACTTCATAAGAAAGATTGGGTAGCAAGACTTCCAGAAGTAGTATGGGCATATCGAACAACATGGAAGACCACCACTAGTCTTACGTTGTATAAACTTGTTTATGGTAAGAGAGTAATTTTACCTATTGAATTTGAGTTAAAAACTCTACATACTACTTTGCAATTGGGAATGAATCTAACTGATGCTCAAAAAGAAAGGATTACTAACCTTCATGCACTAGATGGAATGCAGAAACAAGCTTTTTCCATGTAGAGATAGTTCAAAAACAATGTGCTCTTTGGTATGACCATTTTATCCGAAAATGGCCATTTCAGCTAGGAGATTGGGCACTTCTCTATGATTCTAGATTCCAAGATTTCAAAGTAAATTTTCACACCATATGGTTAGGGCCTTATGAAATTGAAATTGTTTATGACAATGGTGCAATCAAGCTTCACACTATCAATTTTGATCGCATGGCTCTTGTTGTTAATGGGAATTGCTTAAAATTATACAAGCGACCTATTTCCAAAGAAAATTTCATTTCTAGTTTGACGAAGGAACTCAATGTTGTATCTCAAGTTCCTATCACCTCTTTAAGTACCACATATGTTTTTCCAATTATTATTAAAAAAAAGAGTAATAAAATCTAGCAATGAAAACCTTCGGGCATTGCTAAATAGTTACAATTTGAAAATCAATTTTTTGATGGATTGTAACTGACTAAATAACTTTACAATAAATTTTTTCAAGATATCTATGCTAGGGGAGAGAGGCCACTAGTTGTGTAGGCTAACTTTATCAACATGTATTGATTGACTAGAATATCGTAGGACCTTCACTTTTTTTTTTGAAATGTGGACTAGCCTCTTATCTATCTATAACTAAAGTTTTGAGGTGTGACTCATCATACAACTTGCCACATCAGCACATCTACTGAGAAGTGTCCAAAATTTGTCATTTTAAAGATTCAACCAAAACTTAATCATGGTACACCTAGTAGTTGAACAAAAAATATCATTAGTTACTTGTAGAATATCATATTTTTATTTAAAATAAAACTTATATGAACCTAAATGGACCAAATACCTATTGGTAGCCATAAATATTTGTTATCTCTAGCTTTTATATTTAGCACAAATGGACCAATAGTTGAACTCATAAAAGCTATTTGTTGCTATAAAACAACACATAATTATTTAAAATACAACTTATATCAAACCAAAAATGGACCAATAGTTTAACACTAATTTTTTTTATGCTGAGAGGCATTCTACAGTGGCAACAAAAACCTTTGTCAATAAAAACTCTTTAGGTAAAAAATGGCATGCAAGTGGTTGTACTCAAAGCAATGCTAGCAACAATGACTGTTATGATCAAATTAATGTTGGCACTTATAGAGCATGATCAAGGTGATGCTAGCTATTACGAGAGGAGTAGAATAGGAATACCATGCAATTGTAGTGGAATTAAAGCTCACCCAACAACTGCCATTCGTAACTAACAAGAAAGGAACAACCGTTTGTAACTGACAAGAGAGAAATATCATATTAGTGGTTGCTGCATTTTCTTATATCACATTTTGGTGTTGCAGGTTTTGCTTGGTTTTTCTTTATAGCACTCTTCCATTGAACTTCTAGTATATCCTTTCGGTGTGATTTATTAGAACTTATTGGCGACTTACTTTTCTTTTATAGGTGAGACAAAAAAATTATTGTAGTTCTGATTAACATATTACAAATGCATGGTTGTATAGACTGATAATCTCATGATCTCAAATTATTTATGTAGAAAATCTTTTGATTTGTTATAGACAATCTCAGTCATTGATTCTACTACACATCTCTTACACCCTTTTCAAACTTCTTTTGGTAGGAAAAGAGATCAAAAGAGTATGCATTATGTTTTTCCCACCCATATTCAGCTTTTCTAGCCACCTGATTCCTTCAACATAAAATTAAACAATCACCTTTTGAGCTTCACTACAAATCAACAATGGAATAAATTGAATTAATTTTGATCACATGCAGGGAGGATATTATGGCAGAGGAAATGGATGGGTTGTGCTTTAGAAATTGCGGGTTCATAATTTACCCTCTTCTCATACATTGTATCAATTAGCTTCTTTTATTATGTTTCAAATTATTGTGATGAAATGCAAGATTTTGGTAAGGTGGGTTGCACAAAAAATTGGGGTTTACTAATTTAGGACAAAGGAGTTGGAGTGAATGCATGTTACATTCTAAAGATTACAAAAATCATATCATTACATGGGTGTTGTAAGCAATTTTGCCTTACGAAAGAAAAATATTTTGGGGCATCTCCTTATAACCAATTTATTCAATCATGGTTACTACAATATGAAGCTTGACATTGCTCTGTACCCATCACTGATTTTATAAGAATATGTACATACAAAAAATTCATTTTCCTCATGATTTCATTATTATTTCATACTATTTTGGTAGATTAGTTATACTGGGGATTTCCATCTTTTACTAAGAGCTCCCTTGTGAAATTTGATTTTTTTTATTATAGTGACTAGATAGCTCTCACCCAATTGCCCAATAATTCTTTACGTAAATCCTTTTAACAAATAAGTAGAAGCATTCAGGTCAATTGGTACTGTTAAGTCTTTTTGAAATACCACATCATTATTGTTGAAAAATGAGGTGTTTTCTTAGCTTAATACTCTGTAAAACTTTAATATTGCTGATCTAAGTAAGCTTTTTCTTTGTTACATATATTCTTTGTGGGTGATTATCTTGATTAATCTATTTTACTAATGTAGAATGTAGACAAAATTTGATAGAAGAACTAGACAGGATATTAGAAAGATTACACAAGATGTACTGTGGAGAAACCCTGTCAGGAAAAATCTCCACCAACAATTATTCTATTATTCAATCTTTGAATTACAATAGCATCAATTCTTGCTTGAGAATTCTTCTTTTTCCTTCACCAATCTTCTTCACAACTTGCAATAACAATTATTGATAACTCTATTCAACTTGCTTGAGATATATAGGCTTTAATTAGCTTTGTAAACTCAACATGAGTTACAATTACAATGCACAAGCCCTATCCCTAAAAGGTATGCCATATCTCATGCAAATAGGGTTATCTCATGAAGAACAATGTTAAAACATGTGCTTCATCCATTTGGGCGTCCCAAACTAAAGCTACAACTCATCCTTCATTTCGGTGATAATTCCAAAGCTCTTCCTCAAAGTTGGCATCCATAAGTAATCCTACTTAATTGATCCTTCAGAAATATCTCAACATGCAAAAGAGGTAAATACAAGAAAGCATCTTGGGCGCCCAAGTTGGCTCCAAGTGATTTCTTGTTAACTGAAACATTTACTCAACACCATTCATGCAAGAATGGTCATCCCCTATTAACTGGAGGTAGTCCATGTTATCTATCATACAACTCAAGTTATTAGCCATGCATTCCAAGTTAACTGAAGCTAACTACATGCAACTCAAAATAACCAACATGCACGCAACATGCACTTGCATGCAGCTAAAGATAACTGAACCATACCTAAACTAAACTAAACTAAACTAAACTAAACTAAACTAAACTGATTCTAAATTGAACTGAACTGAACTGAACTTCATGCATGCAAACATAAAACCCTAACTCCTAGGATCTTTACATGCATTCAGAAGTGTTATCTCTTACTTTGAATAGTTAACTGAACTCAAGGTGAGTGTCACCTTACCATGTGTGCACCCACATGTTCCTATTATTTAGGAATAACTGCAAATGTCAATTTCATGATTTATTTCATCAAATATTAATCTCATCCTAATCTTAGTATTGTTTAAACACATTCCAAGAACTTAGGAGATACATGAAATAATTCATGTTTAGGATTTGCAATTAAATGGCATCCTATTTCCAACAATGATATGGCAATTCATCTTTTAAATTAGGAATTAGTTGCTTGGTGATATACTGAATTTTGTGAGAAGATTCAAGCCAGCACACAATCATTGTGCTCAAAAGTTTGAGAAATAGAATGCTAGAGCCATGATGATGAAGATTTTTCACTTTTGATATTTGTGGTCATATGACCAACCATATCATGGTATGATAAGTTTGATAATGAACAAAATGTTGTGCAAAAATCTTTAAAATTATAGATAATAAAATAATAGTTAATATTTGTGGACATAGAAAAAGTAACCCTTCTACTTTTTCTCATGTTCAGGCCCTCCTAGTGGAATTTGGCTTGTTTTTGCCTAGATTAAATGTTGTAATGTGGCCAACACATTAACATTAGGTCTTGGACCCTTGAGAATCATTAAGACTTCTAGGTTGTCTTGTAAAAGTGTTGTAAAGTGTTATAACCCACTTTCACACTTTTCTAGGACCCTTTCATTATAATTCACTTAAATAACCTCTTTTTATTACTTACCAAGTCTTATTTCAAAGTATTGTAAAGAGTTGTAACAAACTCTCACGCTTTCTAGACCTGCCATCACTAAATTGACCCTTTCTTATGTTTAAATGACCCCTTAATGCACTTTTCGGCCATACTTAAGTGTTCTTTTGAGAATATTCCTGTTAAACCTCATTAAATACACTTCAATCCCCGACACCCATTAAAATTTCCTTGGTGGGACCAAGTCACCACCTGGGACGACTTAGTCCCATTGGGCACAAAGATAAAAATAATTTTAATTTTCTGGGAGGATTTTATTCTCTTATTCTTGAGGTCAGCCAATGATGTGTTATTTTTCAGAAATAATGGAAAATAAAATATAAATAAATGGTTTTTCCTCTCATTTTACACCTAATTCATCCAACACTCAAACAATTAATCTCTTAATCATTTTCAAGCATTTAAGCACTCTAAGCATCATCAAGTCATCCATTGGAGCAGTTCATTGCATATCTTCAGATTTCTACATCAAGGGTTTGGTGAGTTTATGACATTGCATGTTGTTTATTCATCATTCTATCTTTATTTCATTTCATTATCTAGGGTTTGATTACCAAATTAGGGTTTGACCAAGGAAAACCCTATTCTCTAACCCTTAGTTCCCTTTTTCCCCTCTTTGCATGTGTGTTTTGCAAGTCTTGTATGTAGATTTTTCAAAGAGAAAGGTGTCAAAAAGGTGTTTTCAATCCATCAAATTCATCAAAATCAAAGAATCCCTAATTGAAGCTTGGAGACCTCTTTCAGCCTGTTTTCTACAGAATCTGAACTAGACACCTATTAGGAAAGGAAGTGCAAACTGAAAGCTACAGAATCTTGTCCCGAATTTCTTGAGATTCCCAGGTGGACTAAGTCACCATTTGTGGCGAATTAGTCCCACTGCCAGGTTTGAAAAGTGGTTTCTACATTTTTTATATCCATTTGGCAGATTCCTATTCCAACAAATTTTCCTCAAAACTAGACTAAGTCGCCTAGCTTGGTGTAAGTGTCCTAGTCAACTCTGTAGGATTCCAGAGCCTCTTTGCATTAGACTTTAGATCCTAGGTGCACCTCTCTAGTATTTTTTAATTATGTCATTGTTTACTTGCATTCTTAGGTGTTTTTGCATAAATCACTATGTTTTCAAACAAGTTGCATTTCTTAGGTTTTTCATTAATAATCATCTTTCTTTTTCAGTTATTTGCATTAGGAAATTTCATTTAAGCATATTTCATACATTCATACATTAATCTTGAATGTGTACATTGCATTTTGGCCCATTTCTCTCCTTTTAAGTGTAAAACCCTAGAAGAGTTAGAGAACCCTTGGAAGCCAAAATCTGTGTTCACAATATTAACTACTTATATAATTTAATTCCAAGGATGTGATTATCTAGAGAAATCAAAAGAAAGAGGAGGTGATCTTAGTGGGATAGAACTGCAATAGGATTCTATTACTACACTATAAAAATGATCAGTTATCAAGTCTAAATAATAAAGGACATTAAAAATGTAGTATATATTAATAGTTATTTTTTATTGTATTATTAATATATGATATTATTTTTTTGTTAATTTGTATTGTATATTGTTTGATTTAGTAAGGATAAGGAAACAATTATACCAAATCATTGAAAGACAAGATAATTATATAAAATAAAATTAATTTGTGTATGATTTTTATTGTTATTAGTACTTGCCATTGGCATAGTACTATTGCAATAAGTTTTGTTTTTTTAGTTAAATAGTTATTAATAATTTAGTTTCCAACCAATCAAAAACATTTTTTTAAAAAAATTAAAATAAAATTCAATTTTGTAAAGTCAACTTGTAAAATATTTAACTTTACAAAAATTATAAAAATTATTTCTTTTAAAATTTATGTGTGTTATTGGAGAATTTGTAGGGAAAGCAAGGTAAACTTTTTTTTTAAAGAATGATTTTTCATTTATTAAATGATCTTTCTAAAATAAATAAATGTTACTTATTTTTATTTTTTTTATAAGAGATATTTTTTTATGGATGTAATTGTTATTTTTTATTAAAGAAAATATCACAAAAATCATAAAAACCAATTAACTATTTTATAGAGATTTGGATTCATAGTATTAAAATAATAAAATAAAACTTAAATTAAACATCCATAAATTAGTATATAAAGATAATCTTTCTAGGGATTTGATTTTACACAATTAAAATACAAATTTAAATTAAATCTTAAACTATTTGACATTGCCACTTTTTTTTAATTTTTAAAATTTTATTAACTTAAAAACATAAACAAATAAAATAAGAATTAAATTAAAATGATTAAAATTAATATAATTATCAATTAAATTATAATTATAATTCTATTATTATTAATTATTATAATTCTAAAATAAATATAATTAGAATTAAGAATAAGGTAAAAATTATGGCTATAACTATTCAAAAATTAAAATAAATTAAAAAATATATTGTTAATAAAAATCACTTAAATATGATTAATAGATATAATGCTCCAAAATTTTAATGATCTAATATCTTTATTTCAAATTTTCTTCCAAATATTAATTCATATATTTTTTTTGGTAATGTCACTCTACAATTCTTTACTAAATAATCATTGGTTCATTAATATCTAAAAATTATTGATTTTTTTTCCCGGAAAAAAATCATAATATCATTATTAAATAAATAAATTACATTTTGAAGAAGTTGAAAAGCTTAAACAAGGAGAAAAAAAAGTAAGAAAAACAAGAAAAATACACAAAGTGAGAGAGCCAAAAATTGGCACCAGCAAGCAAGAACAACCCAAGAAAAAACCACAAAACCAATGGGACAGTCACCCACATGACAAAGACATTACACTAGAAAGTGATGTAAGAAAACAAGGAGGAAGAAATACATCACAAAGTGGATGAGCACATCACGAATCATTGATTACAGAGAGGTTATAAGGCAACAAGTTAGAACCCCTCAAATGTTCAGTGACTTCCCATCTATTAGGAGCCAAAAGTAAACTCGCTTTTGAAAGAGTATCTGCCTCTGTATTGTATTACTGTAAACGTGTATGAAAGATATATGGGAGAAGATATGTCATGTCTCGGTCTATCAATCAAATCTTTAATAGGCTTGAGAATGATATTTTCAACATTATAGGTCCCATTTATCCACTTGATGATTTGAATGAAGAGATTTAGTTGTACTTGTACGAATCAAACTTGATAATTTAATATAATATATTTTATTTTTAGTATATATATATTTATAATTAAAAATAAAAAAATTATAATATAAACATGTATTAAATATATTATTTATTTAAAATTTAGTGATTAAAATTAGGTTTACAATTATGGATAGTGTTACAACCATAGTTAAGGTTAGAGATAGGTCTAGGATTATGATAATGGTTTAGAATTTATTGTTAGGGTTAGAGTTAAGATTAAGGTTAGGATTATGGATAGATTTAGAGTTAAGGTGTGAGTTAGGGTTAGGTTTAGGTCATGCAAAAAATTAATTAAAAATACTAAAACGCTATCATTAATAAAACTTACATTTTTTCACATTAATAAAACTTACATTTATTTATTTTCAAATCTAGAGAACAATAATTACAATACTATAAAAGCAAGTACTAGCCACTATGTGGCACTTGTTTTTTATTACTAAGAGAAGATCTATTGTTATATTATTCTATTGTGGTAAAGACAGCTGAACTAACAAAAAAATCTAAATCAAAGAGATTTGATAAAGCAAAAAATCAATCAAAGAGATTTGTTGAAACATTAGAACAAAATCAAAGAGATTTGATGAAACAAAAAAATCAAAATCTAAGAGATTTCATGAAATAGAAAAATCAAAACAAAGAGATTTGATGAAACAAAAAAATCAAAATCAAAGAGATTTCATGAAACAAAAAAATCAAAACAAAGAGATTTGATGAAATAAAAAAACAAATCAAAGAGATTTGTTGAAACAAAAATAAATAAATAAAAAATATTTGATCATAAAGATTTGAAAATATTTATTATAAAATAAATTAAAAAATCAAATAAATAAATCAAAGATTAAAAAATAAGTTAATCAAAAGATCAAATAATTAAATCAAAGACAAATAAATAAATCAAAAAGATTTGATAGAAAGAGAAATCAATCAAAAAAGAAAATTAGAGATTTGATCAAAAAGATTTGATTAAAATATCAAATAAATGAATCAAACATAAAAATATAAATTAAAAGATCAAAGAAATAAATCAAAGAGATTTAATGGCAAAGAGAAATCAAAGATAAATCACAAAGATTTGAGAATCTTTATGATAGATAAATTAAAAGATGAAATAAAAAAATCAAAGATAAAAGATAAATAAAAAATAATCACAAAGATTCAAATTAATTAAAAAAAATCAAATAAATAAATAAATAGATATAAGATAAATCAATCAAAAAGAAAAAACAAAGATTTAAAATATAAATCAATAATAAATCCAAATAAAATAAACCTCACAATATTTGAATACATGAGGATAAATTAGGGTTTTGGATAGGGTTTAATTACACTTAGGATTCAATTAGGATAAGATTTTGGACTAAGATTAGGGTTAGGGTTCAATTATAGTTACAATTCAATGGACCTGTTTAGATTTAAGGTTATGGTCCAAATAGAGTTACAAATTAAATATGGTTATGATTCAATTAGGATTATAGTAAGGGTCAAGTATAGGATTAAGGTTACTATTACAGTTGAATTAGGATTAAGATTAAATTAGGGTGAAGGTTATTGTTCAATTAGGGTTAGTGTTCACTTAAGGTTATGATTGTGGTTAGGGTTTGGGTTAGTGTTCTATAATAAAGCTTGGGGTTAGGGTTATAGTTGGAGTTCAAATAGAGTTACAATAAAGCTTAATTTTATGATTCAATTAGGGTTTGGATTAGGACTAGCACACAATCAGGGTTTAATTATTAAGGTTGAATTAGAGTTAGTATTAGGGTTTGGGTGCAATTAGGGTTTATTTAAGGCTAAATTAGGGTTACAACTAGGATTCAATTAGGGTTATGACTAGGATTAAAAAGTGTTATTGTTCAATTAGAGTTTAACTATGGTAAGTGTTATTGAGGTTCAATTAGAGTTTAATTAAGGTTGAATTAGGGTTACAACTAGGATTCAATTAGGGTTATAAAGTGTTGGGTGAAGCCACAATAGTGGTTTACAATTCAAGTGAGGAAGGAAAACTCACAAAGAATGACCCCAAGGCAAAAAATATGATTTTGGGGGTTCGTATGAACCTACTGATTCGACCGAACCCATAAGGGATTCGCTCGAACCAGGGTTTGACCGAACCCCTTTGAATCTTGGGTGCCAAAAAACAAAAAAATGCATTGTCAAGGGGTTCAAGTGAACCCTTATAGGTTCGTTCAAACCGCTATGGGTTCGTACGAACCCCCTTATCTCTCATCACCCCCCCCGAGAATCAAAAAAACCTAAATTTTTTCACTTCGAAGCTCGGTTTGAACATGAAAATGTCAGAGATTTCACAAACCCAACTGGAATCAGGTAGTCCTCGCAACGAGCTATCCAACGAATATAATTTTGATATGTTTTGGTTTTATTATGTATTTGTTTTTTTAGTTTTATTAAATATAGGTTTTTCATCGAAAATGAAGGTCTCTGTTCTGCACATGTGGAAAAATAGCAGATTATCAAAAAAAAAATTGAAAAATATGAGTACACCAAATATTGAAGTCCATGATCCAACAAAAAAATAAAATTGAATTTCAATATATACAAAAAAAAGTAACGTGTTATACGGTCGTGCTATGTTTGAATTGTAATTGGTTTGACTTCGAAACTTGATTAAAGAAAAAATATTCAATAAAAAACTATCTAACCAAGTGGAAGCACTAGATATCGGAGTTACAAATCTGAATTCGAAAGAATTAGAATTTTATCCTTCATGGAAAAAAAGTTATGTGTTATACGGAGTGTGTCAATTTTAAAAAATGTTGTTTTATGAAAAAAACTAGTTTTCATGGGAGATGGAAAAAGAAGTGCAATCTGATTCCAAAAATTTTGAAAAAAATATTTTTAGAATATATAGACAAAATGTGACGAGACTCTAGTTTGCATCATCCTCAAATTCCTCACGGTTTAGCCGCTATAGGTGCCTGAATGTGAATATTTAGCTAAAAATGATAATTTTAGTGTCCAGTTTGGCCAAATATTGTAAACCACTATTGTGGAATCACCCTGTTATTGTTCAATTAGAGCTTAACTATGGTAAAATTGTTAAGATGCAATTATGATTAGGGTTCAATTAAGGTTATAACTAGGGTTATAAAGTATTATTGCTTAATTAGAGTTTAACTATGGTAAGTGTTAGGATTCAATTATGATTAGGGTTCAATTAAGGTTATAACTAGGGTTATAAAGTGTTATTGTTCAATTAGAGTTTAATTATTGTAAGTGTTAGGATTCAATTATGATTAGGGTTAAATTAAGGTTAGGGTTCAAATAGGGTTAGGATTAGTGTTAGGGTTAGGGTTCAATTAGGCTTAGAGTTAGGGTAAGGGTTACAACTAGGATTAGTCTTAGGTTTAGGGTTCAATTAGGGGTAGGATTCTACTATAAAGCTTGGGGTTAGGGTTATAGTTGGATTTCAAATAGGGTTATGATCAAGGTTAGGTGTAAGATTCAATTAGGGTTAGGATTCAATTAGAATTAAATTTAAGTTACGATTATAGTTAGGGTTCAATTAGTGTAAGGTTAGCATTAGGGTTAGAATCCAATTAGGGTTAGGATTAAAATAGTGTTTAGAGTTAGGATTAGAGTTCAATTAGGGTTAGGTTTAAATTAGGGTTATATTTTAATTATGATTATGGTTAGAGTCTAATTATGGATAGTGTTCAATTAGGGTTAGTATTAGGGTTCAATTATGGCTTTATTTGGTTAGGGTTTAATAAGGGTCAAGTTTATTGTTGGTGTTCAATTAGGGTTAAGGTACAACTAAGGTTAATATTTAATTAGGGTTAGTGTACATTAGCATTCAATTAGGATTAGGGTGAGGATTCTATGATAAAGCTTAGTGTTAGGGTTATAGTTAGGGTTCAAATAAGGTTACAATCAAAGTTAGGTTTAGTATTCAATTAAAGGGTTAGGAATGAGGATCAGTTAGGGTTAGGACCCAATTGGAGTTAGGGTTATAGTTATGGTTTAATTAGTGTAAGGGTTAATGTTAGGGTTAAGATTAAATTAGTATTAAAAGTTAGGGTTAGAGTTCAATTAGGCTTAGGATTAGGGTCCAATTAAGGTTAGAATTTAAAATTAGGATTATGGTTAGAATCTAATTAGGGTTAGGAATATAGTTAGGGCTAGGGTTAGGGTATAATTATGGTTAGAGTCCAATTAGGTTTACGGTTAGGGTTAGGTATAATTGTTGTTAGAATTTAATTAGGATTAGGTTAAATTAGTGTTCAAATAGGTTAACCATCCATTAAAGTTAGGATTAGGATTAGAGTTCAATTAGGATCAGAGTTAGGACTAGGATTAGGGTTACATTTTAATCTAGGTTCAATTAGGGTCAAATAATAGGGTTAGGATTTAATTAGGGTTCTTGTAAATTAGTGTTCAATTAGGGTTAGGCATTAATTAGGGCTACGATGAGGCTTGAATTAGTGTTATGATTAAAGGATTAGCATTGAGGATCAATTAGGGTTAAGATTCAATTAGAGTTAGGGTTCTTGTAAATTAGTGTTCAATTAGGGTTAGGCATTAATTAGGGCTACGATGAGGCTTGAATTAGTGTTATGATTAAAGGATTAGCATTGAGGATCAATTAGGGTTAAGATTCAATTAGAGTTAGGGTTCTTGTAAATTAGTGTTCAATTAGGGTTAGGCATTAATTAGGGCTACGATGAGGCTTGAATTAGTGTTATGATTAAAGGATTAGCATTGAGGATCAATTAGGGTTAAGATTCAATTAGAGTTAGGGTTATAGTTAGGATTCAATCAACATAAGGGTTAGTGTTACAGTTAGGATTAAAATAGTGTTCAAAGTTAGGGTTTGAATTCAATTAGGATTAGGGCTATGGGTTAAGGTTAAATTAGGGTTAGAGTAATTAGGAATATTTTTAGAGTCCAATTATGGTTAGTGCTTAATTATGGTTATGGTTAGAGTTTAATAAATTGTGTTCATTTTGTGTTAGGGTTTGCTAAGGACTGAGTTTATGATTAGAGTTCAATTAAGGTTCAATCAAAGTTAGGGTATAATTAGGGAAATAATTCAATTAGGTTTAGGATATATTAATGTTCAAATATAGTTAGGGATCACTTATAGTGAGGATTAGGATTACAATTCAGTTAGGGTTAGAGATAGGGTTATGGTTAGGGTTAGGCTTACAGTTAAAGTTAGGGTTCAATTAGGGCCAATGATCAATTACGATTATAGTTAGGGTTAGGGTTAGGGTTCTATATCTAATTGTAACACAAATCTTAATATTAACCTTAAATATAACCCTAACCCTAACCATATTCCTAATGAGGCTAACCCTAACCCTTAACCTAACCTTAACCCTAACCATAATCTGAACCCTAAACCTAACAATAATTTAATATCTAACTATAACCCTAATCTTAACATTAAACCTAACCCTAACCCTAAACCTAACCCTAATCTATCTCTAATTATAATCCAAACCCTAATCTTAACCCTAAGTGTAATCCTAACACTAACCATAATTGTAATCCTAAATCGAATGCTAATCTTAACCCAAATTCTAACCCTAACCCTAACCCTATCCCTATCCCTAATTGCAACCCTTACCATAATCATCAAACTAATCTTAATCCTAACCATAATCATAACCCTAACCCTAAACATAAACCTAACCCTAATCTTAACACTAACACTAACCACAACCCTAATGCAAATGCTACCACCAACCCTAATCCTAATTATATCTCCAACCATAACCCTAACCCTAACATAAATCCTAATACTAGCAATAACCCCACCCTACTCCTAATTCTATCTTTAACCCTACCCCTAACATTAATACTAATTCTAACTCTAACCCTAATCCTAATTCTATGTCTAATCCTAACCCTAACCATATTCTTAATCTTAACCCTAACCATAATCCTAACCCTGACCTTAACACTAATTCTATCTTTAATCCTAACCCTTACCCTAATCCTATTCTTAATCTTAATCCTAACTCTAACCCCTAATTTATAACACTTACCCTAACCTTAACCCTAACCCTAATCTCTAACCCTAACACTAACCCCAATACTAACCCTAATTCTATCTCTAACCCTAACCATAACCGTAACCCTATCCTTAATCCCAATATTATCTCTAATCCTAACCCTAACCCTAATTGTGATGATAAGCCCAACCTAAATTCTAATTCTATCTCTAATTGTAATTATAACCCTAACCCTAACTTTAATAATTTTGTCTTCCATGTCGTGCTACAAATGTTACTAGCATATATATATTATTTATTAATAATATATATATAAACGTCGAGAGATATCCTTCTTGAGGCGTCTATTGCGTATGTGAGTAATTGATTAAATAAAATAGACGCCTCAAGAAGAATATCTCTTGACGTTTTTATATATATTATTAATAAATTATATATATATATACCAGTTTACATTCAATGACTAGTTAGAAAGAGGTCTACTTAAACTATAATTTAATTTGAATTAAAAAATTTAGAAAGTAAAACTACTCCCATAATTTACAACTAAATTATTGTCCATACCTACAAATTTTACCTAAAATAGAGAAAAATAAAATTTATAATAAATTTCACTCCTTAGAACAAATTTTACCTAAAATAGAGAAAATAAAATTTATAATAAATTTAAATCCTTAGAACAGATAAAATTAAATTAGTCAAGAAATTTGACAACTTCCACAGGACTTTAAGACTTGCACACAATAATTAAATGTAGACAAACGGGTCCAGGTGAGTCCACAACAAACGCTAAAACCGCAGACCCTTACAGTATGAAAACAATGTGGTGGATATTTTTAAAAAAGAGCCAACAAAAATAAAAACCTAATGGACCGAGGGACCCACCAAAAACCTGAACAACACCGAAAAAACACTAAAGAAGAAAAAAATGGACAGCGTCTGGGCCAGGTCCCCAAATTAGAGAAAATGAGGCCAAATTGATAAGCAATACGGAGGTGCCATTGAATTGACTATGTTAATTTGATTAGGTAGGCCTATATTAATTCAAATCAGTCATTTGGAAGGCATAAATGGTAAGAATTTGCTGTTAATAAGTCAACACAGAGCTTGACTAATTCAAGAATGGCCGGCGTGGTGGACGAGGATTTGGTGCTTCACTGTAATTTGTGCGGTCACGTGGCAGTAGATTAGACGGTTTCTGCGACATCTGTCTTCGTAAAAGCTTTCGATCTAAACAGAAAACACTTCCTTGACCAAGGGAGCGGGTCTGCCGTTTTGCCGTGTTTCCAGTGGTAGAAGAAAAATTTGCCTCCACACGTGTCGTGAATGTATTATATGGCTGCCATTACAGAGACTCGGTCCGACGGAACATGCGGAGAAAAATGTTGTTCTAGCTCTGAGGTTGTTACCGCCAAATAAAGATTTTGGGTGGAGAATATTTGTTTCAGATTTCATATCCAGCCAATCTTGAATAGCGGAATTTGGCGTTTTGTAGAGCTGGATAATTATGGCCGGCTGGGAAGCGCTGCAATTTAGGGGAAATAAGTAAAAGCACTAGAAATTTCCACAATTTATATTCTGGTTGCGCCGGCCGTGGCGGCCTTTTGTTTTGTGGGGTATAAAGGTTTGTTGGGAGTTAGAACCCTGGTTTTGAGGGGTTTAGATGGGCTGAATTGTTGTGTTTGATAGGATTTTCAGCATGCAGAGGAAAGGAGATCAGGAGGAAAGCCCGAGGGCGAGAACAAATGTGTGTGAAATGATGAGGCAATTGTGCTGGAAGGGCAGCGGAGCGGTGGCGCTCGGGTGGGGTTTCTATGTGCTTTTTCTGGTGCTTTCTACGCATCCCTGTTGGCAGTCCTCTGACTGCTGGGCGGCTCTCTTCGTTGGCAGCCAGGGAGCCAGTAAATTTGCTGCAACACAGACAATAAGGTCGTCTGGAAGGGCTGTGAGTGGAAGTGCTACTGGTCTGGAGCATATTGTGTTCGGCATAGCGGCTTCAGCTGATAAGTGGAAATGGCGGAAAGAGTTTGTTGATCTGTGGTGGCAGCAGGGAAAAAACAGGGGATTTGTGTGGCTCGACCGCGCGACGTCCGAACCGTGGCCGGCTAATTCGCCTCCATTTAAAATCTCAGAGGACACTTCGCGCTTCAAGTTTACTCACCCTAACGGATATCGTTCTGCGATTCGGATTTCGCGAATTGTGTCAGAGACATTCCGGTTGGGGTTGCCGAATGTCCGGTGGTTCGTCATGGGAGATGATGATACGGTATTTTTAACGGAGAATCTTGTTAAGGTTTTAGGGAAATATGATCATAATCAGTATTATTATATTGGCAGCAATTCGGAGGGCGCAGAGCAGAACGCGGTGCATTCTTTCGGAATGGCGTATGGTGGAGGAGGATTTGCGATAAGTTACCCGCTGGCGAAAGCGCTGGCCAGAATTCAAGATGACTGCCTGGACAGATATTCGAGATTGTACGGCAGCGATCAGCGGGTGCACGCCTGTTTGGCGGAGCTCGGGGTGCCTCTCACGAAAGAACGCGGTTTTCACCAGGTAAAATTTAAATACATGAAATTTCGCGACTGTTAATCTGAAATTGATTATGTAAACAAACTTTTTCATCAACATTTCAGATTCTATTTCATTTTTTCATATCATTTAAAGATCCTCCTCCATTTTTCATAAAAATATAAGATCCTACTCCATTTTTTAAGTAAAATTTTTTCATATCGTTTCAGATCCTTCATTTTTCAAGTAAAATTTGTTAATTGTATTCAGACTTTTTGTATTTTAAGTTCAGTAGTGTTTTCTGGAATTGAACGGCATTGGTTTGCTGAGATTGGGCGGTGATTCGCCTGTATCAATTTTTTTTTAGTATTTCCAAGTTCCAATAGCGCAATAGCATTTCGGTACGCAATTAGTTCTGAGAAAGTTTTTCCGAGGGCGTGCGGGAAACACAAAGTCTTTATGGTCCGTAGGGAGCAAATGGGTCCCACAAAACATAAGATTTTGTGGTGTCTGACACAAATTTTTAGGGCTTATAAATTCTCAGGAGCAGATTTTTTTTGAAAAGTGGCCAGATGGAGATGGCCATTTGACTAAAAGATCTTTCCAAGATTTTCCATGCGTTTGGTCTTAAAGTTGCATAGAACCTCCCGGGTTTAAAAAGTTGAGCTGAATCTTTGCTTTAAAGGCTGCATGTGACCGCCATTGCATAAAAAACAGGAGCAGATTATAGCCCGGAATAATTTTAGTCATCAAAACTGAGCCCATCGTTATGCGAACTGCTCCTAAAATTTCTTAGCAGCAGTTCGAAGGGACCACGTTGTAAGCCTTCAAATTAGAACTGTCCTTCCCGTAAAGTTACTGTACACGCATAATACACTAAAGAATTCCGTACGTGAGGGGCAATCTGCTCACGGGCGGCATACCTTAGGCTACTTTAGGACAATTTTGTTCACGGGCGGTATGATTTAGGCTACTTTACAAAGGAGCTAAAAGTTTCGACCACTGTATTAACCTTGATTATATGATAGATTTTTAAGGATTGAACTATCTAATCTAGAGTTGATTGGAGTACATCTTTATAGTCCATATTGTCCATATTTCATGAACTGTCTAATCTAGAGTGATAGGAGTACATCTTTATAGTCCATATAGTCCATATTTCCTAAATAGTTTTTCACAAGTGTCTAATCTAGAGTGTTAGATCCATCTTTATGAATCTTTATGAGTTGTCTTTCACATGAATTTGTCTTTCGTGATAAAAAATATCAAAATATTTATCTTGATATTATTTTGGGTTTAAAAGTTGTTCCTCTTGACTCAATCCACTTAGTCTAATAGATCAGTTTAAGAAGGTTCTATTCAATTGTTAAACTATTTTTTTAATGTTAATATATATAAAATACACAAGAGTTATTAAAAATATTATTTATTTATTTATTTCTTCTTTCAATTTATACAAATATTTGAATTATTTTTATTATTTATTTATGTATTTGATTTTTTGTTCCATCAAATCTTTTTGATTTGATTTTTTTTTTCATCAAATCTCTTTTATTTGATTTTTTTGTTTTTTCAAATCTCTTTTATTTGAATTTTTTTTTCATCAAATCTTTTTTATTTGATTTTTTTTGTTTCATCAAATCTACTGGTATTGCACATGACTTCCACCTCCATGTCATTTTAAATACAACTTCAAAAACTTTACACAGATTGTTGGTGTCACTATCAAAAATATTATTTATTTATTTATTTGTTTTTTAGTTTATGCAAATATTTGAATTATTTTTATTATTTATTTGTTCTCAATAAGTTTGTTTTTTAGTTTATGCAAATATTTGAATTATTTTTATTATTTATTTATTTATTTGTTCTTAATAAATTTGTTTTTTAGTTTATGTAAATATTTGAATTATTTTTATTATTTATTTATTTATTTGTTCTTTTTGTTTCATCAAATCTCTTTTATTTGATTTTTTTGGTTCATCAAATCTACTCTAGTTGCACATGACTTCCACATGCTGTCATTCTAAATACAACTTCAAAAACTTTACACAGATTGTTGAATGTCAATGCCTCTCGGACGTAATTAAAAAAATATATTAAAAAATAAATTAAACTATATAACCATGACACATTTGAAATTAATTATTAGTTGCTAAACATTTAGAACCATCTTACTATATTTTTGTTATATAGGAAATTGGTTCATTATCTTCACTTAGATCAAGAGTTCAATTCTGACACTTAACATTGACATTGCTTCATCCAAATTCGCAGTTTACTAGATTTCTAGTTCTGATCAGCAGCCACCATAATCCTGTTTCTTATTCTGATTAACAGCCATTATAACCCTCTCTTCTTGATAGAGTCCAGTAGAGTAAGAGAAACCCTGAAAATGCAATCTCCAACTGACAAGTACTCAACAGCTATCCATCAATATGACACCTTAAACCCATATTATTATAATTAGTTATAGTTGAATGGTTCATAATCTTTATTAAGACTCTCTATTTATTCTGAAACAACTGGACAAGTAAGAGTAAAATAATAACATTTTCAGGTATCATATTTTCTCTAATTTATATATGTTAAACGCAGTTAACTCTGAAAATGCATATTTTAAGTGTTTTTCATTTATTCTTTCAATCTGTCTATCCCAGGTGGATCTCCGCGGCAACTTGTTGGGTATTTTGGCGGCGCATCCTTTAACACCGTTAGTTTCCCTCCACCATCTGGATGTGGTGGCGCCGCTGTTTCCAAACATGACGCGGGTGGAGGCGCTGCGGCATTTGATGAAGGCGGTGAGGGCCGATCCGGATCGTGTTGTGCAGCAGAGCATTTGTTATGACAGAAGAAGGAACTGGACGTTGTCTGTCTCTTGGGGATACAGCGTGCATATATACGGTCAGATACTGCTCCCGCGCCTTCTGGAATATCCGCTGGAAACCTTCCGGATGTGGACAGGTTGGGCGCGCTTCCCCTTTGTGTTTAATACCCGCCCACTCGCGCAAAACCCATGCCAAAATCCCAGCGTTTTGTATATGAAGACCACGACTGATTCCAATTCCACAGAAATTGTTAGCAGCTATACTAGTCAGACCGCGCTAGGAGAGAGCAGATGTAACTCCACTGTTAATAATCCCGACGACATAAAGAGGGTTAGAATTGTTTCCCAGAAAATGAGTGCTGATTGGACAAAGGTAAATCCAAATATCTCATTTTTTATTTTATTTCACATAAAGTTTTGGAATTTTTTATTTTTTAGAACATTCTTGTTCTGGGTCACACTAGTCTGGAAGACCCAGTTCATGCCTAGTCGTCCTGATGATGGACCAGGAAATCACCAATGATCTAAAAGGTCTTGATGATGGGTGGGTCAATAAGTGTGACCTAAATATCCCACTGATAGGTCATCATAAATGTGACCTGCAAACAAACGGGGATGTTCTCTGTTTCTTTGACCGGTCCTCTATTAATTCAAACATTATGGACTGTGGGAACCTAAAATCTTCAATAACTTCCTCTATTTTTGCTGTTGTGTTTACAGGCTCCGAGGAGGCAGTGCTGTGACTTGGTATCCTCTGGAAAATCTGACATTGAAATTAATATCAGAAGTTGCAGGGATGGAGAATCAATGTCTCCTTAATTGATAGCAGAAAACTTTTTATTTGTCTTTTCCTTTGTAGATAAATATACCCATTGCAGAATTTATTTTCTTCACAATTTATCTTTAAGTGAAGGAAAGTGGGCAGTGGGTAAGATACGTAGGTGTAGTGGCATGAATTTAGTTCTATGAATAATGAGAGGTAGAGCAGCAACATGAGAATTAGATTGAATGGCAATTTTTCGATTGGGAAGTTTTTATGTCCATATTCTTATTTCCCTCTGGTTTGTTGTCATCAACGGTCAAAATAGTACAAGGATGTGCTGGCCATTTAGTCTGACAAATATCAAAGGCGTTTTGTACAATTTTTGTGACCCATTCACCAGATTATTTTATCATGCCTGGCAGGAAGATGATAAAGATAACTGTACGAGTTATGTGTTCTTTTCATTTCCATGATGGGTCATGGAATATGATTCCAAAATATTTATGTAAATTTTTTTTCACACAATTACATTTATAAATATATATGGCTAGAGATATCATCTCTTACTCCGACTTCTCTTTTTTCTACTGTTCTTCAATGTACTAGTCATTTTTAAAATAATAAATTGATTTTTTTTATTTATCATTTAGCTATTCTATTTACACACCATTTATATGTTTTTTAAAAATTCTCATTTAAACTTTATATTAGGGTGTTTGTTTTTCTTGTGGTCACATGGATGCTATGAGAATCACAATGGGAAAGTCATAAGACGAGGTAATTTAGGAAGTTTATTTTAGAATTGTGTGCTTCTAGTTTAAACTATGTATTCTTTTTTAGCTTGATGTCGGATCACACTCAGTGATCCATCCTCAGTGATGGATCACTGAGTGTGATTTGAAACATCGAGCTAAAAAGAATACACAACTTAAACCAGAAGCACACAATTCTTAACTCGTGGATTCTGGAAAACCCATGCCAACTATAGTTTATTTTAGTTCCAATCATTTCCCCTTTTCTTCTTCTCCACATTACTACCTTGAAAGCTTTCTATTATTTAATAATTGCAGATTCATTTCCTCTCTCATAGATTGAATTTTGCACACATTTGATGTTGACTATATATCATGAAGAGGGCTTTCATTATTGGGAATTAATAATAATAAGCTTGATATAATATATAATTAGTAATTGGATCATAAGTTTAATAGGTATGTTGATAATTTTTTAATTTTGTTAGATATAAATAATTTTTTTATAGTTCAATTTTTTATTAATATGAAAAATGATACAAAATGTATGTAATTTATTAAATTTGTTGTTTATAAAATAAAAATAATAAAAAAATTAATTGTAAAGCAATAAAAAATAATTAAACTATAGATCATGTATTATAGTTATACTCAAATTTATTAGAATTAAATTATGTTCTATTGAAAATTTTGAATTTGATATCATAGTAAATCTTAAAATGAATGTATCTTAAAGAATATGTTGTAATGGAAAAGAAATGTGTTATGAATAGTAAAAGATCTCAAGTCTATATTTCTATTTAAGAAAAAAAATGGCACGAAGGAGTGAAAGAATAGGGACATGGGCAGACAAAGTTGAGGCAAAGCGATGGAGGAATCACGAGTAGTAGTATTGGCAAAGACTAGGGAAAGTTGTGGAGAAGGATGGGGGGAATCATCGAAGGATGTTAGACCTTTTCCAAGTTGGAGGAAATAAAACCCTAATGAACAGTATACAAATGTTGGGGTTACGAATAAGGAGGAGAATTGGCAAAAGATGGTTACGAGTCAAAATAAAGGATGGAGATTTGAAGAGCAAAGGAAGGGTGCATTTAAAGGAAGGGCATGGGGGACTCATCAAAGCATACATCATTTTGGAAATAACTATGTTGGCAATCAGTATGGGCATTAGAGGTAAGCTTCGACAAGATATTGATTAACATTTCAACCCATAGTGGATCAAGTTGGGAAAGCTCTAACAAAATTTGAAGATCCTCATGATAGAATTCGAAGATCCCCCGATCTCACAAAGAGTCACAACAATATGGTTCCTCAAAAAGTGCAAATCCACATTGGGCCACATGTACAAATGCAATTTGTCTAGGTCATAAGGAAAAGTGGAACCAGGCAGTGAATTTTAAAGGCATTCCAAAACCAAGTAAAGAACATCTACAAAAGGGAAACTAGAATATGTTACTGGACACAAACCCTCAGAGATCAATAGGATACAAAAAGGAGAGGCTTAGCAAAGCCATGGTTATCCCTAATGCGAACGTGCTCGAAGCAAGTAACCACCTTAAAAATCCTTTTTTCACAAAATGGTGTGGCAAAGGCCTATTGAAAATCAAGGTTATATATTGGTGGATAGATAGATGGGGCAAAGATGTGAGAATCAAACCAATACCTAACAACTACCATCCAATTGAGTGCGCCTTTGAAAACCTCAAACAATCTATAATGGGAGAAAGAGTGCTTTTGCTTGATAGGATAAGCTTTTACCTAAAGGATTGGGAACCTAATTTTGACTCGATAAATCACCAGATGGAGAAAATTAATGCTTGGATCAAGTTGTATAATCTACCCATGGAATATTGGAATAAGGACACCTTAGAAAGGATTGGCAATGAACTAGGAACCTTCATTTGTGAAGAACAAAACCTGCTTCAAGGATAACAAAATATATGCACAAAGATTTGTGTAAAACTAAACCCTAGAACACAAGATGGGAAGAATTGAAAATAATCATGGATGTTGGTCGCTGGTTCCAAAAGGTTGAGTATGAGCTCTTTCCATTTTTTAAAAAATTGAAGAGAGCAGATGCCATTGATGCTAGTCCTCCAAACAATCCAGAAGAAAGGATCGCCACATTTGGCAAAGAAGAGTTAAGGTGTAATTTGATCACTCTGAATGGGGAAGGAAAGTTAGACGAAGGAGTTAAGAGAGTGTGCCCTTCCTCATTACCTAACTTAACAAAAGGAATAGAAATTAGGAGAATAGTGAAGGGAACCTAGAGTATGAGGAGGATGGAATGATCAAGGATCATATTGCATTTGGAGGGGCAGAGGTTGATTTGCAGGACCTAAGCGAAACATAAGCTATATTGGAGTTTAGTTGTGAATTGATTGGGTTATTTGAGGCCATGAGAGAGGAGTTGGGATTATTTGACCTAGTAATCAATACAAACAAGGAGAAGACAAAAGTTTCAATAGAGTTGGATGACATATTGGAGGAAGGGGAAGTCTGAATAGAGGGATTGCACCCCAATCTAGAAGGCCAAAAAGATTTTGTGAACTTGGTGCCTAATTCAACAAGGGGAGGAAAAACTGAAGGTAAAACAAAGGGATTTTTCCAAACATTTGTTGGACTGTGGTGAAGGGAAGAAAAAGGGGAGAAAAATAAATGAGGAAAAGAGACAGTTAGATGGAGATGCAAAAGGCTAGGTTAAGATCACTAGGTTGCTTAGGTTTGGGAAGGGTGTTACCCTTCTTAGGGAGCAAGGAAATTTCTATCGTGGAATGTTAGGGGCTTAAACATCGGGTCCAATAATGAAAGTTCTATCGTGGAATGTTAGGGGCTTAAACATGCCTAACAAGGCATTGTATGGATACTTTTGTGGTAGAAATTTTTCTAATATAGGAGTCTACGATGAAGCTTATCGAAGTTGAGATGTTTAAGAAGTGCAGACTTTGGAATGTTGAAGTGTTTGCATCAGAAGGTGCATCTGGCAATCTTCTAACTCTATGGAAACCACAATCAACATATGTGGATCAAATGGCTGCTAGCAAGTACTAGATTGCAACTAAGGTAAGAATTCTCCACTCTAGCCTTCAATTTATTTTAATAAATGTGTATGGTCCTTCCATCTCCATTAAAAAGAAAGACTTGGGGGAAGATTGAAACTTTATTAACTTCTGCTCCAATGGAAACATTCATCTTGAGGGAGACTTCCATGCCATACTCCATAGTTATGAGAAAAGGGGGGAGTGCAAAGGAAATACCAATTACAACTATACTTTGAGGAATTTGTAGGAAACAATCAATTAATGGAAATCCAAATGGCAAATGAAATGCATACATGGAAAAATAGAAGACTCGACTTTAGTAATATAGTTGAAAAACAAGATAGATTTTTGTTGAAAGGTGATCTAGCCTCATTCCATTCTCATTAGAAGGAAGTATTGTTGGACTCAAATAGGCTCAAATCATTTCCCCATTCAAATTGAGATGTTGGGGGATAAAAATCTAACTAGATGCTTATTCAAATTCGAAAACATGTGGCTAAGGTATCAAGGCTTTCACAAATTAGTGGAACATTGGTGGAGCGAAGCGAAACCCATGTGAACCAAGATATTTTGTGCATAAAAAAAATTAAGATTGGTAAAACAATAGCTAAAGGAATGGAATAAAGAACATCAAAATCATTTTTCAAACAAAGAACCGACTAGAAAAAGAGATGGAAATGTTAAACGAAAAGATTTGGATAACGACATGGAAAGGGAAGATTACATCAAGGAAAAAGGATTTTTAAGATGCTAGAGGATATACTAGCAAAAGAGGAAACATACTGGAGACAAAAATCCAAAGAAAATTGGATCAAAGAGACAATAACACAAGGTATTTCAATAATGTGACAAAAGCTCATAGAGACATCAACTCTATTACAAAAATTAGAAAAGGAAATGGGGAAGTTACATAGAATCCTGAGGAGATTACTAAGGAGAGTGTATCTTATTTTTGTACTCTTCTCAACAACTTAGAAGGATCTAGAACCTGGAAACTCAAAATCTTTTTCAAGGTATTCCACATATGGTTAATGAAACTCAAAATAAGAAGTTAAAGGAGAAATTCTCAGAGGAAGAAATTAGAATTGTTGTCTTTTAGCTTCACCTAGACAAGGTACCTAGCCCTGATGGACTCCTAACTAGTTTCTTTTAGAGCTGCTGAGACATTGTAGGCAAAGAGGTGGTGGTTGCCATAAAAAATTTAAGAAGCTCAGATATTGTTTTGAAAGAAATTAACAACACATTCATTGCTCATATTTTAAAAAAGGAAAATCCAAGCAGTCTTGATGAATTTTGTCCTATCGCCCTATGCAACATCATTTACAAAATAATGTCTAAAGCCACTGCAAATGAGTATTCTCCCTAAAATTATCTCAGATGAACAAACTATTTTTGTTCTAGGAAGGTCAATTTTGGAAGGAGTGATAATTTCCTGAGGCAATTCATTCTATACAAAAAAAAGCAAAGTATGATGATAAAATTAGACATCAAAAAAGCATATGACAGGGTGGAGTAGTGTTTCTTATGCAAAGTTATGGTGGCCTTTAGCTTCAACAAAATTTGGGTAGTTTGGATATTCAATTGTATAGCCAAATCCCAAATACTCAATCATAGTTAATGGCACCCCTGTAGGATACTTCAATCATCTAGAGGAATAAGATAAGGTGACCCACTCTCCCCTTTTTTATTTGTCATCATGGTTGAGGCTTTAGGTAGGGCGCTAACAATTACAACTATTAATGGAAGCTTGGAAGGTGTGCAGGTGACCAACAACATTCCCAACATCACTCACCAACAATTTGTTGATGACAATGTTATTTGGTTCAACCAAACGCAGGGAGACTCAACAGTTGAAAGAGATATTGGACATACTCCTTTTCCTTTGGTCAAGTAGTGAGCATAGTCAAACCTAAAATATACTTCTTCCACATGAATCCCTAGAAAGAACAAGAAATCCTTAGAATTCTCATCTTCAAGAAAGGTGAGTTTCCCTACACGTATCTTTGTCTTCCATTAGCTATTAGTTTGAGAAATGGAAAACTATGGGATCCTCTTGAACTCAAAATAAAAACAGGTTGATCGCTTGGAAAGGGAAGTGGTTGTCTTGGGCTGACAATGTAACTATGATAAAGGTTGTGATCTCTGTGATTCCTATATATCTAATGCCTTTCCTTTCCTTGCCTGCTAGGAAGTTTCATGCATCAAATCAAAGAATGAGAAGATTCTTTTGGAAAGGGACCACAAAGTAGAAGATACCTTTGATAGGCTAGGAGAAGATTTGCAAGACCAAAGCGACAGGGGGTGTTGGTCTGAAAGATCTCCTTAAGAAGAATAAGGCATTAGGAGCAAAGCTATTCTAGAAAATGCATACAGATAAGGATGCCAAATTGGCAAGGATTCTACAAAACAAGTACCTGAATAACAATTATGAAAATAGTATATTAACACCATCAAATTTTCCTCAAGGGTCAAGGATATAGAACAAGTCATGAAGGATTGTAGACATCTCATAACTAATCATTTGACCTGGGATGTTTATGACGAGAATTTTTCCCTTTTTTGGGAAGAATCATGAGGTGGTTTCCCATGTGTGGATAATTTAATAGATATAGGGAAAATGAAGGGAAATTTAACCTAAGCTCGGGGCACAATGGTTAGAGATTATATGTAGGTCTATCTCAAGGATTGAATCCCAACCAAGTTGCAATGGAAATATTTGGGTTTGATGGGTTTACCAAAAAATAAGGTAATGCAATTGCAAGCCATACTCAATAACAAGCTAATTATTGTTCAGGAAGGAAAGGACAAATTGGTATGGGCTAGTTCAATATCTAGGCAATACAACACAAAATATGGCTATCAAACCTTGGTCAAGCATTAACCTATTCCGTCTCTTCCTTTTGCATCTTTACTGGCATAAACTCTATTTTCCAAAAGATGACATGTTTGTATGGGTAGCGCTACAAAATAAAGTGTTAATGGCAAACAAGTTTGCTAAGCTAGGATATTAGGGCCCAACAAGGTGTGTTCTATGCAAGAATAATGAAGATAATGTGAACCATTATTTCTACAATTCCCTTATGCTCAGGAGTGTTGGTAGTGGTTGTGTGCTAAACTAGGATGGGTCAATGCATTGTCAAATGACATACTTAGCTTATTCAAGTCTTGGCCATTTTAAAGAAGAAGGATGTATTTGCAAACCTATGGATAATTAGTCCCTCAATTTTGGTGTGGGAACTATGGAAGGAGTGCAATAGGAGAATATTCCAAGAGAAAGAGATTGACCTCCCTTCCTTTCTTAACAAACTCAAAACCACCATTGTTGAATTAAGTAATCACAGATTGGTAGTGCAAAACCCTCATAATCAACCTTTCACAGATTAGGATGTGAAAATGAGGTATACTTGGTTTGGTCTAAGATCTTGATCGATAGGCAAAGAGGGGAGGAGGTCTCAAACTAAAAGAGATGTTGCTTCCTAGACTCCTCCTTTCGAAGGGTAGTATAAATTAAAATTTGATGGCGCGTTAAGGGGAAATTTTGGCACTTTTGTGCTAGTTGTATTATCTGAGATTGGGCTGGTAGAGTCGTGGGAAAAATCTCAAAATATCTTCCAATAGGAACCAATAATATGGCATAATTCTAGGCTCTTGTGGAAGACCTACAACTATGTTAGGAACTGAAGATCAAAAAACTTGAAGTTGAAGCTGACTCATATAGTTGTCAATGCGTTTATAACAATGAAAATTGAAAATTAAAAATTGAATGTTATTGTGGATAAGGTATTGGAAAATTTTAATCAATTTAACAACTACTCATTCTCTCATGTGTATAGAGAAGCTAATGTTGATGCTGACTGTTTAGCTAATTCAAGGGCAAATGGTCACTGTTAGATTTTTCTAAATAGCCTACCCAAGATGTAAATGATTGAAGGAAAGAAAATACATAAATAATAGATGAGAAAGAATAAACTATAGTCCTCTCAAGAGAATGCAAAGCTTCTACGATCTCAAGAATTTAGATTACAAAGGAAATAACTTGGTTATGAAAGGCCAAGGGGAGAGATAGGATGTAACTAGATTATGACAAGTGTTGGAATCCTATGAGGTGTGACAACTCAGGTCATTAAAGCTCAACAACCTTATCCCTATTTTAAGTTAATCTAGTGTGAAGAGGACCTAAGTGAACTACCTAGGAAATGAACTAGCTAGATAAAGTAGCCCTTTCACACTAACACCCCCTTAAGTGCAACTTAGGGAGAAGTATACAATGAAAAGATTCAAATATGGGTCATGGCTACTAGGCCTGATAAGGTACCTAGATACATAATAACCTCTCAAATACTAAAAGAAGGAGAAAACCCAATGGGAAAAAACTCCGTCCCATGAGAGGTTGAATGAAGAAGTTCTAAGTGACCCCCCAGAAGAGATGTCCTGCAACCTCAAGAGAGATCAAAGATGAACATACTTGCTCTCAGTGAAGGGTTTTGTGAAAATATCTGCAACCTTGTCTGCTATAGGAAAGTAGTGCTAATCAATGAGCTACTCCTAAATCACCTCCTGGAGAAAATGCATATGGATCTCGATGCATGTTTGGTTCATTGATGATGGAATAGGTTCTTCGAGATTTGGATGGCATTCTAGTTGTCACAATAGATGATTGATAGCTTCTAAAAGATGATACCAAGTTCATCGAGGATATTTTGAAGCCAAATAGCCTTAGTGGAAGCATTAACAACCCCCCAATACTTAGCCTCAGTTGAAGAAAGAGCAATGGCATGTTGCTTCTTTCTCTGCCAACAAATAGGACCAGAACCATAGTGAAAATTGTAACTAGAGGTGGAATTGCAATCATCAATATCACCAATCTAATTAGACTCTGTGTATCCAAGTAAGTTTGATCTTGTTCTTGTTGCATAGTGAATCCCACACCTATGAGTGCCTTAGATATATATAGTGCAAGATGTGTTTGGAAGCTTTCCAATGAAGCTCGTGGGGTTCCATCATGAAGCATGAAATAATGCCAACTACAAAGGAAATGTCAAGGTGAGTATGATTCGAGTATATGAGGCTACCAACAAGTTGATGATGGGTGCTGTCATAATAGTGGTTTACAATTCCTGAGAGGAACGAATTTTAGCTGAAATCACATATTTTTAGAAAATATAATGATTTAAGCCTTAAAAATTTCTATTTTAAGGATTCCAATTGAAGAGGGTTTGATCAAATCACCTTAGATCAAACCCCCTTGGATAGAACCTTGCTAGTTTTAAACCATACCTATAAATGCGTCTCCTTTACACCTATCAAAATGCTGATAAAAAATCACTTTTGATTTAGCTTTTGGGGATCAAATGAATTCATTTAAAATTTATTTCAAATGATTATGGTATTCCACAGAACAAGCTATCCAATGAATATAATTTTAATATGTTTTGGTTTTGTTATGCATTTGTTTTTAAGTTTTATTAAACATAGGTTTTTCATCGAAAATGAATTTCTTTGTTCTTCACATGTGGAAAAATAGAAGATTATCAAAAAAAAAATTGAAAAATATGAGTGCACCAGATATTGAAGTCCTTGATCCAACAAAAAAAATAAAATAAAATTTTGACATATACAAAAAAGTTACGTGTTATACGGTCATGTGTCTGAATTGTAATTGCTTGACTTTGAAACTTGATTAAGGAAAAAATATTCAATAAAAAACTATCTAACCAAGTGGAAGCACTAGATATCAGAGTTACAAATCTAAATTTGAAAGAATTAGAATTTTATCCTTCATAGAAAAAAAGTTATGCGTTATACGGTGTGCGTCACTTTTTAAAAATGTTGTTTTCTGAAAAAAATCAATTTTTGTGGGAGAGAAAAAGAAGTGCAATTTGATTCCAAAAATTTTGAAAAAAATATTTTTAGAATCTATAGACAAAATTTGATGAGACTCTAGTTTGCACCATCTTTAAATTCCTCACAATTTAGCCGCTATAAGTGCCCGAATGTGAAGATTTAGTTAAAAATAATAATTTCAGTGTCTAGTTTGGCCAAAAATTGTAAACCACAATTATGGGCACCCTGATACAAGGTAGCATCAACTATGGTGTGGAACATTTCACCTCAAGCTTAACCCCAAATAGAAAGGGAGTTGGTACAAGCTTACAATCAGTCATTTGAAAATGTGACAAAAGATCAAGAGCATACTTGAACTGTGTAAGAGAGATCCCAGAAGAGGTTTGAGTGATCTTGATATCGAGAAAGTAGTGCAAGAGCCCCAATTCAGTCATGGAAAATTTGTCATGCAAAGGAGTCTTGACAGTCATAATGATGGATGAAGTGCTCCCAGTGACAATTAAGTCATCAACATAGAGATCCAAAAAGAGGAGAGCATCCTCCTACAGCAAGATGTAGACATTTAGATCTAGGTGGCATCTAGATAACCTAATGGAGAGAAGAAAGGAGTCTATTTTGGCATACCAAGCTCGTGGAGCCTGTTTGAGGCCATAGAGAGACTTGGTTTGTAAACTAGTGAAGAATCTTGAATGAATCTTTGTGGCTACTCCATGTAATTTTCTTCATTTAGATCTCTATGAAGAAATGCACTCTTCACATCCATTTGATGTACAACCCAACCATGAGTTGCAGAAATAGAAAGTAGCAAGTGAATGGAGTTCATTTTGGTGACATGGGCAAAGGTATCAATGTAGTCAATACCTTGTACTTGAGAGAAACCTTTGGCCACAAGCCATGCTTTATATTTGTCAACTGAGCCATCCACTGCAATTTTGGTTCAATAGATCCACTTACACTGAACCATTTTTCTTCCCTTAGGAAGTGGAACAAGATCCCATGTTTTATTCTGCTTTAAAGATTTATACTCTTCCTCCATTGTCGAATCCCACTCAACAACACTAGAAGATTCACGAAATGATTGTGGATCTAAAGCCACAGAGATGTAGGAATTTGGAATGTCATGATGTTGTGATTGAGTTTTTCTAATATTGAAAGGATCCCCAACATGAACACTTGCAGCCTCAAGTGTTTGACAAACCCAACAAGGCATGGTAGGGGATGGAGAAGGAGATTCCAAACTCTGTGAAGAGGAAGATGAAATCTCATGATCAACTCGACGACTAGAGGAATCTTGAGTAAAATCATCGATGTCAGAATCCTCTAAATGCACTATTGAGAAAGGAAGATTAGAGGATGAGCTAGAAGATCTTTCCTCAAAATGCACACTGCACTCAATGAATAGCTCCTGTGTTTTAGGATCCAATAGCCGATATCCTTTGACACCATTAAGGTAACCAAAAAAGATGCAAGGCCAACTCTTTGTTTCCAAGGCCTTGCACTTCTTTGAAGGAATATGTGCCCATGTTGGGGAGCCAAAAAATATAAAGTTCCTCACAACAAGTTTCCTGCTACACCAAGATTCAAAGGGAGTGATTCTCTTTAATGCCTTATGTGGAACTCTGTTCTGAATGTGAGAAGCATAGTTGATAGCTTCTACCCAATAAGCAAGTGCAAGGGAGCATGCATGGATCATGCAACTAGCCATCTCTTTCAGGGACCTACTTTTTCTCTCAACTACACCATTTTGTTGTTTGTAGGCAACATTATGTTGAAGATCAATCCCTTCAAGAGTACAAAATTACTCAAATCAATGGTTCACATATTCTTGGCCATTATCAGTTAGAAGAATTTTGACAAATTTCAAGATTACTTCTCAGCGTGAGCCTTAAACTCTTGAAATCTTTCGAATACTTTTGCTTTGTGTCGAAGAAAGTAGACCTAAGTATATCTAGAAATTCATCAATGAAGGTGAGAAAATAATGAGCCCTACTAAAAGATAATGATGGCAAAGGACCCACCAAGTCACTATGAACCAATTCAAGGACTTCCGAAACACTCCAAGCCTTCCCTTTGTTGAACTTGTCCTCAAGATGTTTTCCCAAGGAACAACCCGAACAAACACCATCAAAAAAATTGATCTGAGGAAGACCTGTGACCATATTCTATTTTTTGAGTTGTTGAAGATAGCGATAGTTGAAATAGCCAAATCACTCATGCCATATTTTGCTCACATAATTTGAATGGGTGAGCAATGTAGTGGATTGTGAATCAGGTACAAAATGAGAGAAATAATACAAGCAAGACTCATGATTGGCCTTACCAACTGCAAGGAGTGTATTATCTTCAATATTTCTAATAATGACAAAATCTGGAGTGAATTCAACTTTTCTACCATTCTAATTGATTTGGTAGATGGAGAGAAGATTGGCTGATAAATCAGGCACACAAAGAACATCTTCAAATGTACCATTTCTAGCATCAATTGAACCCTTCCCAGTTACATCCACTAGAGAATCATCCCCGATGAGAATGTGGGGCACATAACAAGGCTCCCACAAATAAAACGATTCTTTAATAAAACCCATGTGATGTGATGCACTCAAGTTAAGAATCCACTATTTTGAAGAATCAACAATAGCAACAAGTGCAGTTGCTTTCCCTTTACCTGATTTAGAAGGAGTAGAGGATTGTTGAGCAACATACGAAGGTAGATTAATGTTGTTCTTTTTAAGATGTTTTTACTCATTGATATTCTTCTTATGACAATAATTCTCCTCATGACCAAGTTTCATGCAGTAGCTACAAGGTGGCCTTTCCTTCTTTTGAAAATTCCCCTTTGAAGAGGAGTTGGAGTAAACTTTTGTTGTAGAAGATGATTGTGCCTGATCTTTATGTGACTTCTTGAACTGCTTTTATATTTGTCAAGTTTCCCTGATTCTTTCTGACCCTTGGGTTGACCAACCATCAAAGCTTGTAAGTGTAAAGGCTTAAGAAGACCCATGGAAAGAAGCTTTCTTTGTTCTTGCATCAACATTTCAAAAAATGAAGCAAAAGAAGGTGTAGTGAATGCAGATCCCATTGCCAATCTATGAGTGTGGAAGCTAGAAAAAAAAGTTGCATATTTAGATCCAAATTTATTGAGAATGTTATAGACAAGTTGAATCTTTTTCTTCTCTAAGACACGTGATTTACATTGTGCTTTAACGCAATTGACCTTTTTTACATAATCTTGGATGTTGTCAAAATACTTTGGATCAAGACTCATTAGTTCGTTGTCAATTTGATAACCATGAACTTCATCAGTCGTACCATATAGAGTTTTTAATTTTTCCCATGCATCATGTGAATCTTTACATTCTTCAATTTGAAACATTATATCAAGAGAAACTAAACTCCTTAAACAACCAAGAGCTTTTGTATGTTCAAACATCTAGAGTAATTTTTCCTTATCATTTGTGGGTCCAATTACCTTCTTCTCAACATAAGGTGTATATCCTAGTTGCATTAAAAAAAATTCCATGCATTTTGATGTCATGTATTCTAGCTGTATGGTGTGAGCAATGGAAACTTAAATGTACCCATAGTGAAGGAAAAATAGAGCACAAAGTAGAAGAGATGTACAAGCACAATGACAAAAAGAGACCCCCTTCTTCACTAAATCAAAGAACCCCCTAGAGAAAAATGATTTGGCACTTTATATTTAGTGTAGTTACATATTTTTGGACTTCAATGCTTTTACAAATCTTCAATAAATGAGCATGTGTTGAAAGTATATTTTTGGTACAATACCATATGAAATAAATAACATCAATGTGAAGTACATGAAAAATTACGTACTTGATCCAAGGTTGTATGCAAAAGTTATGCAACTTTGAAGTTCTCAAAATGAGAATGGTGAGACCTGTCCTCTCTGAGAATTAACAATTTCTAAAAATTTGTGTGCCATAATTTGAAACTTTCCTTATCAATGCATAGAGCACAAAAAATTAGACCAAATAAAAAAAATCATTGAATTTGTAGCTTTGGAGCTCGAGTTATGAGCTTTCAAAGTTAGTCTTCAAAAATCATTTGAGCAACGAAGAGGGAGTGTGATTTTTCAAAAAAATCCACCAAATTTAGCGGAACTGCTACTAAAGTTAGCAGTCCACCAAATTTAAATATATTTTCTAGATAGTTTACACCTCCGCCAAATTAGCAGATCTCCAGATAAAACTAGCAAATGACCATAGTTAAAAATCCACTAAATTTACCACCAAATTTGGCAACTTTGCTAAAAACGTTGAAAATTTTGAAATTTTTATTATTTTTAATATTATAAAAAAATTTAAAATGTGTCGATGGAATTTTTTTTAAATTATATTATTTTATCACTAAAAATATTAAAAAAATGTTGAAGGCCTGAAGGCCAAAGGTTTTTTTGTAGGATGCACAGGGTATTGTGGACCTATTAAAGGCATGAAGCCCGAGTGAAAAAAGCAAAGTTTTCAATGTTTAAAGGGAATGCGATTTAAAGAGAGGTTGTGGCTTATGTAAGGAGGTGCCCCTCTTTAGAGGAGCGGCTAATTTTTAAGGAGCCACTCCTCTTAAGAGGGGCATACTTCCCAAGCATGTCACTCACAGGTACACGGATTGCATGGAATTAATACATACACACAAGCATACATACATATAGGCATGCATATATACATAGAAATATACATACATACATACATACAAGCATACATACATACATACATACATACATAAAGGTATACATACATACAAATATATATACAAACATACATGCATCAAACATACATTTAACAAACTTGCACATAAACAATTTCAGGAGAGACATAACACGAGCGTGTTGTAATGTGCTCGCGTTATGTAAAGCTTGAGAAACATAACACGAGCGTGTCATAACGTGCCCGCGTTATGTCAAGCTTGAGAAACATAACATGAGTGTGTTGTAACACGCTCTCGTTATGTCAAGCTTGAGAAACATACAACAAAATTTTACAAAAGGGAGCAAAATACAAAACAAGACATAATGCGAGCATGTTATAATGCGCTTGCATTATGTCAAAACTGTGACATAACGTGAGCGCATTATAATGCACTCACATTATACCTTTCTTTGGGAATCCCCAAGCCTTAGGCTTGGGATTTTCTTTGTATTTCCAACCCAAAGGCTTGGAGTGCCTTCCCAACATCCAAAGATGTGCTTTTGCATATTGTATAGGATTTCACATAATCTTCTTCGTGCTAACCATAAGGTTTGCATGTGTTTCAAGGTTGAGTAAATCAAACACCTGCATAATGTTAGGATCTCTCTTAGCTATTTAACGATGCAATTTTTTCACATTTTGACAATGTTAAGGCTTTCATCTTTAATTTCTTTTGTTTGTGTGTCTATTTTTTGTCAAAAAACAGTGTTTCATATTTTTTACTTTATTTTTTACCATTCATTAAAATTTCAAATAAATTACATTTTTATCAAGTAGACTCCATTCTACACATATTTATAAAGTAAATTTTCAATTAGTTTTCAAAAATTATAGGGGTGGCATGGCCAAAATTTTGTTTTTCAGGATGTGTCCACTTTAAAAGCTAGTAAAAAATTAAATATTCATTAAAAAATTATTAGAAAATTCAGGCATATAAACTACATGCTATTAGCTAATTTCTCACTGAAGCAATTTTAAAAATACCAAAAAAATTTAACCTTTTGAGGGAGCCACAAAAGATGCTATGTTATGTTTTTTTGACGAAAAACAACACCAATTTCTATGGCTCCCTTTTTGAACCCCTTAATCTCTACCGTTTAAAAAAAATAGTAGTTTAGAAAGTAGACTTAGAGCACTACGAATATTTTTTTGTTGCATCTTAAAATTTTGAGTGTAACTATCCTCAATTTCTCATCCAAGGTCATTATTTCCTAATTTCAAAACAAAGTGGCCACTTAAGACCCATTATTGGCCCCCCATCTTTTTGCACTTACCTTATTACAAAATTATTTCAATCAAGAATCATGTTAGCAACACATCAAACTTATGAGTAAGATGGTTCATGTTTTGTGAGTACTAACACTTGAAGGACCTTCAATCATGTCAATTTTCTTTGCATGAGATGTGGATAATGAATTAAATCTATCAAGGAGCTTAGATATGAAGTGGTAAGTTGCAATAGTTGTCAATTTATCACTTATTTTTTTCCATTTTTCCTTTTCCCAATCGAGGGTAAGCACTCTTTATATCATCATAGTCATTGTGTATGTGGAAACACCAAAATTGGGTTTGACTTAGGCAAGCCCCTATAATGACACAACTCTTTCTCTCCTTTCTTGTGTGTAGGTTATAGATCTTAAGCAAATTTGTAAGGAGATTCAAGGCCTAATTGCAAGATCAAGCTTAAGCATCCTATCTCAAAAAATTACAACAAAGAGAATTATTTATCAACATATAAAGTTTCAAAGTTGAAACCTATAAGGAAGAACCTAAAAATTGTAACCTACTAAGACCTATTTAGAGATCCAAAAAGGAAACATTTCTAGTCTAGGGAACCCATGCCCTTGACTAGCTAGTTTCAATCTAGATCTAAATGTCAGGTTCCTCTATCTCCACACTTTGCTTCTTTGTAATCTATTTTTGTGTTTCAATTTTACAATTTTCTATAGTTCCATTAGTTTGTTGTAGTTTCATCATTAGCCTAGTTCACTATTGCTTCGCACACATCGCTTCTAAATCATATCCAACCCTGCTACCACATAAAAGGGACAAAAACCCTAATCAACCAGTTTGAATCTTCCATTGAGGATAGTAGCCAAGTGGTATTTATGATGATTTTTGTGTCCCTAAATGTCAGATGGGCTAAGGTGTAATTTATACCCTAGATCATGTTTTCCCCTGTTACATTGGTGGTTGTCGTTACACCAAAAGATCGACCTATTAATGCCTGATATAACTACCAAATTTATACAAGATCCATTGGAGGCAACTAAGCCATGCCATGAACCCAAGCGCTACGCTACACAAGGAAGACCAAGGGACACACCATCTTGCAACAATCCCCCCAAGGCAAGCAAGGGGTTCAAACCTATGACCTCGACTCTGATACCAATTGTTACATTGGTGGTTGTCGTTGCACCAAAAGATTGACCTATTAATGCTTGATACAAACACTATATTTATACAAGATCCACAAGAGGCGGTTAAGCTATGTCACGAACCCAAGTCCACCAGATTTATACAAGATTCACGAGAGGTGGTTAAGCCATGTCACGAACTTGAGGGTTGCACTGCACAACACAAGGAGACCAAGAGCAAATTCTTGTAACATTCCCATCACATCAAATTATTAATATTATTTTTAATCAAAATGAATACGAGCTATAAAAAAAAATTGAAATTAATGTAGTTTTCATCCAAACATATTTTTATCGGTACACTTCTTATATACATTGATATGATTGTTGAGTTTAATGATCTAAAATATTTTAATGTTGTATAATTTTTTTGATTAATAGGAAAATAGGTTTTTCAAGGACTCGAAACCCCAAATTATTAAATTTTGCTACATCAAATAAGAACATAGATAGACAACAACCAAGCCACAACTAACCAACAAGATAACAAAACAACAAAAAAACCAATAGACTATTTTAGATTCTTGAGGGTATCGACCACGTCCAACTCTTGGTTATAATGTTGATTGACTAGGGTTAAGAGTTCCTCCTTTTCTTAATCAAAGGTCTTCTTTTTACTCCCTTGGGTGTGGGCACTTGGGCCTTTCTCACCTTTTGACACATTCTTTTTACCTTTGTCTTTAGCAAGTTGCTCTTTTAGCTTGTTGATACTCTCAATCATCGAGTCTTCCTTCAATTCCCTCATCTTCTCAATGAGAATATTTAAAGAATCTACATTGTTCTTAATAGAACACCAACTGATTTTTATAATCTATTCTACATGCTTATTTTAAACTCTTGAATCTTTTTTTCAATATCTTGCAAGTGGAGATCATAGTCAATTTTGAGCTCATTGATGGCCTCCTTAATGTCCATAATTTTTTCTTTTTAAGTCTTTAGAACTAGAAGTTGCATGATCACAATCATCCTTGGCAATCTTCTCCTGTAATCCACAAACCTTAACATTGACTTTGTTAAGTTCTAGAAGGAACCACTTGGTAAATCTGAAATTTCCCATCACACTCTCTCTTGTAACCCCTAAGACATCATAAATCTCATCCCTTTCAGCATGCAAGTAAGTAAAAGCCACCAAGAGAGGCTTAATGTTGGTAACATCAACAGTTTGATTGCTTAGGCCAAACATAGGTGAATGACCAAGCTCCACTCTATCATGGGTCTTCTCTTTGAAACCTTCCTCAACCACCTTCTCTTTTCCTTTTCCAACCACAACCCTAGGAGCTAACACATGCTATTTTCTTTGCCTCTAGACTCTACATCCACCCTCCTCCTCACCTGTTTGGGAACCTTCAAACCAAGAAATAGCCTTTCTAGTTTTCTTCTTAGGGGGAGTTTTCTTTGGAGGCGCCTTCATTTTCTTTTTCCTACCCACATCCAAAGGGGAGGAGGAAAGAACTTCCATTGAATCTGCCCTGACCTCTGTCTCTCGACATTCCTCAAATCATCATCATCATCTAGAGAATCATACCACATATTAGAATATTGCATAGATCTAGAAATATACTTCTTTTGAGCACTCTATTTACCTTTCGAAGTCTTAGTCAAGATAAGGGCTTTAACATACTCCATCAACAACAATACTAAGCCCTCATACAACACTAGTGCATTATGGTTTTTGACATGATCTTTCACATAGGAATCAAGTGAAGCAAGTAGATAGAAAGGAAACAAGACAAGCAACTTGTGTCTAAAATGATTGAGGAAATTGAAATGCACACCCAAAATATCTTTGTACCTATTGTCTAAAGTGACATATCACATTATCACCACCACCTCCACCCAAATGGGCTTAATGGACAAATGATCATACCCCATGAGGAAAGCTTCACCAGTCTATCCCTCTCATTGCCTTTAAAGAACTAATTTAAATCCTCCTCATTCGCTTTACCATCTTTGAAGAACTTCCTACCTTGCAGCTAAAGCTCAAAAATCTCTACAATAACTTCCTTAGAGATCGAGGACTCAACACCTTGCATAGTCAAAGTTTGATTCCTCCATCCTTTAACAAACAATTTGTTGGCTTCATGATCATATCCATGGAGTCGTTCCATATATAGTGTGAGACCACCTTCCTCAAGGATACAACATACTTTGAGTTTTCTCCTGACCCCATCACATGAAAGAGTCTCAACCTAGCTACGATCACCTCCCATTTTCACCAAAATTCTTTTGCTCTTATCCCTCCAGAAGCTTCCCAATAACCAGGCATAGACAATGGAAGCAACCTCCAAAATACCCACAAAATGTGTAGTGAATGAAAATCGTTAAATACCCATCCCATCTTATCTTAGGACATGTGCTTTGCATCATTAATCAGAATGGTGCAAACCTTGATGGGTACTAACAAGTACCCATCACATGCTTTAGAGTACTGAAGTGTAACCCCTTCATTGGTGAAATAATCCACCAACGAATTACCTTCCCTAAAAACATGTGAAATTTTGATCTTATCAAAAGTGTTAATTAGCCCTTGGGAATCATGAATTAGAGCTTCAATCGACCAACTAAGGGTGCTCAAATTTAGCAAATATCTAATAATGTTGAGTGAATCCCCCTCTATCCAATTTTTTTTAATGTCACTATTAAATGCCAATTTGATGTCATCATATGCAACCTTGACTTCAACTAAGTGGTTAGTTTGGGTTCCCAATGGGAGTGCCATCACTGATATTAACCTACCCTCATCATCTTTTAACACCCCCCCACAACCAACAGGCCCATGATTCCCCTTGACTGCCCCATCAAAATTAACCTTCACCCATTGTTTCAGTGGTCTTGTCCAAACAACATTTTCTTTGGGCTTTTTCAACGATTTGAAACAACATGATAGATCAAAGTTGAGATTCCACTTTGCCGCCACTTGAGTATCATACTTATGGACAAATATTTTTTGACCATCATCTTCTTGTCAAGAAGCCTGATCTTGAAGTTTTATTTAATAACTAAGGATTTCGTACAGAAAATAGCCTCTTCCTTAAGCATCACACTGAGCTAAAATCCTTTTTATTCATCTCCTTCCAGGCCCCCCAAGCAATATGAGGCATCGACAGGGACCAAAGCAGCTGAAGAGAAATATTAGACGAAGGACAAGTCCATTGATCCAAAAAATCTTTAAAGGAATTTGGAAACAATCAACCAAGGTTCCATAGGGAGATAAACCTTCCCCACACATAACACGAGAAATTACAGCTAAGGAAGATGTGAAAGGCATCTTCAAAACAACATTCACACAAAGCACATCTATTGGGAATGGCACATCCTCTCCTACGCAAATTGTCCACCGTCAAAACTTTATTTTGAACTGAGAGACAAAAGAAAATATTGATCTTAGGGGTTCAAAATTGTTTCCACAGCCCACTCCAGAAAGGAGGAGAGGAGGAAAATTTTGAAAACAGGCCAAAAGTCGAAGTCATAGAGAACTTCCCATAAAAAGGAGGAAACCAAATAAGCTTATTTGACTTGGGAATTGAAGGAATATGAATCCGACTAGAGAGGAGCAAGGGACAAATCAAGACTGAAGATTTTTTCATTTTCCATCTTGAATATAGTTAGCCACCTAGTAGCCAAAGAACCTTAGGCAAGCATCTTTAAGGGGGAACATCTCACTGCAATTCCAAAAATGGGTCATTAACATACCAAGTATCCTCCTAGAAAAGAATTTGTTTACCATCCCCAAAAAGCCATCTAGTTCCTTCCATAATAACATTTCTAGTAGGAAGAATGTTCTTCCAAAAGCAAGAACATCCAGGATGTCATCAGTTGCCAATACTTCTCTTACATTACTATGCCCAACAAAGCATTTATTCTTCAAGATATTTGACCAACCTATGTTATAAAAAAAAAATGCCAAGTATTTTTAGATAAAAGAGCTGAGTTAAGATTTCTAATTTTCCCTATATCCAACCCACCCCACTTTTTCAACCTCCAAACTTTATCCCAAACTAATAAAGAAATTATCTTCCTTTTCTTTGAGCAGCCCAAAAGAAACACTTCTATATTTGTTCAAACTTCTCCTCAAATTTAGTCAGAATTTTAAAAAAGGTCATGACATAAATAGGTAAGTTTTAATCAAGTATTAATGTTGTTTTTTTATCAAAATAAGTAACCTTATAAAAATATTGAAATTATTGTACTTTTTGATCCAAAAATATTCTTGTCCATAGACTTCTTATACATTCATTTATGCTAGGCCACACCATTTTTCTGTTTTATTAGATCATCACTCTAAATTTCCTATCACTAATCTATTACACCCTCTAAAAATGAAAATACTAACCAATATCATAACATTATAAAACCAAGCCTTATTATCTCTGCATTTTGTTGTGCATCTCATTCCAATAAGTGGGCCAAAAGGAAAAATCAGACAAATATCCTTCAAGGTATGATTGTAAATCTCTATGTCTACCTAGCATGGATGGAAGTTTGGTAGAAATTTGGTTTCATCATTCTTTCCCATGGATGTGAACGTTGCTGCCAAAGGAGGGCCAACCTCAGATCTTAAATGTCCACTGCAAAATCTATGGATCTGCAGTAAAAGAAAACGACATGACGACATAACCAGAGTGCATGGTGTACAAACGTAAGGAGAAAAGAAGAAAAGTATGTCATTTCATATAACGTGGGGAAGAGACACTTTGCTCATTGTACAATATAACCTGTAGCATTTATTTCTCCATTAGATACACTGTTCTTTTGGTTCCAAAGAAACCTAAAATCACCGAAAACTGCGAATGTTTTTACCCAACAGAACTGATTCTTAAAATGTCATCAAATGCGCAGACTTATCACCATTAACGCAACCTCCCACACGAAGAAAAGAAGAAAAGTACCTATGGCATTTCATAGAACGTGGGGAAGAGATATTTGTTCATTGTACAATATAACCTGTACCATTTATTTCTCCATTAGATACACTCTTCTTGTGGTTCCAAAGAGACCTAAAGTCACAGAAAACTGTGAATGTTTTTACCAGACAGAACTGATTCTTAAAATGTCATAAAATGCTCAGAGTTATCTCCATTAACGCAACCTCCCACACGAAGCCTCATGTAATCAATTTAATCAGAAATCGGTTTGTAATCAATCTTAACTGGTCTAAAATTTAGTCTTTTTCGCCGCAAATTACGAATAAGAACTCACCTAAACTTGTGTAAATTTCCTGTCAAAGATATTGTACGTGACGGTGTACGTACACTTGGAGTTGGAGCTGTAAACCTACCACGTTTGAAAATTTAGGCATTTTAGCAGAATGTTGGTTGTACACGGTACATGTAGTAGTTTTAATCAGTGAACGATATAGAATTTTTGTAAAATGAGACATAAATATATTTTAAATGAAAAATGATCTGTTGATTATTTCAAAATGAACTGGTTCGGTAGAGTGGATGTGAGTAGACACCATCATGATAGAGAGATTTTAGTAATTTATTTTTAATGAAAATTGATCGTCCATGTTTCAAAATGAAATTGGTTTTATAGTGGATGTGCATAATCATTTATGATTCTTATTATCCTTTTCAGTCTATGAGATGATAGGGACATTTTAGTAATTTATTTTTGATGAAAATTGATCAGCCGATGTTACAAAATGAAATTGGTTAGGTAGAGTGGATGTGAGTAGGCATTCATGGTCCTTATTATCCTTTTTCAGTCACTGTCATGATAGAGAGACTTTTGTAATCTATTTTTAATGAAAATTGATCGGTCGATGTTTCAAAATGAAATTAGTTTTATAATGGATATGCACAATCATTCATGATTTTTATTATCCTTTTCAGTCTTTGTGATGATAGGGACATGATAGTAGTCTATTTTTGATAAAAATTGGTTGGTCGACATTTCAAAATGAAACTAGTTTTATAGTGGATGTGAATAGTCAAGGTACTTATTACATTTTCTTTAGTCCTTGTAATGATAGGGGCACTCTACTAATCTATTTTTGATGAAAATCGATTAGTTGATGTTTCAAAATGAAATTGGTTTTATAAGGGATGTGAGCAGTCATTCATGATGCTTATTACATTTTTTTAAGTCCCTTTTATGATAAAAACCCTCTAGTAATATAAACTAGGATCAAAGTCAATTAGTAAGTTATATTATGTACTTCTTTTAAAATTTTGACAATATCTTATAATATTAATACTTTTAAAAATAGCAAAATGGGTTATTTCTCTCACATCCTATTCATTTCTCTTGAATAACAAAATTATTTTATGACTTCTCTTCAATCTATTATTTGTTTAATTTCAATTTATTATTTTTGAAGCTTGTTTATATGAATTTATTTTTTCTCAATTACACAACTTATATTATTATTTTTAATTAAACAGTAAAAATAGGTTTTGAAGGGACCAAAAAATCTATACACAAAATAGGTTTACATGATGATTTCACGAAAGGTCAAGATTAGAAAACCAAAGGTAAAACCTCTTAGTCCAAAACAACATCAAAGATGTTTGTCTATGCTTTATGACTTTAGAGAGAGGTTAACCTTCAATTTTTACAAGAGATCTTGTAAAAACAATCTAGAGTTATACATGATGTACTATTGTCAAAATCCAAGACTTTTCCAACGTTTTGAGTACCTTAATTACACCTCTTGAGTCAAAACTTCAAGTCCAAGATCGTTCCTTAGATACCTTAGAAGTATAAACATTTTCGAAATGGATCTATACAAGTGGAAAATTTCAAACTAAACCTAGATCTAAACATTTCAAGGTGCCTAAATCATCAATATCCATCACATCTTTGTTTGTACAACCTAGTTTTATCTTCAGTATTTTTCATCCTTTAATCATGAAACTATGTCATGCAAATCAAATCAAACTTAGTCTAATCAATAAAATTTGTCATTCTATTTGACTTAGTTGTAATCCTTGGTACTATTTCAAACTTAGATCAATGCTTAGTCTTAATCATAACACTTATATGCCCATCCAAACGAGATCACAAAAGAGAAGACTCAAGGAAAAGGAACTTGGAACACTCAACTTTGAAATAGAAAACATAGGAAGTACAAGTAGTGAAGCATTCGATATCGAAACTCCCAACATTGAACCTCAAAATAGTGAGATCCCTAGCAACATGGCTGATGCAGAAGAAATCCCTATTCCTAGACTCAACAACACTCAAGGGGAAGAAATAAATGATGAGGATATCCAACAAGAAGAATAAGACCCCAACTTCCATAAGTTTTTGGAAAAGATTTTTGAAAGAGATGAGGAAAAATACCTATTAATGTTAGCCAATCAAGGAGTCAAACTTCCCCCTAATTTTGACATCAACATCTTAAATGCACCTCTCCAGAAGCCTAAAAAGGAAACAGAACAAATGGTTACTTTAACTCACCAAATGAAGAACCTTCAACAACAAGTTATAGATATGCAAAGGGGAACTTTGAAATGATACTTGATCAAGGAAATTTGTCCTTATCCCTTTAATCCATCCATCAACATGATTCCTTTCCCTAAACGTAGTGAATTTCCAAAGTTGATAAGTACAATGGTACAACTAATCCATTAGATCACGTAAGGGAATTCTGAACAATGAGTCTAGAATTTGCACATGAGGAAACTTATTTGATGAGACTGTTTCCACGAAGTCGGGGAGGGACATGCCTTGAATGGTTTTCAAAGATTACACCCCCCGTCAACACATTTGAAGAGTTGGTCAATAGATTTCTCACTCAATACTCTTACAATATCCAACATGATATCACCATGAAAGACCTTTGCAACTTGAAACAAAAAAAGGACGAGTCTTTCCTCATTTTCTTGAAAAAATGGAGATTGTTTGCAAGGTATTCTCGTCTCGTGCCCGAAAAGGAAAAGATAGAGATTTTCAGTGATAACCTAAATGATGAGATGAGTTATAGGTTGTAATTACAATGTCCCCCTACCTTCAAAAAATTAATTGAAAACAGAATTAAAATCGAGGAAGCCTTAGTCAAAAGAGGTGTCATTAAAATATACAATGAAATATAATCATCCACTTCCTCTAACAACTACAACAGTGGGGACAAACCTAAATTTTGGCAACTAAACAAGAACATGGGTACCAATGAGGTCATAGCTAAAAATCAAAATACAAAACCTGTATTCAACCTAACGACAACTGCCACCAAGACTAATCAAACCAAAAATCCTCCCAACCCTCCAAATGTTAGCCAAAACATCAATCATACTAATTCGGGGACTAAAGCAACACTATTTCCAAAACCTTCCAATCAACGGAAATTCACACCATTGGGACAATCCTTGGATTCCTCCTTAATGGAACTTACCGAGGCTAAGCTTATCACAATGCTAGAAGCACAAAATTGGGATCCGCAAATCAAGCCCTTTTGATGGAACGGTGCCCATTACTGTGATTATCATCAAAACAAGGGTCATATGAAAAAAAAATATTGGCAATTAAAACACGCAATCCAAGATCTCATTGATAACAAAAAGGTACACATTGAAGGACCTCAAACAAATAGTGATCAAGGAGTGTTCAAGAACCCTCTACCCAATTATGAAAAGGGAGAGTCCTCTACATCGAATACCAAAGGCAAGAATATAAACCATGTTTATGATTCTACCATTCATTGTATTGAGATGGCTGAGAATTCCATCCAAGACATTGAAATTGGAAGCCAAGGGAAGGATGCCACTACTGAAATCCAGCACAATGATGACACCATCTCACATCAAATCAATGGCCTTTTACCTAGAAATCTAAGCACTAACGTTGACATGAATGACAATCAAATTAACGTCATCAAAATCACAAACGATCAAGACTGTACACCTATCAATGCGATTATGAGAGGACAAGCCAAGGTAACATTGAAACGAGCTACCCCTTCCACGTCCAAAATGACTATTTTTCCTATAACTCAATATAACATCATTGATTAGTTACAAAAGATACCTACTCAAATATCCATATTGGAACTTCTCAAGATTTCACCGACACACAAGGAAATCCTAGAACAAGCTTTAGTTGCCACCACGGTACCAAACAATATGGAAGTCTATAAATTTCAAGTTATGGTGGGACATTTGACTACACCTCATTGCTTATCATTCTCTGAACATGACGATGCATCCACCACCCATCTGCATAACGCTGCTCTCCACATCGAAGTCTTAATCCATAAACATTGCGTCAAATGTGTCCTTATAGATGGAGTAGGCCTAAATATCTGCACTCTCAAGCTTGTTCGTGAATTAGGATATTCTGAAAATGCTATTGATCCTAGAAGGAAAATCACCATAAAAAGCATATGATGATGAAGAAAGATCCTCCCAAGGATTGATTATCTTACCCATTCAAGTGGGACCAATCATCAAAGACATAGTGTGTCAGGTGTTAGACAAGGAATTGACATATAACATACTCTTGGGACAACCATGGATTCATGAAATGCAAGTGATACCATCAACTTATCATCAATTCCTAAAGTTTCCTTTCAATGGACAGGAGGTCACCATTGTTGCTGATTCTAACAATCCCCAATATTGCAATGCACTCAGAACAAGTCAAGATACCTTTGTACCACATAATAGATAAGTCATCAACTCTTATTCATCAAACAAAGAAAGTCCAGTGGGTTCTTCGTCAAGACAGTATGAGGAAAAGGCTCAATTTAAAGACAAAGGGGTCATTGACTGTATTTCATGCAGCAATAGAAGTCAGCTTGATGCCTTATCAAAATAATTGGAAAAGATCCAAATAAAAGACAAGGGCATGGGGGAATACTCATTTGAGCAATCTTCATACTTATCACAACTTTCATCTTCTCCTAAGTCACATGGACAACCATCCACCTCAAGACAACAATCTTTACAACCCATCACACTCTTTGATGGTAATTTTATAAAAGCAAGCACTCAAGCAGAGGAATCAAAAGACAGGGATGTACTAAACTAGTTATACAAAGATGAATAACCTTCACAGGTATCAATTTCCAATATATGCACATATAAGTATGGAAAAGGTCAGACAATCTTGAAAAAGATGGGATATTCAGGAAATGGTCCTTTGGGTAAAAGAAAATAATGCATTAGTGAACCAATATAGCTCGTCATAATGAATCCCAAAGATAAAACATGACTAGGATACATAGAAGACTCAAAAGAGGAAGCTACTCAAAGAGATGTCGAAAGAATATTACAACTATAGGCTAGTGAGGATCATGAAATAGATTCCAATAAATATGAATGGGACTCCCTCTTTGAAGAATCTTACCTAGACAAAGAGATCGATGTAATCCAAAAGTACACACCAATATGTATGAAAGGACAAAGTTTTGGTTCTAGACCACTTGAATATGGATCACAATATGTCGTTGACTCAAGTGAAGATGATCATTCTTCGAGCGAGATAGACACGTGGGAAGATAGTAACATCTTAGAACTCATTGGACAATTTGACAACATGGTAATCCTGATGCTTACATCTTATGACCTTGGCCAATCTAATGATTCCTTGTCCTTAATGCATCTTGAATTAATTGACTGGGATCAAAATGAGCCGCTTGACATACCTTTTCGAATGACGATACCCTCATGAAATTCCTATGTTCCAATAATACTAACACATGTTCTACCATTGAATATTAGGACGAAGCTCCTGATGAAGGGAGTGTCAAACCTTTCAGCTGCAAAATGGAAAATATAAGAAATGGGTCTAATAATGAAAACCATCTGATGGCACTATTAAATCAGGAAAAAGTAAAAACAAAGAGAGTATCTCAAGGTGAAAACCTCCCTGAGGCACCAAGAGATGGAAGGTTTGACACTCTCCTAGAACACTACCAAGAGAGATCTTTAGTACTAATTGAACCTACACAATCCATCAATGTTGGTACATCTGAGATAGTGAAGACCCTACGTTTAGCATAATCCATGATAGAAGAGGAGAAACCATGTTTCATCAAATTATTTGAGGAGAGGAAAATCAACTTTGCTTGGTCATATGCTAATATGCCAGGAATAGATCTAGAACTCATTATGCATCATTTATCATTACCACCTGACATAAAACCACTAAAGAAAAAAATGAGAAAGATACATCCCCATATCACCCTTCTGGTGAAAGATGAGTTGAAAAATCTATTAGATGCAGGATTCATAAGGTCTATTGACTATTTCGAATGGATATCAAACATTGTTCTGGTATCCAAACTAGATAAGAGCATCAGGATATGCATAGACTTCAAAGATCTCAACAAATCCTATCCAAAAGATGATTTCCCTCTACCAAACATTGATCTGATTGTAGACTTGACCGCGGGGCATGAAATGTTATCACTTATGGATGGATTTTCAAGATACAACCAAATAAAGATAGCACTTGAAGATCAAGATAAAACAGCCTTCACATGTCCTTGGGGCACTTTTCGTTGGAATGTGATTCCTTTTGGGTTGAAAAATGCTGGAGCAACATATCATACGACTATGAATACCATTTTCCATGGCATGATGCATAATTTTATGGAAGAAGATGTAGATGATCTGTTGGAAAAATCTACCCTAGAGAAGGACACCTATAGATTCTAGACAAAATCTTCACAAGATTGGAGAAATTCAAGGTGAAGTTAAATCCCAAGAAATGAGTGTTCGGTGTAACATCAGTTAAACTTTTGGGATACATTATCTTAGCTAAAGGAATTGAGGTGGATCTTGCAAAGGTCAAAGCCATCATGGAAATGCCTCCTCCTAAAAACATTAGCCAACTCAGATCATTACAAGGAAGGTTTTAGTCCATCAGAAGATTCATCGCTCAACTAGCTGATAAAACTCATTCTTTCAACCACTTATTACACAAGAATATCTCTTTCAAGTGGGATGACAAATGTGAAGTTTCCTTCAGTCAACTAAAGCAATACCTAATGACACCACGTGTGTTGATACTACTAGTCAAGGGAAAATGATTATTACTATACATTGCAACAACTGAGTTATCTTTGGGAGCCTTATTAGCACAAGAAGATTCCACAGGCAAAGAAAGAGCCATCTATTATATCAGCAAGACCTTATATGGTTATGAGATCAATTACACCTTTATTGAGAAAGCCTGCTTAGTGGTTGTATTTTCTACACAACAATTAAGGCACTACATGATAACTCACACCATGAAACTCATTGCAAAAATGGACCGATTAAAGTACTTACTCAACAAAGATGCTTTAATAGGGAGGTTAGCCAAGTGGGTCATGATATTGAGTGAGTTTGACATCCAGTATGTGGACATGAAAGCAATTAAAGGTCAAGCCATAGCAAATCAACTAGCTGAAGAACCATTGTCAAATAACAATCCAATGAACATTGAATTCCCTGATAATGATATCCTAAACATATCTACACAACAGTGGCTGCTATACTTTGATGGCTCTTATACACAACATGGATCAGGCACATGAATCTTTTTTGTCTCGCCACAAGGATACACCATTCCTAAATCCTACAGATTAATGTTCCCCTACACCAACAACACAGCTGAATATGAGGCATTGATCATTGGAATCAAAATAGTTGTTGAATGAAAAATCATAGAATTGCTAGTCTATGGTGACTCACAACTGTTCATTAACCAAGTCAACGATGATTATCAAACAAAGGATGACAAGTTTCTTCCCTACAAGAGGATGGTGGATGATTTCAAAAATTACTTTGTTGGGATCAAGTTTGCACAAGTTCCTAGAATATAAAACAAAGTTGTAGATGCAATGGCCACCATTTCTTCTCTCTTGTAGATACCTGAAAAACAAATACGTTATGAATTCATGGTAGAATAAGTGTCCAATCTAGCCTATGAAGACCCAGAATCCCAAGTGATATGCCATTTTTTTGACCCTCAAATTTCCCTCTATGTAGAGATCCATACCTACTTGCAACACAATACCCTTCCAATTAACTTATCTCGAAACCAAAAATGAAACTTCATTCGACAAGTGGCTTGCCACACCCTAATAACTGATGTGATTTATAGACAAGGTTTGGATGGTACTCTTCTTTAGTGTCTAGAACGTAACGAAGCTGAAACCGTTTTACAAGAGGTTCACGAAGGTATCTCTGGCACACATTCAAGTGGCTTAACTTTAGCTAAGAAATTATTATGATTGGGGTATTACTGGCCAAACATGGAGAAAGCATCATTTCAATATGTCAAAAGGTGTTCCAAATGTCAAATTCATGGAAACTTGATACATGCACCTGCACAAGAGTTGCATCCGTTCACATCTACATGGCCTTTTTGTCAGTGGGATTGGACCTTGTAGGTAAGATTCACCCCTCTTCCTCCAATGGACATAAGTTTATAATGACAGCTACATAATACTTCACCAAATGGATTGAAGCTATTCCTCTAATCACCATCACCAAGAAACAAATCTCATCATTCATCCTGAATTATCTCATATGTCAGTATGGTGTTCCTCAATCTATCATTACAAACAATGGACGACCCTTTAAGAATTAGGATGTTCAAGAGCTTTGTGAAAGATTCCATATCCAACATCAGTTTTCTACACCTTAGTATCCCCAAGGGAATGGCCAAGCAGAGGCCTCAAACAAGACTATTCTGAAGATTTTGAAGAAGACCGCCAATGACGCTAGACATGATTGGCATGTTCAACTAAACCCAACATTGTGGGCTTATAGAACTAGTATTCGTACCCCGACAGGAGCAACACCATATTCTCTTGTCTATGGGTCATAAGCTATTCTACCTATTGAGGTTGAGATACCATCCCTGCGTGTGTCACTTAAAGGGATGATTTCAAATGAGGATTACAGAGTATCTAGGCTACAAGAGTTAGAACTATTAGATGAATTCTGAAAACATGTAGTTGATCACCTAAAAGCTTATCAACAAAGAATATCTAGGAGCTACAATCATAGAGTAATACCTAGATCATTCCAGATGGGTGACTTAGTCTTAAAAGAAAATCCCTGTAATCAACAAGATCGAGATAAGAAGGGGAAATTTGAACCTAATTGGTTGGGTCCCTTTGTTATAGTATCAGTCTTTGGATCAGGAGCTTATCAGTTATCCACACCAAAAGGGGATCTGTTTGAAAAACCCCTCAACAACTTACATCTCAAAACATTTTACACCTAGCTCATCCAGTGCATTGGTAAAGGTCCTGAAAAATACCAAAAAAATAAAAAAATGTAAAAATCCAAAAAAAAATTAGAAAAAGGATTGAAAAATAGAAAAGATAAAAAGATTTTCCTCTAGTGTAAACCACTTAAGTGGCACTTTGGGCAAGTACCTTGGTGAAAACCTAGAAAATATTTGCCTTGCATAAAATAAGCACTCTCCATCTATCTTGGGCTATGTGACTTGCTTTGTAGCATTCATCCATCATGCTTCCATCTCTGCATTTTTCACGCTTCCATGTTTGCCTCATAGCTTGCTCCAGTGTTTGTATCATGGTATCCCCTAGAATTGCTCTGCCCATTCTAAAAATTAGTTTGTCTTATCATATCATAGTAGGGGCATGCCCTGCATTAGATTGGATTCTTGTACATTCTCAAGGTTGGAAAATCGAAAATAAAAAAACATTCAAAACAAATCGAAAATCCAAAAAACATTCAAAACATGTCAAAATCCAAAAACATTCAAAACAAATCAAAAATCTGAAAACATTCAAAACATGTCAAGATCCAAAAACACGTCAAAAAGTCAAAAAGACAAAAACATGGTTGTTATTCAAACTATGTCGTCTCTGAGCTTTAAATGTAGGCAAGGGTGATCTTTGATTATAACTCGAGACATTTAAGTCAGTCTTTTAGGTGTCCATTATGTTCATTTTTTTTTGTCTTGTAAATCTTGGTCGTGTCATCAGTTGAACTATGTGGTATTTGCGTGTATAATGTAGGAAAGGCTAATATGTTGATCAGCCCCCGAGGCCCCTAGGATAGGTCTTTAGGTTAGGTCTTGGTCGTCATGGTCATGTCTCACCCTGGACTAGGGGAAAAATCTTGCCCTCACTAGGGGAAAATAAACTTTGAGCTTGAATCAATAGACAAATAGTTGCTAGACGAAAGTTACAAACAAAAACTTCAAGTGAATGATCTTTCTGAATAAAGGGTTTATCAAGTTAAACATGAAATTTCAAATTGTTCTACTTTGATATTTGACATCATATCTCTCGATTCCTCGATGATGTATCGAACTAGTGGAGCAAGGAAGGAGTATGATTTTTCTTTGTCTATTGTCTATGAGTTTATCATTATTACTATGCAAGTTGTCACGAGATGTGTGCTACAAAGTATCACTGATGACATTCCAAATTTGCATAGGAAAAAGATTAACTCTTGTTTTTTTACGTAAGCAATGCTCATGTCATCTTGGTTTAATTATACTTAGATGCTTGTGTTAACTTGCAATTTTAAAACATCATGGAAGTAGTACTCAGGTCATCTTAGTCTAAAATATGCCATCGATGCTTGTAATCACTTTCAACATTTTAAAGGCCCAATGATGATAAAAATCATGACAAATTGGTTAATATAAATGAAAACTTTTGAAAACAAGATTTGCATAGTTAAGTTAGACTGCATTCATGTTAGTGTTGCATGTGTATTTATTAGGCTTTTCAATGCTGAAACGATTTCACAATGGTATCATCTCTATTATTAATGAATTGAGTACATTGGAAATTAATCGAAAACACATAATTCTTATTTAGTTGCATATCAGTTGCATCATCATTTGCATATCTTAGAAAACATTATCATCTCAATTACATTCATACATTCAATCATAGTATTTGCAGTAGAAAATACAATAGAAAATAGAAAAAAAAGGGACATACATTGCGTATCATTTCCAACATCAAAATCATATCATCCACTACACTTGAATAAGTGAGTCTCTTCAGATTTCCAAGAATGTTGGGAAATATGTTAGAGTTATGAAGCTTAAAAGATCAATCTACTATAGTCTTCCCACAACTTTTGGAAGTTGGACAGACTCACTTATTCAAGCTTAAGGCCTTGAACATTTGAGGTCATGGAAATTCCATCATTTGCATTACACATCATAATCATCACATTACATTGCTTAATCATAACCATCACATCACATTGCATAATCATCACATCACATTACATTGCATAATCATCACATCACATTACGTAATCATAATCATCACATCACATTGCATAATTAAAATACATTCATCACATTTCCTAATCATTATTATCAAATAAATTCACAACATTGCATATCATAATAGTGAAATCAACTACATATTAACATTTAGATCATAACCATTGCTGCATATCATATATCATCAAAAATGTCCTAATGCCCACATGTACAAGGATATCCAAAAAGTAGGATGAGATACATCAAAATCCAAAAGGGCACTGTATCATGGGAAACACATCCTCAATCTCACAAAAGGTGTATACACAATGTCCAAGGAACATCACAAAATGCTATGTCGAGCTCCCACAAGATGTTGATGCTCTCATTGAACTAGTACCTCCTCTACCTGACGGACTTGCACCTAGATCTCTCCTATCTCTAGGAAATGGTTGTGTGACACCCATGCTCATAGTCTGAGAACAAGATCTTCCAAAATGAGACTATACAAAACTCTCTCATCGCTCAGGAGGAACCAACTCATGATATTTACCTCTGTAAAATTGCAACTCCTGGGAAATGTGTTAGATCTCTCTAAAGAAATTTGTTGTACCTACAGATGATGTCATCTGTTGTATCCTCTTGGCAATGGCCTCAGCCTACTCTGTCCAGTGTCTAAAGGAATCCCTCTCTGAAGTAAGTATGATCATCTGTGTGTGCAACTATTGTATATACTACCTATCTGTCCCTCTATCAGTCATCAAAATATCAGTTTGTGCCCGACACTACCCTAACTCATCCTTAAGGGAACCAGTTTGTGCTTGAGCCTACACTATCTCACTCTGAAACGAATGAACCTCTTCCTGCAAAGCTACTATCTGCGATGACTGCTTATGAGAGGGTATCCCAATCCAAATCCTGGGAAGCATCACCTAAGTTATAGTAACACTCCTCCTACACCTCAAAACTACAAAATCCAATGGATGATTATCATCTGCACAATCATCACTCTCTCCACCACCCACTGCACCACCATCACTCTCCCCACCACCCACTACACCACTATCACTCTCCCCACCACTCACTACACCACCATCACTCTCCCCACCACCCTCTGCACCACCATCATCCCCACCCTCACCATCTCCTCCCTCTCCATCAACTAGCGGTACTGGCTCCTTCGGATGAGTAAATCTAGGAAAGGGATGCATGTGGAAGAAATTTGAATAATCCTTAGTCATCCCGACATCTATAATATATGAAACATAATCCCATAAACCTGGAGTCAAGGTATAGTACTTTGTACAAGCTGCCTCATATGATACACAGGGGCCCCACTCTAACACATCTTGTGATCACTGTGCCTAATAGGAAACTCCTAGGGGAATCCCATGAACCCATCCAAACTATTGACATAATCATAGATACAAGTAGTGCTCAAGTGCAACACGTGTCCGCCCAATCATATAGCAGGATAACAACATAAAGGGCATCTCCAGCTGATCCTCTGCCCACTGCTCACAATCCAAGTACGACTGCATGTGACAGTCTCCAAATCATCTAGAACACACCTCCAATAGGAAACCTTTCCCAGCTTATGTTGGACATGTGGACCACTATAACTGAAAACATAGGCTCTCCCTAGTGGTTGATATCTCTCTCCTATGGGCCGAGTGATGGCTATATGCTCCCATGCCGAGGTCTGCAGTAATGTGACACCACATGTCAATCTTATCACCCCGTAATAAACAACCTCGTGCAAATCTCAATATAAGTGGGTTAACATACATGAGCCCTAGGCATACTTGGTACTATCAAGTGTCATCCATGATAGCACACGATCCCAACCTGCTGAAAATACCTTTGACCTATGATTAGGACAAAGGAATCCACCAATAAATCCAGAGAGAACACATGACAAATGATCATATCTGCTAATCATCTTTGTCTAAGGGATCCATCAACCCATAACATGATCATATCGACATAATCTTTGCAATGCAATTGTCCCACCCCGCTCTATCTTATCGTACACTACTATCTCTCCCATCACTGGTATCCGTAGAATACAATAGACATCCTCTAGAGTCACAGTAATCTCTCCAATCGGCAAATGAAATGTATTATGATCACCGTGTCATCTCTCTACCAATGTTGTCAGTAAACCTTGGTTGATTCTATATTGTGGGATATTTAACAAGGAACTTAACCCACAACAGGAGATAATCTCTAGGTCAGCTGAGGACAATCGTCGAACCATGTTCTAGGTGTTCAGGAATTGCTCCTGAGATTGGAGTACATCTCCATCTCCCTAATCATGAACACAAATCAGTTGATCAATGTCATGTTCAATCAAGACTATCAACTATTCAAGGTAATGTGCAGTTAATCAAATCAGGTTCAATCAAGACAATCAAATCAATCAGAACAATCAACATCTCAATCAATCAACCCATCATTCCTCGCCTATCATGAGGAAAATCTGCTATCAATCCTACCATTGTTCCTCACCTATCATGAGGATGATTTTCTATCAATCCTACCATCGTTCCTCACCTATCATGAGGACAATCTACTATCAATCCTACCATTGTTCCTCACCTATCATGAGGACGATGTGCTATCAATCCTACCATCATTCCTCACCTATCATGAGGGCAATCTACTATCAATCCTACCATCGTTCCTTGCCTATCATGAGGAGGATCTGCTATCAATCCTACCATCATTCCTTGCCTATCATGAGGATGATTTGCTATCAATAAAACTATCATTCCTCACCCATTATGAGGATGATCTGCTATCACTCCTACCATTGTTCCTCACCTATCATGAGGATGATATGCTATCAATCCTATTGTCGTTCTTCACCTATCATGAGGACGATACAACACTAGTTCTATCATTTGATTCTCACCTATCATGAGATCAAATCATCATGCAAAACATCAATCAAACACTATACATACCACAATCTAACTAAAATCAATCCAAAACATGACAAATCAATGACTCTTAGGCTTCAAGGACATCTTTCGAACATCACCCTGAAGGATTTCTGCAATTTCACCCCACAAAAGGAGTCAAACAACAAGCTAAACGACCCAAAAACATTCATTTTCACCCTTGCAAGAGGTGCCATTTGGGACCCCAAAGGCACCAAAACTCTCAAATGACTAAAAAAAATCAATTTGAACCTTGCAAGAGGCACCATTTGGGACCCCAAAGGCACCAAAACTCTTAAACATGCTAAAAAACACTCAAAAATTACAAAGACATCACCCAAAAGTGCATAAACGACATCCAATAAGCTACAACATCTATCTATGACATTCAAAATACCATTAAAAGGAAAGAAAATGACTAACACAGAGGTTTCTTGTAAAGCGTACCGTAGGTCCAGAGGCAACAGGTTGATCAGGTTGGCGAAGATGCTCGAAACAATGCTTATGGTATGGGATCACCATCTTTCTCTAAGCTCTCAAATCTTCAACTTCTCCAAACTCCAAATGTGCAAATGAATCCCATTTTACCACTTTTTACCTTTTAGGGGTAAAATGGAGGGAATTATGGTGGGATTTATTTCCCATTTTTTTACCAAAAAGGAGGGGTAATTAATCAATACTATTCCAAGAAAAAGCTTGCAATGACCTTTCGAGAGATAAATCATCTCCAACATCAAAATCTCACTGAATCAACATTGGATCATCATCATCATCATCATCACAACACCATAAGATCATTCCAACATTTCATTTTAACATCCCCACATTCATCGATTTATCTTTTGTGGGGGCATATATCCGCCAATACCTAAAATTCAAAAGTCTAGGGCATGGCCTGGGGCATCAAAATCTTTTGTAAGCATCGACATCAAAATTTTCTTTGAACCAACATGTAAACACATTACTTTAAAGAGGGGAAAAATGTATACACCTAAAAATGGTCATCACATTCAGTTAATTAACTACAACCTATTTAATTAATGTTTCAACTACATATAAATAAGGTCTTTATTTATATTGTTCACTTTCCTTTTAATTCTTCTAATTCACATTCTTCTAAATAATTAAATAAAAAAATACCCTAAACGTGTTTATTTAATTAACCTTCCTTAATCCTGATTAAGAATTAGAGCACATTTCTAAAAAAATTTGTGTGCCACCAAATAAAGGTCACATGAAAATAAATAAGCCTAATTATTAATTAGAATTATCCTCACACTTCCACCAATGAGAAAAATCACATGGCTTTATTCCCCCACACTTCCAACAAATTTGGAGCACATGGATCTTTGTTTCACACACTCTAGAATCCCATACATTTGGCATTCTTCCAATTGGTCAAAGGATTCTCTCCACACACATGGCATGTTGTCCTTGGTCAAGGTGACACCATCTTGATTCCTTTCATCTCCACGGTCTATTATTTCTCCTTCGAATCTAGACCATTAATAGGTGCCACCTCACAAAATGCTTGAGAAACCCTATAAATACACCCTCTTTCCTTAGCATTTATCATTCACCTTTTGAGTAATGTTATAATGCTATTTTGAGAAAAACATTGGAATAGGGTTATAATGCCATTTTTTATCCACACTTTGACTATTGTTACTGTGCAATTTTTTCGTAGGAGCTTGGAGCTTTCATGGAGTATTATACTTAGTTTTCATATCATGTGTTACTTTGCATTCTCATATTAGATGAACTTATTGCTTCATAGTTACATTTTATCATCCCCATTGCATCATAGTTACATTTTAGGTTAGTTTGTTTTATGTTTGCATTTGAGCATATGCATAATCATAGATAGTTCTTTTTAGTTTCATATCATCTCACTCATATCTACTTGTTCATCTATCATCAACATCATCTTTCATTTATCATCGTATTCATCATCAATTCCATCATCTTATTTCATTTAGAACCATACCACTAATCCTTCTAGGACACATTTTCACTTAGAAATCATCTTATCTTGCGTATTAAGCATCAAATCTTGTTTTCTAGGTAGTCATTTTAACAAGCTTTGTGCCCATAGAAATTTGAGGGCCAAATGGTTTAATAAATCCCTAGAAATAGAGGACAATGATACATATTTGAAAGATTTGATTGTATTATAAATAGAGTAGTTTTACTTGCTTCAAAATTTGAATGTAAACCATCTCATTAAGGTTCGTGTTGACATTAGAATACTTTCCACATTCGACACACGCACACATACCATGATAGTGATTTACGTGGGGAAAACCCTTCTAGGAGAAAAAATCCACACTCTAAAAGCTACCCAATATATTATTCAGTAAATAACAAATATTAGAATATACTTGCAAAGCAAGCTTCTCACATGAGTATCACCACTCAGAGATCAAGAGACAATATGACTGCTATCAGACTCTTAGAATACATGACCGTCTCGACCATAGTCGTAATACAATGCCTCATAAAATAGAGTTACATTCTAGGGCAAGAGAGGCCAACAAAATATCCACCATTAGGTCAGGGCTCTAGGTTACGGAGAGCCGAGAATGGAGGGCTACCCTAACTTACCTCACTCTAAAAGGTGTTTTGAGACAAGAATCAACAATGATGAGGACTATGATGTACTTCTATCACTCTGTAGATCCTGAACTTAGGTTTGGGCTAGGCGAGTGGGTTTTTAGAGTCAGTACTCTCTTAGACAACTCTCTATCCAAGGATGAAAGCGTAGTTCTGGGACGACCGCGCAATGCACTAGCGTCTCTTGGGCGTATTGGCGTTCATATAATTAAAAAATAGCGAACAAAATACAAACTACCTAGAAACTAACTAACACCCTAGCTAGTAGGTTTTGATAGGAAAAATAGAATAATAAAGTAGGAGAGATAAAAATGAAAATAAAGCAGGTAGATAAAAGATAAGATGATGAAGATAATTTCACAAAAGCGCATATTTGCTAGCTAGCTCCACATTTGTTTTCACCTAAACACAAGCAAGAGGGAAAATTTTTGGGGCTATATATGGGTGTGCCTCATTCAAACCCTCATTTTAGTGTTTCCACCTCCATGGACAATCAAAAAGCAATGAAGTAGAAATATGTGATAAAGAAAGAAGAGAGAGCAATACACACTACAAAACAATACAATGCTACTCAATCAAATCACAAAGGAGAAGAGTGAAACATTAAACCTCCACCCAAAAACTCACTAGCCAATGGAGGAGAATATGGACTTGGTAAGGTCACCACAACCATAACTATAATGAAAGGAGGTCTTGCAAGACTCCAATACCACGCTTTAATGGATTGCTTCACACTTGCTATGTGGAGTTGATGGAGTGTTGAAAATGTTACTTGAGAGTGAATTGAATGCTAGAAATGCTAAGAGATGGCTTGAGAATGTGTATAGATTGCAAGAGAGATGTGAAAAAAGGATGGATTGAGTGAAGCATGAATGAATTTGAAGGAGAATGAAGGAGAATCTACCATTTTTTGGGTCGGTTGGTCAAAGAGGGATGTTACAAATCAACCCCAATAAGGAATGTAATGCCTCTACCAACTTTAGATGTGGGAATCCATTAGGGAGGGCAGCGCGTCACGTGGACGTTTGTGCATCGCGCATGCGTCCTCGACAAATATTCTCTCACTGACATAAAGGATAGATGCCAAGTGGAAGAAAGGAAGTTGGGTGATGTGGAATTGTACCTTCGAATTTGATTTTCTAAGGTGAGGATGTGTGAAAGGGGAATTTGTGTAAGGGGTGAAAATTCACTCCTATACATTTTTCCCCCACTTTAGCGAGCACAAGTACTGATGAGTACTTCAGTAAAGTAGACTGAAGAGTTAGTAGGGTTAGAAATTTATACTTGAACCATTAAGGAAGTAGACCATGATCTGGAAAAATTGAAAGCGTAGAGCAAGCAAAGGAATCTAGAGGTACTCTCCCTGAGGAGTTTCGAAGAAAAGAATCCATAACTCTATAGAACTATGAAGCTACATAGAGTACACCGAAGGCCCTTGGACCAATGATGGATAAATCCTACAGGATGAAAGTATCTCACAAGCCCACAAACCTGCAAGGAGGAAATCCCCAAGATCTCTCACATGAAGGAAGCCCTGAGAAGTAAGTACCACATAGGCCCACAAACCTGCAAGGAGGTGACCCCCAAGATCTCTCACATGGAGGAATCCCAGAAAAGTAAGTGCTTTATAGGCCTGCAAACCCACAAGGATTTGACCCCTAAGATCTCACACATGGAGGAAACCAAAGAAAGGGACTCTATAGAGTCAGATAGCGGCTTCATAAGCGCACCTGCAAAGCAATATGTTTACCTGCAGATAAAACACGCCAGGAAACACAAAGTATCCACACAGGAAAATAAGCGGATAGTCACACAGGCCATCAATAATTCAAAAGGCTTTCAAAGGGGTCCGTCGAGAACCCGACATGAAGAGGGGTCCACTCAAGGGATGCGCTATTTGAAAGTGCAAAAGAGATGTTTTTTTCTCAAATAAATTCATCATCGAGGAATCCTTTCAAAAAATGTTCACTTCATCAAGGAATTCGGAAGGAAGAATATACCCCCTTGTGAGGGGAAGGTCAAGACTACTTCTACCTCAAAGGAATGTTCTCAAGTTCTTTCTTTTTGAACCCATGATGAAGGAAACATGTTCTATTAGGAGTCCAAGTCGAGAATGCGATTCTTGAAAAATCTTGCAAAGATTCTCGAGAAAAGATTCGTTGGAAATAAATGTGTTTTCTAAAAATCAAAGTTTCATAGAAATGGTGTCACACATGAAAGTGACAACTCAACAAAGAAGAGAGAAAGATAAAAGGAGTGAAGAGAAATAACACAAACAAGAGACACAAGGGTGATCTGATATTTTGGGGTCAGAGTTTCTTATGAATATATATAAGAATAATAATAGTATATAAATGAACTATCATCAACCCCCTACTATATCATACCATGTGAAGAATGCACGAGAAGACAAAGTGAAAATAAAAAATTGGATCAACATGGAAGGGAACCTTAAATTCCCCAACACTTTGCATCATCCCCAATTTGTCGAAAATCAAACAAAAACATGGAAGAATGATGATATAGATAGAAGAAGGTTCACGACACAAAATCACTCCTATATCCAAGCACCAAAAAGTGTAACAAGGGTCATCCAGGAACACATAGCACGATTACAAGGGAGCACATCACAACACACACACACATCTAATCTAAAGATGAAGAAGAGGCCTCCCCCTGACACTCATTGACTAAGAGGTAATCGTTTCCCAATCTAGATCATTGTAAGGGGAAGGAGGACAAACCTAGAGTGGTGGAATGTTAAGAGGAGGAACTTATGACCCTCCCACAACAAGGGATAAGGAAGAAGGACCTACAAGGTCTCATCCACTAGGCTCTTGTGGAGCTATGGTTAGCGATTTTACGAAGACCACTGACAAGGCCATAACTTCATCCAGAGAGTTAAACATGCACTTTACTAGAGTGTCATGTTGTACCTCAACAGATGGAGAAGGTTGCACCTAAGGTTCACCGCTTGGCTCACCGAATGACTTGGGAGTGATGACAAATTAGGGGAAGCCTAAACTGGTTCAGTCACTAAGACAAAACAAGCCAACACAGGACCACCCTTCAGAGAAGGTGGGCTCCTCTTACGTCCTCCATTGCTGGAAGGGCCATTCTCTACCTTTTTCTTTGTCGAGGGATGTGAAATCCCCACAAATGAGGCAAGAGGCATGAAGGGAGAGGAGGAAGAGAAAACCAAGGTAGATACCACTGAAGTATTTGACATATCTATGAGTTTAGTGAATATCGGGATGTTTGGAAGGGACATCAACAGGGGTGGCTCAACTGAAGGAGCAATAAACACCTACACCTTTTTGGGGTGAGGTGCACTTGCACTAACATCAAGAGCTAGAAGTGAGACTGAACTAGATTGAATGGAAGCATAGGGGAGGAGAGAGGAGGACATATCAAGAGGCCCCAAAGTAGGGGTGGACATCTCCGATTCCTTCTTATGTAAAGTGGCCTCCTCAGCTGCGAGAGCCTTTTGTCGATGCTTGTGCTCACACACAAGGTGGTTTCTATGACTCTTCAAGCTAGAGATCGAGGGCTATGAAGGGATGGAAGGCTCCTCCTCAACCATGGGAGTGTCCACTACAGTTGTTTCTGGTAGAAGGATAGGCTCCTGAATAGGAGCAAGAGGAAGAGATTAAGAAATAATAGGGGGAGTCAACTCTAATGCCTCGATAGCACGCCTCTTCCCATTTCCTGCTTTGGGAGTAGAAGTGGTGGGAGGCCGCGAAGGTTGAGACATAGAGGATTCCCCATGGGGGCCCTTTCCCTTGCCATACAAGTAGTACCAAGGTCCAAGTGGTTTAGTAGGGAGGTTTGATATCCGAATCTTGGGTCTATGCCAAGCAGGCACCATTAGACTTAACGGGTAAAAGCCAGGCATATTCATCCAAAAAAATTCTCTAAAAAGAGGAGTGGGAGATCCATCCCAAGGAGGGGGTAGCTTCTTTTTTCCCTTTCAAGAAGAGGAGGTATCTGGTTGTTGTGCTACCGGAAGGGTCAATTTTAGTTGTCCCTTTCCCCTGGTCTTATACTTCACATAATTCTTATAAAGTAGGTATGTTCTTGGGGGGAGCAGACCAACTAGGGTAGGCCAAAACTAATCCAATGAATATCCTCCAAGGGACACCAACAACTAGTATCCAGTGTCATGCATTATGTGCACAACATCTTCATGGGAGAATTTCAAAAAATTATGAATGAAAGAGGTGATTCCATTCATGGAAGCTATCCAAGGTACGCCTAACTTCAACCTGAACAAATCCAACTTTGGAATAACATCAAAGACTATGTCAACAGCCCTAGGTCCAACTAGGATGGGAAGAGTTATTGAGCCATACGGCTTGAGAGAAATACCATCATGGGTACAGATGGTAGATTTTGTTTCTTTGTACTCCCCTCTATGCAATGAATTAAGCCACAACATTTTTTTTGTAATGAAATTCACTCGACTCATGGGGTCAACTAAGACCCTCATCATAATGTTTCCATTGAAGTGAGTGAGAATGTAGAGGGGAGAGGGCTTGTTGTTCAAGGGAAAATTCTATGACATGAATGTCACATCCAGTGAGCTGATTGTAGGCTATGTGGTAGGAGTAACTATGACCATGTTAACATGCGCCTCGAGTTGTGTGGTAGAATTGAAGGGATCAATAATCATGTTGGAAGAATGTGATGGAAATAGGTCCGTGTATATCTGTAACTCACTATTTGCTTTCCCCATTGATTTGTTTGCATTTTGTTTACTCCCATCGAGATGAATAGTACCATCCTTGATGCCATCCTATATCTCGTGACGCATGTGCATACAACATTCAATATCATGTCCGTTAACTCGATGGTACTAGCAAAAGGTATTTGCATCATACCAACTAGGTTAAGGTTCCTTGAGAGGTTTAGGGTTCTCCAAGGTTATGATCTTATGCTTTAGCTACTTCTGCAAGATGGAAGAATAAGATTCTACTAACTTTGTCAACTTTCTATTGTGTCTGAGGCCATTATCACTCATAGCGGCTACTACATTCCTAATAGCCTTACCCTTTCCAGAGATTGATACAATGGACTTTCCTTCTGAACGGGAGTGCAAGGAGAATCCCCCAAACTAAACTACCAGTTGTTGATATTATTGTAATGCAATGCACAAATATGCGAAAGAAGGGTACTTCATAAGGGAAAACCTCTCTTGCCAAGGTCTCTGCAAGTTCCCTATGAACACCTTCTACATGTCAGAATTGGGCAGGGGGTACAAGATCTGCAAGAAGAATGCTTGGTACCGCGCTATGAAATCAATAATCTTGTTATTATCCCCTTGTTTGCATCGCATGAGATCTGAAAAGGTCATCTTCAGTCCAATGTTGGCTTGGAAATGTCAGAGAAACTAATTTGCAAGTTGATCAAATGAGAAAATAGAGTTGTCAAGTAAAGAACATTACCATTCGAGCGCTATGTCCTTAAGAGATCGAGGGAATAGTTTTTCCATTAGTGCATTATGATGAAAGAAATTTGTACACATGGCATTAAAGGAAGAAACATGCATTTGTGGGTCCCCTTTACCCCCATATTTTTTAAATTTGGGAATCTCCATTCCTTGTGGGAAGGGAGTGTTTAGGATTGCTACCGACAATGGGCTATGTTGAAAGAAGGGTTGAAAAATAGGCTAGGCAGAGGCTTGGGAGAGACTCGTCAACTGGATTTGCATCTTACCCATATTCTAAAAAGGGTGTTTAGAATAGGTTCTTGGGATGAAAAAGGTCTAGTGGTACCTCCTCCAAAACCACCTTTGGAGCCACCTCTAGAACCACCAATGGAGCCACCACTAAAACCACTGTCAAAGCAACCTCTACTTTCAAAGCCACCACCATGGCCTCCACCAGAACCACCTCTGCCAGCGCCACTATTGCTGCTAAACACTCAACCTGCCAAAAAATCCATTGCTAGAGGTGATAGGAGGGGTGAAAGTAAAACCTAAGGGTATTTTGTTCGCTTTGATAGTTTCAGATCTCTCAAAGGTAGAGGGGATGTTGATTGATGGGACTGTATCAACCATGTACATAGATGTGGGAGGCATCGACATTCCTAACTATCTCTCATTGTCTTCAAGAGCGGCCCCTTGTACAATAGGCCCCTCCTAGTTGTCGGTTGAGTCCAGGTTGGTCCACATCAATAGTTGTTTGGAAGGGAAAAAACTTCAATCAGACTAGAGAGACTAGCTAGGAGTTCTATGCCTATTTGATCTTTTCCCATCATATACTTTATCTCGCTAATAACCCGAGGAAATCTAGCCAACTTCGTTTCCTTTTCTGGGTGACTCTCCAAGTCACCCAGTCCTTTTCTAATGGTAGAGATGTATTCTAAAGGATTGTGAATGGCCTCATGCTCATCTACTGATGATAATGTAGGAGATGCAGGAGGAGTAGGGAAATGGTCGGTCTCATCAAAGAATCCTCCCTCGCCCCTTGACAACTACTCTTGGGTAGATATACCAATGGTTGATCCGACAAAAAGGCCTGAAGAGAAACCAGAAGTGACCTTCATCTTCTCCATTGGAAGGTGTCACACACTTCTCCTAACAACTTACCTAGAAGTTGTGGACTGGGTTGTGATGCTCATAAACCTTCATAACACTCAAGCTTAGAACGATCACAAGGTATAAGGGAAAAGTTGCAACACTAACAAATAGGTAGATGCTGGTTCCCGTTGGGTTCACCAAAAATGTAAGAGAGGGGGACCAATCACACCAAGGCTCTAGTTCATGAAGAGCTAAGATTTGAGGGCTGCCCTAACTTACCTCACTCTAAAAGGTGTTTTGAGACAAGAATTGAGAATGATGAGGACTATAATGTACTTTTATCACTCTATAGATCCCAAACATAGGTTTGGGCTAGGTGAGTTGGTTTTTAGAGTTGATAATGTGTCACAAACAACTCTTTGTCCGAGGATGGTAGTGCAGTTCTTGGATGATAGTATGACGTGATGGTGTCTCTTGAGCATGCTAGTGTTCTTATGATAAAAAAATAGTGAACACAATACAAACTACCTAAAAACTAATTGACAACCTTGCTAGTAGGTTTCGATGGGAAAAAATAATAATCAAGTAGTAGAGATAAATACAAAGATGATAAAGCAGGTAGATAAAAGCTAAGGTGATGAAGATAATCTCACAAAAGCGCTTCTTCACCATCTAGCTCCACACATACTTTCACCTACACACAAGCAAGAGGGAAACTTGTTGGGGCTGTATAGGGGCCTACCTCAATCATACCCCCATTTTGGTGTTTCCACCTCCATAGGCAACCAAAAGGAAACAAAGTCAAAATATGTGATAAAGGAAAGAAGAGAGAGAAATACACGTAACAAAACAATACAATGCTACTCAATCAAATCACAAAGGAGAGGAGTGAAACATTACCACCTCCACCCAAAATCTCACTAGCCAATGGAGGAGAATATGGACTTAGCAAGGTCACCACATCCACAACTACAATGAAAGGAGGTCTCACAAGACTCCAAGCCCACGCTTCAATGGATTACTTCACACTTGCTATGTGGAGTTGATGGAGTGTTATTGCTATAGTGGAGTGTTGAAAATGTTGCTTGAGAGTGAAGTGAATGCTATAAATGCTAAGAGATGGCTTGAGAATATGTGTAGATTAAAGGAGAGATGTGAAAAAAGGATGGATTGAGTGAAGGATGAATGAATTTGAAGGAAAATGAAGGAGAATATGCCATTTTTCAGGGTGAGTTGGTTGAAGAGGGACATTAACAATCGACCCCAATCGAGAGTGTAACGCCTCTAACAACTTTAGACATGGGAATCCACCAAGGATGACAACACGACTTGTGGATGTCTGTGTGCTACACGTGCGTCCTCGAGAAATATTCTCTCACCGACACAAAGGACAAATGGGAAGTGGAAGGAAGTTGGGTGATGTGGAATTTTTCCTTCGAGTTTGATTTTCTAAGGCGAGGATGTGTGAAAGGGTATTTTGCATAAGGGGTGGAAATTCATTCCTATACACACACATAGACATATATATTTATATATATATCCTATCAATAATAACCTTTATATAATTGCAAGGTTGAGACACATTTTCCCAACACTTTTAGTATGCTCAAGAATTTTAAACAATTAGGGGGTCAATTTTCTTGGTGTGAATAAGGTCCTGTACTTAGCTAATTCCTAGTAGGGGGACTTATTCACATGTTTATTTTACTTAGGTTTCCTTCTAAAAGTCTTAGTTTTCTAGATAAGATCTTATCATATCTTATCTTTTTGAATTTTTTCTCAAGTTAGTTGTCTCATCACATAGGATTAAGACACATATTACAATCTTATCTAATACTATCTCTCAACTTGCATTTATAAGAAAGGCCTCTAAAATACATATTCAATCAATATTACATCTATAATCAAGCAAGTTATTCTTGTCACTTTATCTTTTTTGGAATACATTTTGTTATAGTAGTTGTTCCTAGGGTGTTGGGAGTTCATCATTAACTCCTACATGGTGTTAGAGCTCTAGTGTTGCAGATTACTTCCTAGATCTGAGGGTGATTTATGTATGATATTTTTTCTATGTGTAGTTTGGGGTTAAAAAAACCTCATGATTGAGTCAAGAAGGCCCAAAAACCCTATTTTCATATAAAATAATTGATATTTTGGTGAAGAAAAATTCAGGCCATTTTTGGAGGGTTTAGCAAAAATCTATAGTTTGACTATCTGTAAAGTCTACATGGGTCTACAACATCAACAGGTTGATTAGATGGTCAATATAGAGAATATTCCACCGAGTGTTCACCTATCTATGTCATTGTGTAATCATGTATGGTATTGGGTTTTTAATTTGGTTTTTTATTAAAAATATATATAGGTTTTTATTTTGCATCTAGTTAGTTTTCAACTCTTTGCACTTGGTTTTATTCAGTCATAGCCCTTAGTTTCAAGGGGCTAGGCTAAACCCCCTAGTAGGTTCTTGTGTTGTGATCAATAATCAGAGGCGTTGCCACCACTCAGATGTCGCCATTTGGGTAGCATGATTTTTTTAACTTTAAGTGGTGTAGTCGCATGGATGGCCGAATTTTAGTGCCTAGGACCTTTTTTTGCCCCCTATTCGTGAATTGGGAATTTTTTCAAATTTTTATAATTTACAATCCATGAGATCATTTTTTGCAAATAAAATATTGTCAGAAAGCTAGCTCTATGAATTTTCTAGTGGTGTAGGTGATTTCTTTATATTTTGTTGTTTGATGCCTATTTTTCTAGCTTGAAGCTAGATCTTGTTTTTTATCCTTCAAGCTCTTAATTTTTTTTCTTCAGACTCTTTTTTTCTCAATTATTGTGGCATCAAGAAGGTATTTAGTAGCACTTCATGTTTCAACATGCACTTTTTGTAGATTTTTTTGCCAAAATTTATAAATATTAGTTTGAAGCCAGATTGGTACTTTGGCATAACTTGTAATTTTAAAAATGGTATTTTTTGGCACAAAGGAGTTATTTTCTTGTATTTGAGGGGCAATTTGTTGTTCCTTTATTGTACTTTTTGATTTTATCATGGATTTTCCAAAATTTCTTACTCCATATATTAACTATCATGAATGGAAATCACAAATGGGGGATTTATTGTTAAAATTGAAGTTACAAAAAATCACACTTGGCATAGATCCAAAACCCATAGGAGCTATAGAAAAAATAAAATGGTTTGATAGAAGGGATAAAGCCCTTGGTACTTTAATCTTGTCCATTTCTCTAGATCTTAGATATCATGTTGCATCTTGTACTCATATTGATAAAATTTGGACTACCTTAGAGAATCTCTTTGGTAAGCCAAATAAAATAAGGAAATTTAAGTTGGAGAATGAACTTATGAGTCTTAATCCTTTAGATTTTGAAAATATCTAGGATTTCTTCACTAAGCTCAATTCTCTTAGATTGTTGTCTGATTGTGGGGTCACAAACAAGATGGACGATTAATTCTTTCTATTCTTTCTAAGATAGGTCCTAATTATTCAATTTTTGTTTCTACATTTTATGTTACTATGGATGTCATAGGTAATGCACATAAAATTCCTTCTCTAGATGGATTTGTAGCTCAACTCACAATGGAACAAGCCAAATTAGCACACATGGGAAATTTGAAGTCTTCCAAATTTCAAGATATTCTTGCAAAAGATCCAAATGCTTTAGGTGGAAAAGGTAAGAAGAAGAATAAGGAACCCAAGTATAATAAGAAAGGTAAGGATTCACCTTCATAGAACCCTCTTGGGTCCCCTTCCTCTTCCAAAGAGGAATCATCTAAAAAGAAGAATTTGAAATGTGCATATTGTAAAATGTTAAGACAGGATGAGCATAAGTGTTATGCTAAGAAGATTGATGAACTAATCCACCTTCAAAAGAATCACATTCCACTACCCTAATAAATGTCTTCTTTTTCTTCTTCAACATCTCAATTCGGAGTAGCTTCATCAAAATAGTTAGGGACTATAGGAGTTACAAATGGTATTTACAAAATGAAAAGATAAACAATCTTGACTTCTACAAGTCCTTAATCTGGAAGATGGATTCTTGATTTAGAGGCATCGCATCATATGGCATCATCTATGGGAATATTCTTTCTTTCAAGCCTTGTAATTAAACTAATATTTTGATGGTTAACAACACATATATTAAGGTGTGTGGGAAGGGTTCTATTGACATGGGAGAAGGAATTTTTTATGATGTATTTTGTGTTCCTTCCTTGTCATATAATCTCCATTTTTTATCAAATTCACATAGTGGACAAGGTAAAAAAATTGAGTTCACTCTTACTATAGTATACATGAGGGACTTAGAAAATAGAGAGATCATTAATGTAGGGATGGTTGATCATTCATCTTGTTTGTATTCCTTTTCCCATTTTGCTTTTGTTGATGATAATATTTCAATGACTGATATTCACACTCATTCATCAAGTGTTAATCATGTTTGTGAGGAGAAGTTTGGTCACCTAAACCTTGGTATTTTAGAGACTAGTGTTGAGCTTCTTACTCCACCTCCTAGTTCTTCAGCTTTTAGTGCATCTATTTAGCAGGATGGTCATAGTTTTTTAGATCTTGTTTTGTGTGATAAGTATTTGACAAGGATTTCTAACTTGTTTGTGGAGTCTCATACTATAGATTTGGAGGATACATTTGAGGGGGTTTATCTCCTCTTTTATGATAGTTTTACCATAAATATTATCCTAGATTCCTTGTCTTTGGATATTGGCATTCATGATTTTCCTCATTCCCTTGATTTTTCATGTTTCTTGGTTGAGTTTGACCATGATTATGTTGTGGGTTATTCATGCTTGGAGATTCCTAATGTCTTTTTAGAGAAACATTTTTTGAGACTTTGTTCCTACTCCTTTTAGTTGGACATGGAGTGGCTTCTTCATAAACCTATGGATTTATTTCTTCCTAAGGGAAAATGTGTTACTTTTAGGCATCAAATTATCATTTTTTTTAGGCATTCTTCATCAATATTGGAGCTTCTTCATTATGAGGAGGATATATTGTCTCTCTTTTTCCCTCTTATGTGAGGGTCATTGATTATATATACATAATGGATGTATTCCTTGGGGGTACCATTGAGTCCTCCATACATCATTCTTGTTTGTATTTTTTCTCTCTTTTAGAGAGGAGTTTTATCCCACTAGGTTTTATCCTCTTGTCCATTTGTGAGAGATTGTACTTATACATGGGTACCTAACAAGGCCTAGTTGTTGGGACTCATAATCATGCTTGAATTTTTACATCGTTTGTATAATAATCTACTCCATAAGTTTCACTTAAGGGGGTGTTGGAGTGAATAAGGTCTTGTACCTAACTAATTCCTATGAGGGGGATTTATTCACATGTTAGGTTTAGTTAGGTCCTCTAAGGTGTCCTTCTACAAGTCTTAGTTGTCTAGATAAGATCTTATCATATCTTATCTTTTTTATTTTTATTTTTCAAGTTAGTTGTTTCATAACATAGGATTAAGACACATGTCTCAATATTGTCTAATCCTATCTCTCACCTTTTATTTATAATAAATGTCTCTATTGTAAATATTTAGTCAATCTTGCATCCATAATCAAGCATACTATTATTGTTATTTTAACTCTTGTGGAAGATATTTTGGTCTAACAGTCGTTCTTGGGGTGTTGGGAGTTAACCATTAAATACTACAAATTTAATGTAGATATGACTCAATTTTTTATAGCTATATTCAAATATTTTAGAAAAAAATAGACTTCTTTTCTTATACATGTTAAAAAAAGGTTGCATTCCAAGTGTTTGTTAAAATGCTTGAATCACTTGAGGATAAATAATGACAAAAAATGATTTATTTTATAAAATAAAAAAATTATGTGTGTGTGCATGCACATGCACACACACACACACACACACACACACACACACACACACACACACACACACACACACATAGAGACTTATTTTCTTATATATACTAGAATAGAGGTTGAAAAGTCAAGTGTTTGTTAAAATGCTTGAATGACTTGAGCATAAATATTGAGGAAAAAATATTTATATTTATTCTATCCAATTTTCTATGGTTGTCCATAGAGGTTTGTTTCAATTGTGATTATATTTATAACTCTTTTAGTAAATTTTTATTGTTTTTCATAGAGGCTTGTTTAAGTTGTGCATAGAGATTTTTAAAATCATTTAATCCAATTTTATATATTTTCTTGTATTGATTTATTTTAGTTATGTGTAGATATTTTTAAAATTATTTAAGCCAATTTCATAAGGTTGTTCATGGACATTTGTTTCAATTAAGGATAGTGATTTTTATAATTATTTTAATGAATTTTTATATGGATATTTGTAGAGCTTTGTTTTAGTTGTGCATAATATTTTTTTTTATAATTTTTCTAGTTAATTTAATATGGCTCTTCATATAGGTTTATTTGCATTTAAAGTGGCTATATATTGTCAATTGTGCATAGAAATCTAAATCCATTTAAGCCAATTGTATATGGTAAAATATGCGAGTATCAATGAATGCATGCTTAGTCATGCCTAGGTGAAAGGTAGAAAATGGTAGTTTGCTTATGGTTTAGGACATAGAACAACAATCTTCCTCACTTTTCATTCAAGGAAACCCTAGATATCTCAATCCAAGGATGAAGTAGGGGAAATGGATCTACAATAGGGTGTCCTAGGATATGATTAATGAATAAAGAAGGGTTCACCACCAAGCTAGGGCTTGGAAAGATAAATTCAATGCAAGATCATTTGACAAAGACTGATGAAATGCATAACTTCACTAAGTGACCTAGAAATGAATGCAAAATAGAATAGAAAACTGGAGAAATGCAGAAGGGCACCTGGAAACCTGTAGTAGCTTGAATGGAGACCCTAAATATTGAAAATTTTGAATTTTATGTCTACTAGGATTCATATGCCAACTTAGGTGATTTAGTCCTAGATTAGGGTTTTTGGGTAGGAATAGAAATCTGGTAGAGATATGTTTGAAACTCCTAAAATCTACAAATTTGACTGTACTAGGACTCATACACCAAAAGTGGCCTATCAGTCTAGTTTGAATTTTTTAGAGGATCAAGATATAAATCTACTCTTCAATCTATGCTCTACCTTCTCAACCTGAATTTCAAATCTGAATTGTTGAATTCTACTCTATAGAAGTCTTTTAATGCTCTTCAAAACAAGGTGACAACTTGGACAACTTTGTAAACTTGACAACTTCTTTCAATCTTTCTCTTTAATATGTGTTCAACCTAGATCTGAAAATCACACATTAAAGAGAGGGGAAAATGTTGTTTGTTAGTGGAAAGAGGTTTGCCTTGGTCAAACCCTGTTTTGGTAATAAAACCTTGTAATGAAATCAAATGTGAAGGAAGAATGATGAATGAAAAAAATGTAATGTTGCAACTCACTAAACCCTAGGAATAAAGTGTTGCAAACATGCATGAGATGGATCTAATGGATGTAGATTTTGACTCTTGCTTGAATGTTGTTGATCTTGGGTTGAATGCTCGCTTGAATCATGAAATCCTACATCACAAATGTTAGCTCAAAAATAAACATGAGGCATGATGACTTCGACATGATGCTTGATACTTGAATAATGGCCCAAAACACTTGATAATAAGCTTTTGAAGACTCTTGAATGCTCTCATGAACTCAAATTTACTATAAATAATGCTCTCATGAAAGTATTAGGATGATCTCATGAATGCTTAGGAGAAAATATTTGAAATATCCTTGTATTTATACTAGTTTATGTCAAATTTCTTGAAATTACAACAGTACAAGCTAACATCAGATCTAGGAGGATAAAATCTAGCCAAGAATTTGAATTAAATTTAATTTTAAACCACACGAGACTCATACGCCATAAGTGGAATATGAGTCCCATTAGGCTAGGCTCTGGGACATATTTTTCAAGAAAATCTTGGATTCATGTGAAATCCATATCGAGGTCCTAAAACTTAGGTGGGACGCATAAGCCCAAGGTGGCGTATGAGTCCCATATCACTAAATCTAGGCCACACAATCTAAAAACATTGATTTATGATTGGTCATTACATATGTGTCAGGATTATCCTCAGAAAGATGTATTAAATGGGGCTTGTGGATGTAAAATAAGGCTAAATAAGGAATAATGAAGCCCAATTAACTAATGAAAACCCTAGATTAGTGTGAAAGTGTGGTACAACACTTTAAAACACCCTAAATAAGGCACAATTAGGTCCAATTAGTTCAAAAGGTCCCAAGACCTAATGTGAATGTGTTAAACACATTACAACACTAAATCAAGGCAACATTAAGCTTAATTTTACAAGGAGGGCCCAAACAAGTGTGAAAATGTCACAAACGACATTTTTCGACACTACATTTAGCCCACACTTTAGTGAGAGGATGAACTTGCTTCAAACTCACACTAAAGTAGAGATCACATCAAGAAGGGTTCAATCGTACCAATGCTAGTGGGATAGGACAATACTGGCCAAGAGGGTTGTGCAAGCCACTAGGATCAAGGTCATATAGAAAACTAACATAGGAACAAAAGAACACACATGAAAAAAGATATAAGGAGCAATAACAAGGCAAAAGCATGTACTGCCAAAGATATAAGGAAAAAGAAAAATAAACCAAAAAGGGGGTGGATCAATCTTCAACCGTTTGTCCCACATGTTGTGGATCAAATCTTATCAATTCGTCCAAAAATAACTTCTTTTTTTCTTCTAGGTGAGGATCCAAAGAGGTGAGACACATACACATATAGACGGTATGCACTCACACACATAAGCAAGTGGTCATGGGAAAGTCATGCCTAAGTTCGACTTCCTGTTCAACCAGACCAAAGCTATACCTCTTGATAACTTTGATAATATGCCACACAAAAATGAACTTCGAGCTTCATAAGGCAAGGAAATATTCGTATGATTGACACTAATGAACAAACAAGATGGCTTCACAAGAAAGCAAGGTGTATATAACAAAAATTATAAATGCGAAGTAGGGAATTTTCAAAGGAGTCTTTCTTAGTTCATGTAAGGTCTTAACTTAGGGAATATTGTGCCTAATAGAAGATTCAAAACTTAGGGGATGCAGTGTGATGCATCAAGCCACTAAGAGGAATATAATATGCTAAAAGAGATCACACCCTTGAGGGACATCACACTCAATGTCACCACAAAGAGATAGATGCATCGCAAGAAGTAAGAAGACTACACAATGAAACATGAAATGCAAAAGAATAATGTCGATGTATGCCCCCACTTTAAAGAAATTTCTAAACACCATGTTGTGAGCAATTACTTTAAAGTAGCAAACGATCAATGCTAACAAGAGACAAGACGTGAGAGCTTATTTGGAAATCCCTATGCCAAGTCATATGTTTTCAAATAAAGCTACATCATAAAAAAGGAAGGGGTTGCCCCCAAAACTAAAACTCCAAACACATGAGGGATCGATGGATTTGAGGTCAATATGTTCTTGCTACCATGTTTTTAGAGAGCTCAGAATTGCCGTCATTCCCTAAATACTCATAGAACTCGAAGAATGACACAAAGAGAGTGAAAACAAAGAAAAACCTTTCAGGTCAACATGGAAGAGACATGAATGTCTCGATGCCTTGCATCATCCCCAAAAGGAAAACACAAGACAAATGAAATGGTAAAGAAAAATCTTTTGGCTCAACATGGAAGTGACATGAATGTCTCAACTCCTTTTGTTGTCCCCAAAAGACAAACACAAGACAATTGAAAAGATAAGAAAAAGATAAAATATTTATGACATAGAGAAGAATGTAGGTACAAATAGAGGATTGTCACAAAGAGAGAGGGAGACATCAAATAGAAAAAAATGGGGGATTAGATTGTGTACATATAATCACATACATAAAAGAAAAATAAAGGCAAGATTAGTAAGGCACATGCAAGTCAACTTATTAGCAGGTCGTCTGCATCCCAATATTGTTCATCGTATATAGAATGCAGACAACTAGCCAAAGGGAAAATGACAAATGCATTACAAGGACAAGGCTATGTATTTCTTTCCCCCACTGAGTGCAAGACAAGAATGAGCCAAGGTAGGTGATGGGAAAGAGCTCCTTACATTTTGAAAATATTTGCAACGAATGTAAAGCATGTAATAGTGAGAATATGATAATTCTACAACCATTACATGGCAAGGAGTAAGAGGGCATGCTTTAAGGAACTATTTCTATGATATTAATTTTTTTGAATATTTTTTTAAAGCACGAAACTCATCCGTACTATGTCCGAACATTCTATGATATTTTCAATGGGATTTTTTTTTGTTCTTATGATTTGGAAATCAAATTTTTGGCATGGGTGGTAATGCGATAAGTCCTTGGTTTAAAAGCATTTGTAAAGTGCTTTTAGTTGTAGATGGAGTACAAGGGAATTGTAGTTTCTTTAGTTTGTAAGGTCTTTTTCACTTGCTAGATTCACTATTTTCTTGAGTTGAATATTGAGGAGGGGGACCTAAGACGATCTTGTAATCCTTATCATCCTTATGAAGCATCCATTGTTCTTTAGGAAAAAGGACACTTATATTGGGAAAAGGATCTTGATATCCTAACCCTTTAGTATCTTCATTTGGTATTTTCTCTAATAGTTGATGAATTTCATGTCCTTGTTTTCTCAAGATTGTGAATCATTTTCCATATGTCTCTTTTAGGTTGATAGGGGTGTTGGTTACTTTATTTTCATAGAATGGTTTGTTGTTTGGTTGATTAGAGGAATGAGGTTCACCTATTGTATGGAATTTATGCTTAGCTTGTATCTCGGTTTCAGGATGTAAGTAACCAAACATCTCAAGTGGTTGTATGATAGGGGGTGTTGATTGTTTCATGGATGGATAAAAGGATGCATTAGTCTTAAGGTTATATTAAGGAGATTGTTTAGGAATTTATTCATGTTGTCATCATCTTCTCCAATGATGTCAACATCACGAGGAGGACATGCATTATGAGTTAAGTGAGCATGAGTAAGTTCAATATCATTAGGGTCATTTCCAAAAGTACAACTTGGCACATCCACTAAGGATTTGAAGGACATCCACCGCTTGCCAAAGCACATATCCATAATGAAATGTAATGCAAGAACTTAGAATAAAAGGTCTAAATATAAGTCTACAATGGATGTAATGAAGCTAAATGTAATGAAATGAAGAAAATTGAAACTTTGAAAACTAAAACAAAAAGCTAACAATAGAAAAAAGGAGCACAAAGATAGAGTTTTGAATGCTAGAAAATGCAGGTTAAAATCTGTACTAGGACTAAATCACCTGGAGGGGCATATGAGTCCCAGTCTAGGGTTTTTCTTTAATTTTATAATATTTTGAGTGATTGCTATGCTTTTCGGTTTGTATGATGTCTAGGCTAAGTGAAAATTCATATTTTAGATGACATTTAATGATGCAAGATGCAAAATTTATCCTATATGCACTTTCACTAATGCAAGAATTAGAAACCCTAGATGCCAATTAACTAATGCAAAACCTAATGCAATGTTAATGCAAACTAGATATAAGATTATGATGCACTCCAAATCAGAATTAAGATGTTCTAAATGTAGGTTCACCAAAATGAAAGGTTAAAAATTGTCATTTGTTTATGGTTTAGCACATAGAACAATAATCTTCCTCACTTTTCATTAAAGGAAACCCTAGAGATTTCAATCCAAGGATGAAGTAGGAAAAATACATCTACAATAGGGTGTCCTAGGATATGATTAATGACTAAAGAGGGGTTCACCTCCAAGCTAGGGCTTAGAAAGGAAAATGAAATGCAAGATCTATTGACAAAGACTAATGATATGCAAAACTTCACTAAATGACCTAGAAATGAATGCAAAAAAAAAAGAAAACTATAGAAATGTAGAGGGGCACCTAAAATCCTGTAGTAGCTTGAATGGAGACCTAAAATGTTGAAAAAGCTGAATTTAATGTCTACTAGGACTCATATGCCAATACAAGTGATTTAGTCCCAGATTAGGGTTTCTGGGAAAGAACAAAAAATTGGTAGAGATATGTCGAAAACTCCTGAAATCTACAAATTTGATTGTATTGGGACTCATACGCCAAAAGTGGTATGTCAGTCTAGTTTTTATTTTTTAGAGGATCGAGGTTTGAATCTGCTCTTCAATCTCTACTATGCCTTCTCAACCTAATTTACAAATCTAAATAGTTGAATTCTGCTCTATAGAAGTCTTTTAATACTCTTCAAAACAAGGTGACAACTTGGAAAACTTTGCAAACTTGAAAAATTCTTTGCAATATTTCTCTTCAATAAGTCTTCAACCTAGATCTACAAATCACACACTAAAGAGGGATAAATATTGTTTTGTTAGTGGAAAGGGGTTTTCCTTGGTCAAACCCTATTTTTGTAATCAAACCTTGTAATGAAATCAAATGTAAAGGAGGAATGATGAATGAAAAAAATGTAATGTTGTAACTCACCAAACCCTAGGAATAAAGTGTTGCAAACATGCATGAAATGGATCTAATGGATATAGATCTTGACTCTTGCTTGAATGTTGTAGATCTTCGATTGAATGCTTATTTAAATCATGAAACCCTACATTACAAAGGTTACCTCAAAAATAAACATGATGCATGATGACTTTGACATGATGCTTGATACTTGAATAATGCTCCAAAACACTTGATAATCAACTCTTGAAGACTCTTGAATGATCTTGTAAACTCTTGAATTCTCTCATGAACTCAAATTTGCTATAAAGAATGCTCTTAGTAAAGTCTTAGGATGATCTCATGAATTCTTAGGAGAAAATATGTGAAATATCTTTGTATTTATATTTGTTTATGTCAAATTTCCTAAAATTAAAACACTACAAGTTGACATCAAATCTAGGAGGATAGGGCGGGGGCCGCTAGTCATGTTAAAAAGTTTACTAGGTGCACTTAAATTTATAGTGGGTTGTGCTACCCGATTCCTACAGTGCAAAAAAATATCTAGGAGGATAAAATCCCGCCAATAATTTGAATTAAATTTAATTTTAAGCCACATGGGACTCATAGGCCAAAGGTGGCATATGAGTACCACTAGGCTAGGCTATGGGACACATTTTTCAAGAAAAGCTTAGATTCATGTGAAATTCATATCAGGGCCCTAAAACTTAGGCAGGACCCATACGCCCAAGGTGGCGTATGAGTCCCAGATCACCAAATCTAGGCCACACAATCAAAAAATATTAATTTATGATTGTTCATTACATATGTGTTGGGATTATCCTAAAAAATATGCATTAAATGAGGCTTGTGGATGTAAAATAAGGCCAAATAAGGCATAAAGAAGCCCAATTAATTAATGAAATCACTAGATTAGTGTGAAATTGTGGTACAACACTTTACAAAAATAAGGAAAAATTAGGTCCATTTACTTCACAAGGGACCAAGACCTAATTTGAATGCGTTAAACACATTACAACACTAAATCAAGGCAACATTAAGCTTAATTTTACAAGGAGGGCCCAAACAAGTGTGAAAATTTCATGAAAGGCATTTTTTGACACTACACTAGGCAACTAAGTATGAACAAAAATACACATGATATTATGCTTACTATACTTGGAAAACTATATATAAATAATATTATACATGGTTGCACACTTTTCCCAATAGGGAATTTTAATATAAATAATGTTGTATACAACTTTTCATTCTAATCTTATAATTTATACATAGTGGCATGGAGAGGATATCTTGATTATTGTTCTCCCTGTGGATAATTTGATTCTTAGTATTAGGGTTCAGGAAGATTGAAGTAATAAACATTAACAATTATTTGTAGATTAAATAACCTAGAAATAGCAATGAAGAATAACAAAAAAGAGATCAACACAAATTTTAATGTGTTTGACCCAATATGGGCTACATCCACAAAAACTCAATCATCTAATGATTTTATTATCAAGTGTAAAATAGATTACAATCTAGCAAACACCATACCACAACACACATCCCAAGTGCTTATAACAAGCCTTTTGGAACCTTCTAGAATTAGGGTTTTACAAGGTCCTTTTTCATTTGACATGTTAATTAGAAAACCTTGATGTGTCAATGGGAAAAATCCTTGACGTGTGAGTGGGAAAACCTTGACGCGTTAATGGGAAAGAACCTTGACATGTTAATGAAAAAAAATTGGAGCAATGCCCCAAACCCCATTTCTTGTTACAAGTGTACAGTACTTGCATGATCAGTCACCACATACCAACAATCTCCCACTTTAAGAATGATTAGGCTCCACACCAAACAATCTCCCACTTGGAGACTGATCCTAGATGACACCACTACGCTTGCAACTCCCATTGGATTACACATCTAGCTAGTTTCTTATGTCCACCATTATCATTTGTGAAGGCCAGTGGAAACTAATGAGGAAATCAGTTTCTCCCATGTAACTACCTTTGTCAACATATATGCAAGATTCTCACTTGTGTAAATTTTCTCTAGCTTCAACTATGCAGTCTCCAAAACTAACAGAATGAAGTTGTATTTGAGCTATGTGCTTTGTTTTTTAATACAGAGTTAATTTCTTAGAAAGATGAATGGAACTCTGGCTATCAGTGTACAAAGGGTATATTCTTATCATTGTCCCAATTCCTATAGAAAATTTTGTAACCAAATTATCTCCTTGCTAGCTTATGTAGTGGCAACATACTCAACTTCAGTGGTTGAAAGTGCAACAACCTTTTGTAGCCTTGAAATCCAACTAATTGCACTACCTCCTATAGTAAAAACATACCCTATAGTACTCCTCTTGCTATCAATATCACTCGACATATCAGAGTCAACATATCCTTTTAGAGCAGAATTTGTTCCTCCAAAACATAGTTTCTTTCAAGTAGTACTTCTCAAATATCAGAGAACCCATTTTGTCGCATTCCAATGTTCCATTCTCAAATTTCTCAAATACCTACTCACAACTCTCATTGCATGTACAATATTTGGCCTTGTGGATACCATTGCATGTATCAAGCTACCAACTATTGATGCATATGGTATCTTAGAAATTTTGTCTTCCTCCTCTTGTGTCTTTGGAGACATCTCCTTAGTCAGCTTAAAATGACTAGGTAAAGGTGTACTAACTACTTTTACATTCTACATGTTAAACCTTTTCAACACCTCTACATACTCACTTTGAGACAAAAAGAATTATTTGTTTGTCCTATTCCGTAGATCCTCATACCAAGGTTTTTTTTATTGCACCCAAATCTTTCATAGCAAATGAATTTTCTAATTTCTGCTTAAGTTCATTAATATGCTACATGTTATACCCAATAACAAGCATGTCATCAACATAAAGCAACAAGATAATATAACTACCATTACCCAATTTCTTAAAATACACAATTGTGATAGGGTGAATTTAGGTGTTAAAAAACAAACAACAAATAAAAGAGTGTAAAATAACACTAAAAACAACCTACACCTGAAGATTAGCCTAGTTGGATTCAATAAAAAGTAAAGACAACAAATGAAACCTTTTACCTTGTCTCAAATCGATCTTTTGGTTGGCCCTTCGATCTTTGGTGTTGTATGCAACTTGGATGGCACAAGATGCAAGCTAGATGATAATATTAGAATGGATGAAAGTGGATGCAAATGTGAAAAATAACTAAGTATGGCTCCTAGAAATTTTTTGCAAGAGTTTGGCTACAATGAATGATCTCTCTCAAAATGAGAGAAAAGAGGGGGTATTTATAGAGATTTTAGAATTCTTTAGGGAAATGGACGGTCAAGATTGAGCCACCAAGATTAAGATGTAGGGCTAAGGTGAGTTGATAACTCACAAGCTCTCACATCTTGACATGTGGCATGTGATATGGCTTAAAAATGGTAATGTGTACATGAGGTGAAAGGATAGTACATGACATGGAGGTGGTACATAGTACCTTGGGATTGGACAATATCTCCTCATAAAGAAGATACTTGTCCCCATGTGGGTAAAAGGACATGTGAGGAATCAAAAATTCCTCAAATATTCTCATGGGGAAGAGAGAAGGAATTTAAAATTCCTTTAAATGCATTGGAGGATTAAATGTGAATTAAAAATTCATATGGGGAATGGAGTGCCTTGTCCAAAAAGATAAAACATTTAATGAAGTTGACAAGGACACATTCCATAAATGGTATGGGGATTAGGGATGACCTAATTGAGTGATTAAGGTTGTGCAAGTACTTGATTAGACTAGTTAATGACATGTTAGAGGCAAGAGGGAAATGATGGAGGATGTGACCCTAATAATGATTAAGAGTGTGCACATCTTAATCATAAATTAATTATGACTAAGAAAGAGGGTTAGGTTGCTAAGAGGGATTAGAGGCCAACTTGCAAAAGTTGGAGGATGTGACAATGAATGATAAAATAAGGAAATTTCAAATTTCAAAAGATAATATGACTAAATTAAATAAAGTGATGCATTTATTTAATTTAGAGAGGAAAGAGGGGAAAAATATTAAATACTTTGGGAAACCTTATGTAAGATACCAAAATATTAATTAAATGAATGATTTAATTAATACCGGAGAAAAGGATGATTTCAATGAGCAAAGGGATAATTAAGGAAATGACTTTGACCATATAGAAGTGGTCAAATTTGGATGTCTACATTTTTTCCTCTTTGAAATACTATTAGGATAATAGGGTTTCGAAGAAAAATAAAATACAGACGACTTTATGGAAGAAGCGACTAAAAAAAAATGCCCCAGCATGTGAGAGATTATGACCTACCCGAACAGAGAAGAATTAAAGGGGATGCCCCAGTCTCACAAGGGAGGCCTTATGACGGAAGATTGTGAGAGAATGGTAGGGTATGGAAGTGTATTCCCCCTCAAAAGTATGAAGTGGTATATGTTGATGGAAAGAGCATAGAAAATTGAGAAGATTGGCATTTGAACAGAGTAAAATGTGTTAAAATCCGTAAAACAGATTATAACCCAAAATCAATTGAAAGAGTTAGAAACATATACTGTAAATGCAAAAGCAATTGAAACAACATAACAATGATACCAAGAGATTGATGTGAAATGATCGAATGGAAAAATAGCATCAGATAACTATCTCCAATATCAAATGAAAATACAAGTCAGGTAGCATGCTTATATAGACTAGAGAGAGGGAAGAGGTGGCAACACTGACCAATGAGGAGCAACCATCTATCAGATTAAAGATAACAAAGTATCTTCCCAAGATAGATAATGGATGCTAACATGTAGGATGATGACACCTCATAATCCTATCACCTATTTAAACATGCTTTATTAACCTAAGCAAGCTTAAATAAATGTGTAGGAAAAACCTTATAATAAGGAATAAAAAACCTACACTAACACCCCCCCTTAAGCATAGCTTAGGTGGGTATAGAGATGGGTCCCGAAAAATCAAGCCTAATGAGGTACCCATGTATAATGAAATCCCCCCCCAAAGGATTAGTCCCCCCCACACAAAGGAGAGTATGCCCCCCCCAGAATAGAGAGAGAAAGAAAGAAGGAGCTAAGAAGCCCCCCAAAAGGAGGACACCTGCCGCACCCCAAGCAAAGCTCGCAAATGAATGAACTTGCTCTTAGTGAAGGGTTTGGTGAAGATGTCAGCTGTTTGATCTGATGTCGAACAATACTGAAGATCAAGAACCTGCTCATGAATCAACTCCCGAATGTAGTGCATGTGAATCTCAATGTGTTTGGTCCGCTGATGATGGACTGGATTGCGAAAGATCTGAATAGCACTCTGGTTGTCACAAAAGATGATTGTAGGCTTCTGAAAGGAAATGCCAAACTTAGTGAGAATGTGTTGAATCCATATGGCCTCAGTAGCAGCATTAACTGCTCCTCGATACTCAGCCTCTGGAGATGAAAGAGCAATAGCAGACTGCTTCTTGCTCGACCGAGAAATTGGACCAAAACCAAGAGAGAAGCAATACCCTGAAGTAGACTTGCGATCCTAAGAATCACCTTCCCAATCTGAATCTGTGTATCCCACTAAGTCAATATCCATGCCTACTTCAAAATGAATCCCATAACTGTGAGTGCCCTGTACATAGTGAAGAATCCTCTTAGCTACTTTCCAATGCAGCTCATGTGGCTCTTGCATGAACCTAGAGACCAGGCCCACTGCATAAGAAATATCAGGCCTTGTGTGAGTCAAGTATATGAGACTCCCAACCAATTGGAGATACAAGGTAGCATCTACCAACTTAGGTGAAGCACAAGAAGCCTCAAGTTTGACCCCTGATAGAAATGGAGTTGGTGCAGGCTTACAATCAGCCATGCAAAATCGAGAGAGCATATCAAGAGCATACTTGGGCTGAGAAAGAAAGATACCAACCAAAGACTGTGTAATCTTAATGCCCAAGAAATAGTGAAGAAGACCCAAGTCAGACATCAGAAAACGATCATGAAGGGAAGTTTTCACTGCCTTGATGGTGGATGAGGAACTCCCTGTAATCAGCAAGTCATCAACATAGAGAACAAGGAAAGTGAGAGTATCATCCTATTGTAAAATGTAGACATTCGGATCAGAATGACACTGAGTGAACCTAACTGATAGAAGAAAGGAGTACATCTTGGCATACCAGGCTTGTGGGGCCTGTTTAAGACCATAGAGAGACTTCCAAAGTTGGAAAACAAGTGAAGGATCCTGGATGAACCCCTGTGGTTGTTCCATATATATCTCCTCCTGAAGGTCACCATGAAGAAAGGCACTCTTCACATCCATCTGATGAATGTCCCAGCGATGGGCTACAGCAATGGCAAGGACAAGTCGGATTGAAGTCATCTTGGCAACCGGCACAAAAGTCTTAGAGTAGTCAATCCCAGGAACTTGGGAGAATCCTTTTGCGGCCAAGCGAGCCTTATGTTTTTCAACTGACCCATCTACAGCAAATTTTGTTCGATAGACCCACTTGCATCAAACAAGTTTTCTTCCCTTAGGAAGTGGGTCTAAATCCCAAGTATGGTTCCTTTCCAAGGAATTGAACTCTTCCTGCATAGCAGCATCCCACTCGGGGACACCAGAAGCTTCCCTAAAGGATTGTGGATCAGAAGCTGAAGCAAAGAAGAGATGAGGAGCCTGCTTGAACTGTGACCTTGTTCATCTCGCATCTGAAGGATCACCAACCCAATCACCTGCTGACTCCAAAGTCTGACGAGCCCAAAGAGGCCCAGTGGCAGGAGAATTTGGAGGAGAATCATCATCCTCTGAATGATGACTAAGAGAGGAGGAAGATGAACCCTCATCATCACCATCTAAAGTGGAGGAAGAAGACTCCTCAGGAGAATTTTGATCCTCAGAAGAACTATCATCATGAAGTCATAGTGTCTCCATGGGAATGAAGGATGGAGAAGTGGTAGAAGAAGTATCTTCCTCAAACTGAACACTCCTCTCAATGAAGAGCTCATGTGTGGTAGGGTGGAGTAGCCTGTAGCCTTTGACACCATCTGGATAGCCAAAAAATATGCAAGGCCTACTCTGCGGATCCATTGCCTTGCATTTTCCTGCTGGAATGTGGGCCCATACAGGAGACCCAAACACTCAGAAGTGCTTGACTGTGAGTTTCTGACCGGTCCAAGCTTGAAAAGGAGTTACCCCCTTCATAGCTCAGTGAGGAACTCGGTTCTAGATATAACATGCACAGTTGATGGCCTTTGCCCAATACTGAGGTGCCAATGATTTGGAGTGGATCATGCAATTGGCCATTTCCTTCAATGACCGATTCTTTCGTTCTGTAACTCCATTTTGTTGTGGACTGTAGGGAATTATGTGCTGAAGATTAATACCCTCTGAGGCACAAAACTGCTCAAACCTTTGGTTGACATATTCCTCGCCATTATCGGTGCGCATAACCTTGACAACCTCCCCAGATTGTTTCTCTGCAAAAGTTTTAAATTCTTGAAAGGACTCAAAGACTTCAGACTTTTGTTTGAGAAAATATACAAAGGTCTATCGGGAAAGATCATCAATGAAGGTCAATACATATCTAGCTCTACTGAATGAAGGATGCTGAAATGGACCAGCCAAATCACTGTGTACTAACTCCAAGAGCTGTGTGGCTCTCCATGCTTTGCCTTTGTCAAATTTTTCTTCAGGATGCTTGCCAAGAATGCAACCTTGACAAACTCCATCAGAGAATCGAATAGAAAGCAACCCTGTAACCATGTCATGTTGACTAAGCTGTTGCAAGTAGCGGTAATTCAAGTGCCCAAACCGTTGATGCCAAAAATGACTCACCTCATCTGAGTGAGTGAGCAATGCTAGTGAAGGAGAATCAGGAACAAAATGAGAAAATTGATAGAGCCGAGAATGGTTATCAACTTTTCCTATAGCAACTGTAGACCCAATGTACAGATCACTAATAACCACAAAATCAGGTGTAAATTCAACTCTTGGCAGAACCTATATGGGTATTCTGGTAGACAGATAGGAGATTAGTTGATAAAGAAGGCACACAAAGAACATCATGGAATGTCCCATCACCAATGTCAACAGACCCTCTCCCAAGAACTTCTTCTGGTGTATCATTACCCATAAGAATATCAGGCACAAAACATGACTCCAAGGATGAGAAGCTTTCCTTTCTATTGGCCATGTGGTGAGAAGCACCTGAGTCAATTACCCAAGAATCTGGTTGAGAAGCTCTTGCAACTAAGGCCTTTCCCTTTCCTTTCCCCTTACTCTTTTATGTGTTCTTTGAAGACCCTTCTAATGAGACTTGTTTGACAGAATCAGGCACCTGGATATTGTTCTTCTCAAGAAGATGTGACAGGTGATCAATCTGTTTCTTCAAGCACTTATGTTCATCATGACCAAGTTTCTTGCAATAAGAATACTGAATTTTCTCCTTCTTGGGCTTGTCACCTTTTGAAGAAGAGGCATTATTCATTGCTTTAGAAGCAATTGATGTTTGTTCTTGCTTCTTTTCTTCTTGGTTCTTTTGTTTCTTCTCTTTCTTAGCAACCCCCTTCTGATCTTTAGTGCTCTGATTCGCAGTCAAGGCATGAGATTTAGAGGGCTTAATTTTACCTATTTGAACCAACTTGTCTTGCTCCTTAGTGAGTTCATTAGCAAAATTATCTAAAGAAGGCATCTTATATGTGGTTCCCAAGGCACTTTTTGTGGCATAGAATGTAGAAACAAACACAGAGTAGTTACAACCAAGTTTGGAAAGAATGTTAAGAATCAACTGACTATCTTTCTTTTCTATCCCACACTATTTCAACTGCAATCTTAAAGCCTTTAGTTTTGTGAAGAAATCCTGAATTGTATCAAAATTACATGGATTTAACCCTATCAACTCATTCTCCAATAAATGTCCTCTTAGTTCATCTTGTGCACCAAAGAGTTTTTCTAAAGTAGTCCATACATCATTTGGCGTTGTAATAGACTCAATATGGAAAAGTAAATCTGGAGATACAGACATACATAGAGTTCCAAAGGCTTCATCAAGTTTGTTAAACCATTTAGGCTTTTCTGCAATTAAAGATGGTTCAGTTTCAAGACCCATAGTTACTCTAAACAACCCTAACTTTTTAAGTTGTATAGTCATCTTGGACTTCCACTCATAGTAGTTGTAAGGTGTGAGTACAGGTACTGTTAATTGATCCATTTTAATGTAGAAAGAAAGATTGTTGTTGTGCAGGAAGGAAAGCTCAATGAAGAAAGAACATGCACGAGACACCCCCCCTTTTTCACTCAATCAAAGAACCCCCACAAGAAAATTTGATTTGGCACTTTATATTTAGTGCGTTTACAATTACCATCAGTAAGAAATACTGAGTGGACATGATCTCAATGCTATTACAGATCCTCAAAAGGAGCATATGCTGAAAATACAACTTAGGCACAATACCCAATAAAATAAACAACACCACTGCAAGCTACACGAAAAAACATTCAATTTCAAAAAAAGAATCACCTCGATCTGAGGTTTTATACAAAAGTTATGCCTTTTCGAAGTTTCCAAAATGAGGACTGTACAGTGTCACGACTGAGAATCTGTAATTTCTAGAAAATCTCTACATCCAAATCAAGAACGACTACACTATTGCATAGAGCATGAAAAAATAGCCAAGATAAAAAAAAATTCGTGAGAACCGGAGTCCGTATGAGCAAGAACGGAGCTTTTGAAAAATGTCTTCAAATCTGAAACTGCCAATGGAGAGGTGTACGGCTGAAGCTTTCTGAGTTCAATTCTGCAAAATATATAAGCTTCATGCAAAAAATAAAAGATACCCAGATGGTTTTTTGATGCGGTGAACAAAACCTAGAAGGCATTTTTCCTAATTAGGTACAAAAGATATAGATCTAATGTAAATCAGTCACCTTTAGCAACAAAAAACAACTCCAGCAACCAAAACACGACATGCAAAGGATGTATCAGCTACCTAAGATAAGCAAAGGTATGCTGCAACCTGCAATACTGATTGAAACACAAAATATGCAAGCTGATTGATAGAAACAAGATTTTTGAATCTTCATAAATCCTTTATGATTCTCCAGATCTTCAAAAATAATGCAAGAGAAGAGAATACAGGATTTTACAAGATCTCTACAAAGAATCTAACCTTACAAAACTTGCTCTGATACCATGTTAAAATCCATAAAATAGATTATAACCCAGAATCAATTGAAAGAGTTAGAAACATATACTGTAAATGAAAAAGCAATTGAAACAACATAACAATGATACCAAGAGATTGATGTGAAATGCTCAAATGGAAAAATAGCATCAGATAACTATCTCCAATATCAAATGAAAATACAAGTCAGGTAGCATGCTTATATAGACTAGAGAGAGGGAAGAGGTGGCAACACCGACCAATGAGGAGCAACCATCTATCAGATTAAAGATAACAAAGTATCTTGCCAAGATAGATAATGGATGCTAACATGTAGGAAGATGAAACCTCATAATCCTATCACCTAATTAAACATGCTTTATTAACCTAAGCAAGCTTAAATAAATGTGTAGGAAAAACCTTATAATAAGGAATAAAAAACCTACACTAACAAAACGAGCGTAGAGTGTGGAAATGGTGGCCCCAGGAAGATAAGGGGGAGGGAATTAGTTGAGGCTAAAAAAGGTTAAATAAAATCTTTCATTTTAAAAAGCGAAAAAGGGGGGGAAAAGCTATAAAAGGGGAGTGAGGGGGTTATTTCTCCTCATTTGGATAGTTGTCAAGTGAGGAGAAGAGGGAGAAGAGGAGAGGGCAAGAGGGGGAAGACACGATGCCAAATTATGATTCTGACATCATTTATTGAGGGGACGAGAGACGACAGTTCTTCGAGGAGTGTGCCCTACCATGCCAAGTTAGTTTGAAACCCCACCTTGTGATTTTGTTCAATTTGACTACTTTTTTACAAAAACAAAAAAATGGGTTTTGTGGGCTGGGTCGAGAAGAAAAATGGGTTAGCAGGAAATTTTTGTTTTAGAAAAAATTTGGGTGGGGTGGGGGGGAGGGGAGGGCTAAATAGTTTTGGGAGGGTAGACGGGGCCCAGGTGGGTCCGCCTGAACTCGGGCAGGTCCGCCCAACCAGTGTGGGCTGGCTCGCCCGCGAGCTTGGGCGAGTCTGCCCTGGGTTGAGATGGGTCCACCCGCGAGCTCAGGCAAGTTCATCTGGGCTCAGACAAGTCCAATTGGGTGGGTCCACTCGGGCTTGTGTGGGTCCACCCGGGCTCGGGTGAGCTCGGGCGGGTCTACTTGGGCTCGGGCGAGTCCGTCGAGGAATAGGGCGAGTCCACCCAGGCACAGGCCGAGTCTTCCCAAGGGGCGAGGCAAAGCTGGGACGACCAAAAATAAGCCACAGGTAGGGGGAAGGGATGGCTAAGGGCCCAAGGGTGGGATGGTTAAGGGAAATCCTGGGGCAGAAAAAGGTACGACAAGACGACGCTAGAAGAGACTGACAAGGTGTCATTGTGATGGATGCATAAGGTGTCAGGTTTGCGGACGCGAGAGAGATGGTCCAAGGTTTTGGCAAGATGCATGGCACAAATGATGAGCATGGAGCACCAAAGACTGTTAGAGGCAGGATTATTGCACATGCTGTCATATCTGACAAGTAAGGTCCACAGGGCCATACTGACAGCCTTTATAGAGTGCTGGAACTCAGAGATATTGACATTCCATCTACTGATTGGGGAGATGACGATGACCTTAGAGGATGTTTGGTAGATTTTGAGACTCCCTATAGTAGGGCTTGTGGTTAGCGAGTGCTAGTCAGAGGGCGAGGCACTGGATGAGTCCGTGCACATTATTTTTGGCAATGATGATCTACCGGTTCAGCGGGGGTAGCTGGATGTTGACAGGTGTATGCCATGTAAGGTACTGACATTGTCTTTGTACTTAGCTGGACTAATTAAAAAGATATTAGTGCCAGATCGGAGTGGTCGATTCCTACATCTTAGGTTCATCGAGGGCCGAGAGGGGTAGTTTGCATGGGGGACATGCATGCTAGCACAACTGTATCGAGACATGCACCAAGTATGCTACCAGAGGATGCGGAGTGTGGCCCATGTCACACTACTACAGGTTTGGGCGTGGGAGCACATCAGGATTACCAAAATGATTGTGCACAGATTAGGAGAACAGAACAACAGAGAGGTCATGGCTTGGGGCTGGGGAGCAGAGGTGAGAGCGATATTGCGACATCGAGATGTGAGAGATGTAGACATATGGAGGAGATGGTTAGATGATGTGTAGGAGGAGATGACAGTGTGGGGTCCTTATATGTTGCGATCCTTCAGGGGCTGGAGGCGTGATGAGGAAGCACACAATGGTTACTTTTTCACCCGTTGTTATATTGTTGGGAGGATTCCGCTTATAGTGGAGCTACATAGACCTGATCGGGTGACACGATAGTTTGGAGTGAGGCAGGATATTCCTGCGGGGTGGGTGAGATTCTAACAACTATCACAGGAGTGACCATGGGGGGCTCTAGTGAGCCTGGATACAGTTTGGGAGGAGTTGGAGACACTACAGTTTATGCCATACCCGGACAAGTGGGAGGGGCAGAGGGATGCAGGAGTGATGGATTGATATCGGCAGTGGTTCAGGCCACATCCACCACCATGGATTACCCCAGTAGTGCTAATTGAGGGAGCACTAGGGTTCGGGTCAGAGGATGAGAGACAGTTGAGGGCAGTGGGACTTGTACCTCGAGGACAACAGAGAGGAGGTCAGGCGAGAGGAGGAAAGCAGGGGGGATAGGAGGCAGTGGGAGTAGCTGAGGAGCCCGTGAGGGTAGCTAGGAGGGGGAGAGAGGAGGATGTTGGAGCATCGAAGGAGCCAATGAGGGCAGCCAAGAGGAGGAGACAATGACACAGATCTTAAGGGGATGGAGCAGTGGAGGGAGAGGATGAGGTCAGGGCTGTAGCATAGCAAGATAGAGGGTCAGAGATCCAAGGAGAGAGGATCCAAGAGGCATGTGCATCCCCAGGAGGTCAGCATCAGGAGAGAGGGGAGGAGGCTGAAACCAGCATAGTGTGGGAGAGACAAGAGGCAAACATGGCCACAGGAGGGCATCAGCAATAGAGACAGGACGAGGACGAGGCGAACAGAGCGTAGGAGAGGATGACAGGGAGAGAGGGAGCCCCCTCGGTGATAGATGTGGATGCGATGGAGGCGTCGACAGAGAGCGAGGGGTATGAGACATGGGAGATGGACATTGACACAGATGTGTATGACCTCCAACCACTATTGACAGCACCCCCTAGAGGAGAGGATCCCGCAGTGGTGCTAAGAGAGACTCTAGAGAGACTACGCCTTAGCGAGCAGCGATTTCGATAGACAGAGGAAAAGAGGGTCAGATTAGAGGCAGTGTTGTGTGAGCTACAGGTACGATTCACCCAGGGTGAGAGAGATTATGTAGTCCTGGCCGTGCTAGTGCTCGATGTGGAGAGGAGATTGATGAAAGAGAGATGAGGCATGGGATGAGGCAGTGGACCTACAAACAAAGATAGAGAGATTGCGAGCAAAGGTGGCCAAGGAGCATGAGGAGGGAGATGCAAGGAGATGGGAGGGAGATCATTTGGTGGCAGAGGTAATGATACGATAGGCAGTTGGAAGAGGGAGAGGGTAGGAGCCATCAGGGACTAGGACTGGGACTGCTAGAGATATGGCAGGTCTGCAGGGACAGCTAGAGAAGTTACAGAGGGAGAGAGAAGATTTGGACTAGGAGCAGTCGAGCTCAGAGACATGGTGGACTATTTAGAGCAGACTATTGTGGACATGGGATTGATGTAGCAGAGAGAGGAGATGAGGAGAGAGATGCAGATTTTGTGATTAGAGAGAGATGTGGCATAGGTACAAGTGCAGGTCGTAGAGGGAGAGTGATTTGGCATAGACACGCACTCAGGTGGCTGAGAGTGATAGGCTGGTGGTAGAGGCAGAGGTTCAATCTCTCCGGAGAGAGAGGGATACAACAGTGTCACAGGTGTCAAATCTGTGATGGGAGCGAGATTCTGCTAAGTTGAGACTATAGGCACTTTAGAGGGACAGGGATGTAGCAGAGGCTCGGGCACAAGCCGTACAGAGAGAGAGGGATGTTGCAGAGGTAGGGATGCAGACATTACAGGGAGAGCGAGACACAATAGTGGCATAGTGGCAATTAGTGTAGGTCAATGATTTGATAGGGATAGATACACAGGAGTTATATGGGGAGAGGGATGCAACAGTGGTTGCTGAGGAGATTAGAGATCTGGATCAGGCAGAGATGGCACAATTATGACTATCCTAGGAGGCCTGGGAGCAGGAGAGATTGATCACGAGAGATCGGGATAGATATCGTTAGGAGTAGAATTCTGCTCGAGTTTAGGTTGTTGAGCAAGAGAAGAATGTGAGGGAGGCAGGATTTTGGATGGCCGCGTACTACCATGCAGTTCTAGACCCGACATAGTGGATGTTCTAGTATACTCGACAGACACCATAGATGTTAGCGCCATCCCAGTCGCTGGGGACACAGACCCGAGGCTATAGTGATTCACCAGGTGTCACCCCAGGTAGGAGATCAGTACCTGATTCACCATAGAGATCAGATGCGGGTAGCTCATTCGAGAGATGACAGGATACTAGTTTTTGATAGATGTAAGGTGGAGTGTGTAGTACTTATCGACAGAGATCAGAGATGCTCTACATCTCTGAATTTTGTACCTTATTTGATGATGTGTGAGAGCTATGTGGTAGATTTTGATGTATGATGGACATATTGATGTACATTGTATTATTTTGATTATGATATGGGACATTCCTGATTGACACTATGCAGTATGTTTCCTTTTGTGATGGGTGATCCAGTTTATGTATGCACATGTATATGATATATCCTGTGTATGTAGATGGATACTTTGGTAGATTTATGCACATGTTTATGATACTACATGCTGATGTGGATGCATGAGGATATGATATTTCATGCCTATGTGGATGTATGAGTATATTTATTTATGCACATATTTATGATATGACAATGGATGATTGGGTTTATGCATTTGTGGAATATGGATGATTTTATTAATGCAGATATTCACATGGTATGGATGACTAGTTGATTTATTGACATGTATGTATATGTGTATGATGGATTTTTTATGAATATTTCATATATGCAAGATAATATGGATGATAACTTATGTGTATGATATGGATGATGACTTATGTGTATGGATGCCTAGTTGATTTATTGACATGTATGTATATGTGTATGATGGATTATGTATGAATATTTCATATATGTAGGATGTGATGTATTATGAGTCTGACACTTTGTGACACAGGTGGCGATCTATGTGTGGTTAATAGAATGAACCTAATATGTGATAATACTCTTGTAATTTATAGTGAATTAGTAATGCAAGGAAATAACACATGGTCATAAACATCAATACGAACTAACATGATAATGGAAGATGGGTATGTAGTGATTGTGAAAAATGGGTATAATTTGTCACCTGTCAAAAACTTTTAAGATCCTGAGAAGAATGGGAGAGGCCGGGATAAAGTATTTGCACAACCAAAATCATAGGGTGAATGCAATACAACATATGATGAAATGCAATCCTAATATGAGTTACCATCTTCGGAGCATTGATTTTTGCTATAACATAAGATACCGTATACCCTGATATATAAGACCAAGGTGAGTTGGCATCCAATGCATGAAACAAACATAGCAAACAAAAAGGCTACCACAACACCCCAAGGTCATGATAACCTTGGTCAGGCCAGGTATTGGGATAACCAAAAACACACAAGGATTCCTAGCATAATAGAAGACCTCAGGGATCTTGGTGGGTACTACATAGGACAACCGAGAAGACAACAACAAAGAAAAAACCAAGATAAGCCCCTATGTAGACAAGTCAAAGAACACCATGATATGATGGATCAAGGCGACCAGGACAAGTGTTGATAGTGAGCTCAAATGATAAATAAATTCCAAAACATCAAAAGATCACAATCAATTTCAAAATTTCCTTTGCCATAGGATCAAGGGGGTGGATGGGATTGTTGAGGTCTGCTAGGAAGGATGCATCCTGTTGAGATTGGTGATGGATACTTAAACTAGAATGACCCAGTTTGACACCAGATATTTTTCATTAACCAAATGTTTTGATAATAGGGGATTTTATTTGAGAATAACGAGCCAGACAAGGACACAAACTGACATATCCTATAGACCTAGGGGCTCGAGGGCCGATCAGAGATTAGCCTTTCCTATGCAAACTAGAATAACTTAGGCATAGAACTTCTTTAGATGCATGATGTTTATGGGTTCGTTAAAGGGTTCTATTCAAGAGTGGTTAACCTATATGCCCCAGATCCATATTTGGCAACTATGATATAAGGCCCCAACCAGTTTGGCTCAAATTTTCCCTTCTTTTCTCAGTCTTGTTGAGTAAGATGATTCTTTTTGAGGATAAGATCACCCACCTGAAACTATTGAGGGTGAACCTTCTTGTTGTAGTGATGCTTAAGGTGACTCTAGTATGCTTGTAGGTGTTCATAAGCTTTGATTCTTCTATCATCAAGTAACTCTAGCTGTGCAAGCTGTGAAACATGAGCATCCTCCTCACTGATAAATTTTTTTAGGGAAATTCTCAGTGATGGGATCTCAACTTCAATTGGAAAGATGGCTTCAGTGCCATAGACTAAATAATAGGGAGTGGCCCCTATAGGGGTGTGGATGGAGGTGTGATATGCCTAGAGGGCAGGATGAATATTGAGGTGCCAATCTCGACCAGTGTTATTATCAACCTTTTTAAGGATTCAGATGAGGATCTTGTTGGTTGCTTCTGCCTGACCATTACCCTGGGGGTAATAAGGCGTTGACCAATGATGCTGGATGTGAAAGGTGTCGCAGAGGTGATTGATGGCTTGGTTTTTGAAGGGTTTTCCATTATCAGAAAGGATGGTGGATGGGATACAATATCTGTAGAGAATATGGTAAAGGATGAACTTTGAGATCTGAATACCGGTGATCTGTGAGAGTAGCATGGCTTCCACCCACTTAGTGAAGTATTCAGTGGTAGTGATTATGAATGTATGGCCATCAAATGATGGTGGGTAAATCTTTCCAATCAAGTCGAAACCCCATTTAGAGAAGGGCCATGGTGCTAGGAGGGGCTGAAGATCCTGTGCTAGAGCGTGAATCAAATCAGCATGTTGTTGGCATGGAAGGAACTTCTTCACAAATTCACAAGCATCATGCTCTAGTGTAGGCCAATAATATTCAGCTTAGAGAATCCTTTTGGCTAGGGCCATACCATTTGAGTGAGCTCCACAAACACCACCATGTACCTCTGTTAGTGTCGTGTGGGCTTCAGTCTCATTCAGACACCTAAGGAGGATCCCATCATACCTATGACAATAAAGTGTATCACCGATGATAATGTAATGGGCTGACCATTGAATAAAGGATTTTTGTTGGTTATGTTTAAGGTCTGGGGTAAGGATATTATCATGGAGATAGGTATATATGTCCTAATACTAGGGGGAGGCGGGACCTACGATATCGCACACCATATCAGTCTCAGGAAAATCATACACTGGGATTACAAGTTATTCAACAAGGAACTCACATTTTGTCCAGTCCTTAGGCATGTCAATCAGAGAACCGATAGTGGCCATTGCATCTGTTGCTTTATTCTATACCTGAGGAATTTGGTCAAATTGTATGAAGGTGAAATATTTCTTGAAATTATCCACCATGCGCTTGTAGGGTAACAACTTATCATCCTTTGTGAGGAATTCATCATTAACTTGCTTGATGACTAATAATGAATCACCAAAGACTCTCAAGTGAGTTATATGCCACTATTTTGCAATTCGGAGGCTGGTGAGGAGGGCTTTGTACTCTGCAATGTTTTTGGTACATGGGAATGCTATCCTGAATGATTTTGGAATGTAGTCACCTTGAGGGGTAACTAATAAATTCTCTGTGCCTGATCCATTATGAGTGTATAAGCCATCAAAATATAGTGTCCAAGTTGGTGCTTTTGTAACTGTGTAAACTTCTTCGTCTAGAAATTCAATGTCTAGAGGGTAAGCATCTACTCATGGTGCCTCGACCAAATGATCAACTATGACCTATCCCTTTATGGCTTTCTGCTCCACATACTCTATGTCAATTTTGCTTAGAAGCATGACCCACTTGACCATGTAGCCAGTCAGAGTAGTTCTAGATAACAAATACTTTAGTGGATCAATTTAAATAATTAATTTGACTAGATGGCTAAGAATGTAGTGTCAGAGTTTATGTGCTAAAGACTAGTGTGAGACAAGCCTTTTCCATGAGAGAGTAGTTTAGTTCATAGCCTACCAATGTTTGACTAATGTAGTAGATCGCCCTCTCTTTCGATGATTCATCATGTTGTGCCAACAATGCCCCCAGCACAACTGAAGTGGCAGAGATATACAATAGGAGGGGTTTCCTTGGAATAGGTGGCATCAAGATCAGAGGATGAGCTAAGTATTCCTTGATCTTATCGAAACCTATTTGACACTATTGGTTCCATCAAAAGGTGGAGTCTTTCTTCACGAGATGAGTGAATGGCTGACACTTATCTGGGAGTTAGGCTATGAACCAATAGATGGATTGCATCTTGCCTTGGAGGCTTCTTAACTGTTTCAGATTGTGCGGAGGTGGTTGTCCAGGATAGTCTTCACCTTGGCAGGATCAACCTCAATACCCCTTTGAGAGACTATGAAACCCAACAACTTTCCTGACGTGACACTGAAGACACACTTTTTTGGATTTAGCTATAACTTGTAATGCTCCAACCGTTCAAAGATATTTTTCAGGATAGTAGGATGTTTCGCTCGTGTTCTGGATTTCCCTAACAAATCATTGACATAATCCTCCATGATGATATGGATGAGGTCATGGAAGATGACTGTCATTTCCCTCTATTATGTTGTCCCCACATTTTTGAGAACAAAGGGCATAACATTGTAACAAAAATTACCCCAAGGTGTTGTGAAGGTGGTCTTGTGTTGGTCCTCAGGTGCAATTCAAATCTGATTATAACCAGAGAATCCATCCATAAGGGATAACATCTCATGTCCTACCAACATGTCAATGTTAGGCAAAAGGAAGTCGTCTTTTGGGCAGGCCTTGTTAAGATCCCTGAAGTCTATGTAGATCTGAATGTCTCCATTTAGTTTAGCAACTGCTACTATATTGGAGATCCACTTAGAGTAGTCAATTGTTCTGATAAAACCTGCATCTAGTAACTTTTCCAATTCCTTCTTGACTAACAATGCTACCTATGGATGCATCTTGCAGAGCTTCTATTTGATAGGCTTGGCATCTAGGTGAATGTCTAGATGATGAACCACTAAGGAGGGGTCTAATCCTGGCATGTCTAAATATGACCTAGCAAATTTAATGATTCCCTCTTGGAGTAGTTGCACGATGACTGGATACTCTTGCTCTAAGAGTGACTTAGCTACATAGGTGATCTTAGGATTTTACACAGTACCCAAATTAACTTCTTGAGTCTCTTCGATTAGAATGGATGATCGAGTAGATAACTAAGTTCCCACAAGGGGAAGATGAACATCTCCATACTCCAATGCCTCTTCAAGGTTTTCGGCATCGGATGCGTCCTTTATTTTTACTTTTTCAAGGTCAGGAATTGCCTTGGGGAGGTTTTCACTAGATGACCGCTTTTTATTTTTCTTACTCTTATTTTTGTGAATAGAGTGTTCATCCTCCCCCAATCCCATGAGGTTGACATATGTATTTGCAAACATATTGACAGGTGTGCTATCATGTAGGTCCCAATCAATAAGCTCAAGGTGATGAAGGGATAGGCTAATGCTACAGATGGATAGGCATTCAAACATGGATGATAGGTCAGTGTGATTGACGTCATCATATGCACGTATGATGGATTCCTCCTTTGGTATGTCTTCCAATGAGCCATCATCCACAACGACACTATTGGATGTGGTAGATGATGTTGTAGGGCCTTTCTACTTGTTATCATATCTGATGCCTATGTTCTTTGGCAGCTTTGATGTATCAATAGGTTGCAACCAGCCCTATTCTTCTTTACCTAGGCCCCTACCTTGGTAGCTATACTTTTCTGCAAACTTAGTTGACGAAGGACATGCTTCTTGAAAATATTCCTTTAGAGGGGGATCTGATTGGGGTTCTTCTTGATAGACCCATTGACTTATATCCTCTTCTGGTGCATCTATCTCGATACTAGGGGACCAGAAAGTGGTGGTAGGGATGTTTTTACCACTGAAGGTGACAATATTGTCTTCCTTTGGAGTAGCATGTGAAGGTTGACCATACTTGTGTGGTGACGATGGCATGGTTGCTACATTAAGAGCAGTATGCATTTCATAGTCACCACACCCTTTGTCAATGATTTGGACTTTTCTAACTGTAGGATCAATGGTGGAAGATGGAGTGGTTGTCATGGTGGAGGGTGGATCAGTGGATGATGAATGAGATGTCCCCATTTCAACCCCAGGACAATAATACAAGTGGGGGAATGACGCTTCTGAAGCATGAAAATATTCAAATGGTTGGGGGTCAGCATAGATGGTGACTTCTTATCCATTGACCGAGAATTTTAGGCATTGATGGTACGTGGAGGGGATGGCTTGCATAGCATGGAGCCATGGGCGGCCAAGGAGGAGATTATATGGCAAGTCCAGATCAAGGACATGAGAGGTAGTGTACTGAACCACAGGTCTCGCTTGGATAGGAAGACTGATAATTCCCTCTAAATTCCTTTTTGCATTATCATAGGACTTGATCGTGATGATTTGATTACTTAAATATGCTTGAGTATACCCCACCTGTTTTATGAATTTTAGAGTACACAAATTGAGGGCAGAGCCATTATCTACCAAGACCCTTTTTATTTTATGACAGACAACCACAACTTTGATATGCAAGGGGCGATTATGATTGACATCAATGTTTGGCATGTCATTTTGGCTGAAGTGTAGTTGATAAGATAAGGCTAGGTGTCCTACTAAAGCTTGGAATCATGTAGGATCAATGTCATTAGGTACATGGGTTTCCTGTAGAGCTCTGTTGAGGATTTCTTGATGTACAAGAGAGGACTTAAGAAAATCTAAAATGGAGATATGAGCAGGGGTCTTTCCTAAGTGATCAAGAATGTTGTACTGAGAGCTTATAGGAGTTGATTGGGCCGGTGTAGAGGCCACAGGGATAGTGATGTGGGCTCATTGTGCAGGAACAACACACTGAGGGTCTTTGGCTTTGACATGTATCATGGATACACGCGGTTCTACCTTCTCAATGTAATGAATAATACCTTCGTAATTAAGGGGTACATTCTTATAGCTCACATTATTTGTGCTATTGTATTGGGGATTACTAGTGGAGGTGCTCGAGCCTTGATTATGGTTTCAAAAGGCATTTTGATATATCTACAATTGAGCATTGGACGACGAAGCTTGACTAGTGTCAACTTTGATATCTCCTCGATCAATAAGATCTTGGACATAGTTTTTTAGACCTTGACACTTATTTAAAGAGTGTCCTTTGATTTTATGGAACTCACAATATTCATTTTCCCTAAACCATGCAGGCTTGGATTTGGATTCATCAAGTGGCTTGGTGATAGGATACGTGATTGGATAGTTGATCTGTAACAACTTATTGAAGATGACACTCAAGGGCTCTCCTAATTGAGCATACTAACATTTAGTATTCCCCTGGGTCTTTTGATTTGACTGTTGAGGAGGACGAGGTGCCCCCTATAGTACAGATATGGCATTAGGTATGAACGGTTGTTGTCTCTAGGATGTATTAGCCACTTGGACATGTTTAGTATTACTGATGCCATCATTTACTATGTTCTTGTTCTTGTTACAAAAATGTGGCTTGTCACTGAATGACCTTTCTTTATCTTGGTTATATATTTTGATGTGCCCTTTCGCAACAAGGGCATGTTCAAGGATAGGTCCCTTTTCCACTAGCTCCATGAAAGTGTTGACACAATGTAACCTAAAGTTATAAGCCATGTTGGGATGAGAGTTCTCCACAAAGAGGGTGACCATGTCCTTTTCTTTTAGAAGGGTCTTCATTCGGCTTGCCAACACATGCCACCTTCTAATAGGTCCAAAAAAGATTTTATTGACCCTCTTTCAAGGGTCATGAACCACTCTAGGGAAATGCATGTCAGGCTTTGCAGAAACAGGCACAAGAGATAATTATCATTGTGCATAACTTCCTAACATTGGGAGTAGAACTCTTGCAAGTGGGCCTTAGGATCTTTGTTCCCCCTATATCTGTCAAATTTTGGTATTTCAAAATGCTTAGGGAAGGGGATCAATGAGATGGAGGGATCAAATGGATATGGGCATATGTCCTCGAATTTGAATGATTGTTTATCAGTCCCTGCCTGAAGATCTTTCAAAGCAGCTTTAATTTCTAGCAAATCTGAGTTGACTGGTGGTTGGTTGGATGGATATAGATGGTAGGATGATAAAGGATCCTACTAAGAGAGCATCAGATTGTTGATGTATGGGTTTGGATGGTGGAGTAATGACATCCCTTTTTGGTATGTCAGGGGATTTTGTTGATATGTGGTTTGTTGTTGCGAGGTATAGTACAGATTTGTTTGATAAAAATGTTAGGTAGGCTACTGAGGAGCTTGGATGTGATGTTGCAGATTGACTTCTTGATACTGCGGGTATTGTTGTGATTGTTGGGAGGTTGCATAAGGTAGTTGCTCCTGGGACTGTTGTTGGTAATAATGATGTTGTGGTGGTTGTTGATGTGATGTGAGATGTTGCATGGCCCGAGATAGGCTGTTGAATTGCGTTTGAACTTGCGGACGTAGGATGGACGTGAGGAACAGGGATATAGTTTGAGTGGGAGGTTGGGGCATATTGCTTTGTGATTGGTATGGTGGTTGTTGTGAGGCAATTGGTGGGTTTTCTAGTGGTTGTTGTTGTTGGGGCGGCTAAGATAACATAGGGGGATTTTACAAGGGAGGTTGTTGGGTACCGAAGGGAACTTGTGGAGGTGGTAGATTAGATTGAGGAAGCTATGGGGATGCATATGAAGGTGACGGTTGGTTTATCACCCTAGAAGGTGGAGGCAATGCAGTGAAAGGGATGCCCCTAGTGTTGATGGGAGGCAGATTTGAAGGGGGTGGTGCTGATAGCATTAATGGTTGTGGTTGCGGGATGTTTTGTGGCATGCCAAAGGAAAAAGGATCATTGGGATCAGTGGTTTGGGGAGCCTCTATGACCAAGATTGTGGGATGCGGGGGATTTCTAATAGGATACAAAACAAAGTTGTTGAATTCTGATTGATGCCAACCTTCTACAAGAGGAATATTGGGAACATATGAACTACCTGGTGCGTTGTGTGAACCTTGGGGTATATTAGGTGTGGAACTGCCATACTTGGATAGGTCGATACCTGACAGAAGTTTGACACCCTTGTCAATTAAGTGAGCCAAGATTTCTTCGCCATGTTTTTCAAGAAGGCGATCTGTCATTTGCACATTGATTGGGTTACTAAAGTGTTCCTCAAATGTAATTTCAGGTTGAATGACCATGTTTTTGTCCCTAGGGGGTGATGTGTTTTGACCATCGATATTGGATTGTGATGATGTTCCATTGTGTGGATCTTGAGGGATGTTCACACCGTTATTGGGGTCTTGTGGGCATTAGCTGCATTGTTCGAGTCTTGAGGGATGTTTGGTTGGGATTGTTGTTCAGCCATTTTCCTTGTTTGTGACCAGGTCTGAACGGGCATGCAAGATGATATGATGGACTAGGATGCTAGAATTTCCTTAGTGATGAAAGGATCGATTTGATTTGATGATTGATTAGCCAACAAGGATTTGGCTCTATAGGATTGATTTGATTTGTCTGAAGTGGATTGGGTTGATTGGTAGATGACGAGTCAATCCAAATTGGATGATATAATGATTCAATTTGGTTTGATGATTGAGTAGGATAAATGATAGTGATCAGAATCTAAAACCAAGTTCAAGAGTGATCCTTAGTAATGCTAGGTGTTGATAAATCGATTAAAGGTGTGATGTATGATAACAAAACCAAATCCAACTTGAGATAGAAGTTGGTTTTGATGGATGATGATTAGAGATAAACACCTAGGTCAACTTGGATAACTACTCTAATGAGATTTTGATGGTTTGAAATGTGGAAATGATAATCAGAATGTGAGTTTTGAATGGGCGAGCAGATGCACAAGCTGAGGGGATGAACATTTAGGATGGCGAATGGATTCCTGAAACAAGTGTACGGATGTCCGAAATGGGGAGACGAGTGATTGAGATGGTGAAACGAGGGTTCCAAATGGAAAAGTGGATAAAAAAATTGATCGATCAAGGGTTAGGTCTGCCCCTGTGAAGGGCAAGTCTGCCCAAGGAAAAAAATTAGTCAAATCCAGTCAAAATAGGTCTGAAAGGGGTAGGGCAACAAGTCAAGTCTACCCCTAGATGGGTCAGGTCCACCCAAAGAGCAAAAAATGATCAAATTAGGTCAAAATAGGCCTCAAAGGGGTAGGTTAACAGGTCAAGTCTGCCCCTAGATGGGTTAGGTTGGACCAAGGAGCAAAAGTTGATCAAATTTTGTTAAAACAGGCTCCAAAGGACTAGTTTAAAGGTCAAGTCCACCCCTGGATGAGGGAAAGTCTGCCCAAGGAGAAAAATTTGGTCAAAAATGGCCAAAATAGGTTCTAAGAGGTCTGGTTTATAAGTCAGGTCCACCCCTAGATGAGGGAAAGTCCGCCCAAGGAGAAAAAGTTGGTCAAAAATGGCCAAAACATGCTCCAAGAGGACTAGTTTATAGGTGAGGTTTACCCCTGGATGAGGGCAAGTCCGCCCAAGGAGAAAAAGTTGGTCAAAAATTTTCACAGAGGGGGGAAAATCTGACTGTTTACAGGTCAAATCTGGCTATTTGTGAGGGAAAATCTAGCTGTCTGTGAGGGAAAATCCGGCTAACTATGAGGGAAAATCTGCCTGACTATGAGGGAAAATCTGCCTAACTATGAGGGAAAATCTGCATGTCTGTAGGTTTGACTTTATTTTTGACAAAAAGACTAAGGAAAAGGACTTAGAACACAACAATCATCAATCAAAAGGCTATGGCTAAGTGAAATAAATCAGACAATCACTAGTTTCGTACAAAGAAGACAATTTAGACAATCACAAGCCTAAGTCTAGTAGAGAGGGTATGGTTGAAAAAGTCCTCTAATCTAGGATGAGCATGGATACTATGGAGTCCTCGATATACACCTAGTACGTGAGGCCCAAAACGTGAATACCAACCAATTACAAGCATGATTCAGGAACCTAAAAGGCTCGAACCAACTCTTCACATCATCCTGATGCTTCACCAATTATAATGTGGTTGGATTCAGGTACAAATTTCACTCTCCCCTCTTTATATACCCCATTGGTACGTGTGGTTAGAATCATCCATTGGGGTGATGAAATCCCCAAGGAGGTCCCGCTAAGAAAAATAAAAAGGGGTGGAGTCAAAGAATGTGGTAAGCTAGGATTTCTTGTCACCCAGGATCGTTGAATCATCCAAGGGGATTGGATACATCAAATAGCTCACCCAAAAACACGGCAAACAAAGTTGATTGACCCCTACTAGTTAAACTATATTCCTAAATTAGGGGTTAAAATCCCTTAAAACAGCCAAAAGATTGTTAAAAATTGAAATTTTACCTTGTGGAAAAAAGTTGTTTGAGGAAAATCCACCTATCTGTGAGGGAAAATCCGACTGACTATGAGGGAAAATCTGCCTGTTTGTGAAAATTTTCCCAAAAACAACTTATGAGGTTTGTGGAGGGCAGTCTGCCCCTGGGAAAGGTCAGGTCCGCCTATGGAGGGCAGGTCTACCTGTCTGTCAATTCAGGTCCACCCCTGTAGGTCGGGTCCACCCCAAGAAGGTGAAATATGCCCCTGTGTAGGTCAGGTCCTCCCCTCTATAACCTGTACCTACAAAAAGTCAAAAAACAACAAATATGAAAGCAAGAGATTCGTTTGTGGGTCCCACCGGGCATGCCAAAAATGTGATAGGGAAAATTTAGGTGCTAAAAAATGAACATCAAACAAAAGAGTGTAAAATAATACTAAAAACAACCTACACCTCAAGATTATCTTAGTTGGATTCAATACAAAGTAAAGACAACAAATGAAACCTTTTACCTTGTCTCGAATCGATCCTTTGGTTGGCCCTTCGATCTTTGGTGTTGTATGCTCCTTGGATGGCACAAGATGCAAGCTAGATGATGATATGAGAATGGATGAAAGTGGATGCAAATGTGAAAAATGGCTAAGTATGGCTCCTAGAAATTTTTTGCAAGAGTTTGGCTACAATGAATGATCTCTCTCAAAATGAGAGAAAAGAGGGGGTATTTATAGAGATTTTGGAATTATCTAGGGAAATGGATGGTCAAGATTGAGCCACCAAGATTGAGATGTAGGGCTAAGGTGAGTTGATAACTCACAAGCTCTCACATCTTGACATGTGGCATATGATATGGCTTAAAAATGGTGATGTGTACATGAGGTGGAAGGATAGTACATGACATGGAGGTGGTACATAGTACCTTGGGATTGGACAATATCTCCTCATAAAGGAGGTACTTGTCACCATGTGGGTAAAAGGACATGTGAGGAATTAAAAATTCCTCAAATATTCTCATGGGGAAGTGAGAAGGAATTTAAAATTCTTTTAAATGCATTGGGGGATGCCTTGTCCAGAAAGAGAAAAGATTTAATGAAGTTGACTAAGGAAACATTCCATAAATGATATGGGGATTAGAGATGACCTAATTGAGTGATTAAGGTTGTGCAAGTACTTGATTAGACTAGCTAATGACATATTAGAGGCAAGTGGGAAATGATGGAGGATGTGACCCTAATAATGATTAAGAGTGTGCACATCTTAATCATAAATTAATTATGACTAAGAAAGAGGGTTAGCTTGCTAAGAGGGATTAGAGTCCAACTTGCAAAAGTTGGAGGATGTGATAATGAGAGAGAAAATAAGGAATTTAAAAATAAATTTAAAATTCCAAAAGTTAATATGACTAAATTAAATAAAGTGATGCATTTATTTAATTTAGAGAGGAAAGAGGGGAAAAGTATTAAATACTTTGGGAAACCTTATGTAAGATACCAAAATATTAATTAAATGAATGATTTAATTAATACTAGGAAAGAGGATGATTTAAATGAGCAAAGGGATAATTAAGGAGACGACTTCTACCATATGGAAGTGGTCAAATTTGGATGTCTACAACAATAATCAAAATGACATGTTTTATAACCTTCTTCAAACATAAAACTATCAAATTCCTCCTTAACTTTGACCTCATATCCTTGTGGTTGCTGCATGTATATTTCCTCTTCCAAATCCTTGTGGAGAAATGTTGTTTTCATATCTAGTTCTTCAAGAGACTTAGAATAGTTCTAATAGAAGTCATCTTTACAATTGGAGAAAATATTTCATCAAAATCTATACCTTTTTTCTGTGCAAAACCTTTTACCATGATTCTGTCTTATATCTTTTCTTGCCTCCATCTTCTTCCTTCAACCTATAAACCCATTTATTTGGCAATGCTCTTTTACCTACAAGAAATTTGACTAATTCCCAAGTCTGATTCCACAACAAGGAAACCATTTACTCTTTCATGCCTAGCTCCCATTGCTTTTTCGTATCTAACTGCATTGCTCCTTCATATTCTTCAGGTTCACCATAATTATTTAATAATATAAAATATAATGATGAAGAAAATATTTATGGAGGTCTAGTTATCCTTGTATAACATCTAACACTTGTAGGAGTCTGTGGGATAACTTCTTCTTATTGAGCATCAAGTACCACTAGAATTTTATTTTTTGGAATCTCATCCAATACCACATATTCCTTTTTGGCCTGTTCATGATTCTTTTCCTACAACTGATCTTTATACATGACCTTCTCATTGAATATAACATCTTTACTCCTAATTATTTTATGATTTTCATAATCTCATAACCGATAACCAAATTCACCTACTCCATATCCAATGAAGATACATTTTTAAGACTTAGTCGCAAGATTGGTTCTATGACTCACAAATTAGTATGGGCCAACTACACTTGATCCATGAGGATTCAAAGCATAATTGAGCCACTAAACATCGGTCCAATAAGATCAATCAATGAAAACTAGACTAAGAATCCATTAAAACTTAACATATTAAACTACCAAATCTTTAAAAAACACTTATTCTAATCTATTGAAACTTACCCTATTGGGGGAATGTTGTTGCATTGATGTGGAATGGTGACCCTTTTCCCAATCTCATGGATAAATGAGTCTATTTTGATAGATTCTATTGAAGAGAATAGATGAAACTAATGAAAGATATGTATGAAAACATGATTTAAAGCTAAATTAACATGATGCAAGCTATTTTAACATGATGTAGACTAAGATGATTGATATTGGTATATGCAAAGCTAATCTAAATGGAGTTTAAGCTAAAAATATTAAAACCCTAATTACAATATATACTAAATGCATGTATCTATGTTTTCATGGAAGCCATTAATAGAAGCTAAGCTAGTATGCAAGTAAATTAAGCTAAAATGATGTTAAATGTGAGTGCAAGTAGAGTGATTTTAATAGCATGAATTTTCTCTTAAAAGATGGATCCATTTGTCTCTAAATAGTAACCTATTTATAGGAGGAAAAATGATAAATGAAGGGTTAACATTAAAAAGGTTAATCAATAGTCAAAGATGGAGGAAAGATGAAACATGGATCATGGATTCTCATGGATGAGTATCAATGATCACATGGACCAAGGAAAGAATCAAGGGCCCATATTCTTCAGAAAAACACATTCAAAGCTTTCAAAAGAGGTCTTTTAAGTTTGTTATAAGGAAGAATATTCCTTTTTCCAAATGAGTGAGGAGATAGAATATTCTCATGGGTGAGGGGAAATTAGATATTTAGCAAATTAAAAAATAGTTTTAATGTGCAAAAAGAGGAAGGAATATCCCATGAGAATATTCCTTTTGGAGGAATGTGTAAAGGAGGAATATTCCATTGAAATATTCCCTTGCAAGTGGGGGGAATTAGATTAGTTAGTAATTGATAATTAAAAAAAAGTTTTAATTATGTCAATTAGGGGAATTTCATTATAATCATTAAATAAAGTGATTTAATGAAAAGGGGGGAAAGTGATATGATATTTAATTAAATAAGAGGAGTTAGGGATTTAAATTAAATAATTAGATTTATTCAATTTAATAGGAAGAAATGTTAGCATGAAAAAGGATGAATTAACCCAATTAGATTAATTAGATTAATAGATGAAAATGACATAATTAATTAAATAGCTAGGCTAATTTAATCAATTAAGAAAAAGGAGGATGGGTTTAAGGATGAAGCAATGTTAGTATACCTGATTCGAGTGCATGATATCATTCAAGACATTTTTAAGTGTCTACATTTTTCCCCTTTTTGAAGCAAGGCACTTGCTACATTGGTTCAAAGACTAGCACTTTTCATATTGAAACTACTACTCATATCAAGAAAATTAAAAAAATTATAATTTTTTGATGCCCCATTGTTGCCCCAACATAAGGAATAAGCTAGTTCTCTACCCCCTCGAGAAATTAGGAAAAAAATTAAAATTTTGGATTGATTTCTTGAAAAAGGTTAAATACTACCCCAAGGGTCCGAAAAAGGCTCTGAGATGCAAAAAATATGCCAAAAATACAAAAACCAATGCAAAATAAGCTTCAGTTTGGCAAGATTGGTGAAATTGGTGAAAAACCCTAGTTGCATGCTCAAATTAGGGAAAAAAACCCTAATTTTTAGGCTTAAATAGGTGATGAAGGGTCACTTTCACTTCATTTTTGCATTCACACCTTAGAGAATTCTTGCAATTTGAGATATGAACTCTTGACAAAATGGCACAAGAAGTGCTCCCACGACACATATCTGACTGGATTCAAGAGTACCAATGGCCTCCAAACATAGGACCAACGGTATATGATTCAAAACTTGGCTTTCATTTTAACTTTTTAGTGAATTTATTACCATTTGAAATTAGGTTAGGGCAGTGTCATTGTATTGTGGCACCATTTTGAGAATTGGTGATGCTTTTTTTATTTCTAGTGACACTATTGTAATGAGAGATGCACTTCAAAATTTGAAATTAGGTTTATATATTTTAAATTGCAACGTGGGTGTGAATAGCGATGCACCTGCCCAATTTGCAATTTAGATTTAGGGTTTCCAAATTTCAAATGGCAATGTGAGTGTGATGAGCGATGCTAGTCATGCTTTAGAATTTAAAGGTATGTAACATCGTTGTTTGGAATTTGGAATATAGTGATGCTTTCGTAAATAGTGATGCTTTTGTCATTTTAGGGGTAATAAACTCCAAACTTAACCATTTTTTGTGAAATTTGACATTGTGCGCTTCCTGGGTGTAGGAGATTATCCAGCCTTCGATGTCCCATGAGCATCGACCTTTTGTTTTATCTAGACTTGATGATTTGTTAAAGATTCGACAAGAGCACCTCAGAGACATTAGATTGTGGTACATTGTGTATATGCCAATTGTGCGGACCCACCTAGAGATGAGGACAATGATATCCAAGCGATGGCATAGTGAGACCTTGTAATTCCACTTTTCCATTGGCGAGGCAACAGTGACACTGGAGGATGTACGGTGAATTTTTTATTTCCCATACATGGAGAGTGGGTGATTTATGACACTGATGTAGGATATGATGCCTGTCATGAGGTTCTTGACCAAGACATCATTGTCTTGGTCAACTCATAGATTGACTTGGAGATGTATAGAGGTCACTCATCAACCTTTAGATTGATCATTGTTGTAGTGATTTCAAGGTTGATTTCCCTAGCTCGATGGAGCAGGGGATTCAGTCCAGGATGGGGGCTAGCATGGCATTAAATGCTTTTTAGGAGGACCTCGTATGCATGGGGGCCAGTGATGCTAGCCTCCCTTTATCATGATATGCATGGATTTTTGTACTATGATTGCAAAGCTATTGGATAGGGGTCACACTCCTACATATATGGGCATGGGAGTAGATTATTGTGCTTTGACTAATTGTACACATGGATGATGTGGAGCTAGATCATCCGATCATTTGGAGATATAGAGGAGCCATCACTCTTCAACACATAACACAGCTCGACATTCCTTATTGGTGTTGGGTGATCGATGATAGGATAGTGTTCCAATGGCATCCATGGCTATAGATTCTAGCATGGTATGATTATGTATAATAGTTATTATTTCCTCGACAGACCTAGTACATTCAGGGTTGAGAGCACACCATGATTGAGAGGTACCTATCGGATAGAGTTTCCAAACAATTTGGTAAGAGGTAGAATAGGCTTAACGATGCTTATATGACCATTTTTTCTAGATCCAAATGAGAGGTGACTTGGGGGCACACACTACCACCCCATGGGGTCGTTGAGGCCTTTAGACAATTTGTTGTGAGGTCATGGGGTTATAATCAAGGGTAGGAAAATGCTGAGAAAACACCTGCATATGTTGCATGGTTTGTACCCCCTCCCAGACTGATAGATCCAACAGGTATACCTCCATGAGGGAGGTCGAGAGGGAGGGGAGTAGGCAGAGGTTGAGGCCAGCTACAAGATGGGTAGGGAAAAGGATGGGGCAAAGGACAGGATGGAAAGGATGGCCAGCAGCATGATGGATAGGTCTCGGGTGCACCCCCACCACCATTGCATTAGCAACCACCTTAGTAGCCACCCATACAATAGTAGTGAGTACAAAATCCACCGTCAAGGCTATATCCCTATGATGCACAGATTTAGCAGTTACAAAAGTAGCTAAAGGTGGTTACAACTGAGTGAGATCAAGCTTGGAAGCATGTATTAGCACTCACAACTGAGAGGGACCAACCCTAGTAGAAGAGAGACCATGAGGGAAAACTCAGGCATACATCATATGTACAGTTGGCTCAAGAGGTCGATCAGTGACAATACCTAGAGGCATTGTCTCAGCAGTAATCCCAATAGGTTCAACGGTTGGTTAGTTAGACTGTGTCTGCTTAGTTGTATGGTACAATGAGGTAGGAGGTGGTACTACAGAGATATTCCTCCCCATCACAGGAAGCCCAATTTTGAGCATCGCAGGCAGATCAACTAGGAGATAGGGACAGAGCTAGCAAGGGATAAACCTCCTTTGATTTTGCAGACACATTTTTGTATAGCCTAATTATTGATAAAGACATACACTCATAGGCTCATTTTTGATAGCCTCATGTACATTGTACATTTTGATGATATACATACACTGATTCAAATATTGTACCATGACAATAATTTTCTATATATATACGAGATGATACAAATTCATGATGTCATGTCCCTTTTATTTCATACTATATGAATGTATGGATGCATATGATATGATATGATGTGACATGTTTATGAGATATGTGATGATTATAAATGATGTATATGAAATGTGATGTTATGAGATGGATGCAATGTAATGCAATGGATATGTTATATTATTTTTCTGTATCTTTTTATGATATGATATACCTATGTAGGTGCAAATGATATGGATGCATTTCTTTTTGTGTACTTTTCTATGAGATTATGACATATTCATATGGATGTATATATGGATAATGTAGATGTTCATGATAATGATATGATAATGTAATGAATGTTAATGCAACGGATGCTTGGAATGATAATGTGGTTGATTATGCTTTGTTTTATTATGATATGCTATGATGATGTGAGATGTTTATATGCTAATGATTTGTGGATGAAGGTGTTGCCTATTTTTTATACTAGCCCAAATAGTTATCGTTGTTTATATTTCTACAAGTCAAAAGAAGGTGCATTTTAACTCTGTTATGTCACATTCATGTGCATAAAGAAACATCAAAAGACTACAATACTACATTGCATTATGCAAATGCATATAACATAACATAGGAGAAAGTGCACAATCTTTTCAAAAAATGTAGTCTTTATTGATAATATAAATCTATGGTGTCCCACAGAAGCACATAAAGAGAAAGGCGACCTATCATTTCCTAAATGATGAATCTCAGTTGTTTTGTTCTGCATCATCTTCAGTCCCTCTCACTTGTCTTGCTTCCATTTGATGCTCTCCTTACTACTCCTAGGTTCCCTGCATTTGTGTGAGAAGAGTTTTGTTAGATAAATGAAGGATCACCAATCAAAATATGGGCATACATCTATAAACATATAATTTGATCCTCATGTGCATTTAAATAGCCAAGCATTCCATAGATGTCTAGGAAAAATTAGAGAATTTTGAAACACATCTACCATATGCTTGTTTTTATCTAACATGTTTGCTTCTTGTGCATGTATAGATTAAATCCTTGTCATTTTTTTGTTTTATTTGATTATAACATGTGGGATAAAATGTGGCTCTCACAAGGGTTGAGCCCAGAATATTGCCCTCTATTTCCATTAGAGAGGGATAATTCCATTTTTATAACACCATTGAATTTTGTTGATAAGTCTCATTAATCATGTTTTTATTGAAAAAGATAGGTATCATTATTAATGGGAATCATCTTACATTAATAGTGATACTCCTTGTCAATAAAAAAACATGTCATAAGACTCATCTATAGGGACTCTTAGTGAGTTACTCAATGAAGTCTTACTGTTTTAATTCATATGCTATCAGGTCACCATGTCCTATAAGAAGCTATCAAGGGCTAACATAAATGAAATGAAGTAGTCATAGATCAAGGGTGACAGTGATTTGTATGCAATAGTGATGATGAAATGTAAAGTGATGTTCAATAAGTAATCATAACTTGAAAGAGTTAGTATCAAACATCTGATCACAAACATGGAGCAACATATTCATTAGTGAAATGAAGTGGTGACAGTAATAAGTCATTTCTAGAAGACAACATACAAGTTATAGTAGCATCCATAAAGATTTTCCCTTGTTTTGGCCAAGATCAGATGTCACTAGTCTATCCTAAAGACATGAAAACCCTAAAAGGAGCAGATATATGAAAATAGAAGCCTTTCAAGGAATCATAAACACATAAAGTCACTTCAATTTTTCATACCTTTCACTTATGAACTAGCAATAATGATACCATAAGATGAAAAGACTAAGTAAAGTGGAAAATTTCTCAGTCAAAGTGTCATCTTGTAGTGACCTATGAGTTCTTAGAGGCCTCATCATAGGTTTTAATGACCATGGTGAGCATAAAGTCAATTATCATGTGCATAGGGAATCATAACAGTTACTTTTGAAATAATAATGAATAACAAAAGCATCACCAAATCTATCCATGGAAATCATCACCAAAGTATAAACAACAAAGAATTCATCTACAACGTTTGCAAGCCTCTACTGGTACCATGAGGGTAGCAAAGTATAATCATAGTCTCAGTGATAGTGAAGAAGTCAAATTCTAATTTATGGTCACAGTCATAGAGCTCAAGGTTGGAGCCCAATCATTCAACAATAGCACAATGATGATTGTGCCATGAATAATGGATCCTTTTGAAGCACATACAGTAACCAGAATGAATAGGGAAAATCACCTGAAGATGAAATGGATGATGTTTCCCCACTATAGTTACTTCTTATGCTTGGTGATAATATGATAGACATTACAATGTTTGTCTCACATTTCATGATAGTGGATAGTGATGAATGATTGTCTTGTTATTCACCATTGATAAATGAATAGTTATAATCAAAAGGCATAAAGGGCTTGGGATATCCAGCATATGGAGTCAAGAGGGTAAATGCATGTGAAAAGCATCAATAGATTTTCATGATATACAAAATATATACATAGTGCAAAGACAAAGATACTAACACCATTTCAGGCCACATGTAGAGTAGCAACTTTGCTTCTCATATTTCAAGGGTAGAGGACATAATAAGAATCTCTAATACATATATTGCAATAGTAGGTCAGAGCTAATTTTTTGGCATAAGACCCTTCAGTTAGCTATAGAAAATGAAACCCTTAGGGTTTGTTACTATTCTTCTCCAAAAAATGAAAAGAAACTCTCAGACAAACAGAGAATAATGAAACCATGGCTTCCAAAGTGGAATGGTATTTATTTTTCATTCTCAAAAAATAAAGTGAAAAAACTCAAGTTACCATGAGTACAAAGGTGAAACACTTTTTCAATACAAGTGTTTTGAGGTAAGAGGCCGAGTCATGGCCATTTTTTTAGAGAAGAACAAAGTGTACAAAAGAGAAATAGTGAATGGAGGCATGGGTTTTTTTTGGTAACCCAACAACAAATCTTAATACCTAAAAAAATATAGGGCTGCAGCCATTGAATCAAATTGGCCTTTGTATTTTGCAGAAAAGAAACAAGATATATAGAAAATGTCAAAGTTTCTTCATGCAAATACATGGAAACAAGATATGCATTTTTATACAATGAGGCATGGGTTTTGGATAACCCGGAAACAAGTAAAAATCCTACAATAGAATGTATGGCCATGGTCAAAATCATCATTTTAATTCATAAATGCGTGAAATATTCAGGAAAAATATAGGTAATCTCCCATTTATGCATGGAAAGTGATAGAGAGAAGCAAAAAATGAAGATATATTCATCTTTCTATAATAAGCTCAATTTTGAGCATTTGTTTCTTAAGAAAAATGCAATGAAATAATAGTAAAATGCTTATCCAACACATAGAAGCCATTTTTTGCCAGGAAATGCAATGTAATGGTCTCTAAAACTGTAGAAATCCACCATGAAATAGCTTCATCAAAACCCTATGGCAGCTAGGAAGAAGACTCCAAAGTTCAATAGGTGGAAATGAAATGTCTTTTTCCTTCTTTCCATCAATTTTGTGTTTAGTGTTTTCAAACCCTATCTTTTGGCCGACCAAAAAATTGCATTTTATCACTTCATTTTAAAATATGCAAGAAAACTAATTTTCCCCATGAGCTAAGACTTCTAAGTCTTATGCCTTGTTTTCCTATTTACCCTTGAATATGCCATGTGGTGGATCATTGACTTGTATGTTTGCCTTGACCTATGTAAGGTCGAATGAGGAGGTCTAGTATTTTTGTATTGTATTGAATTGTAAAAGCACTTGGTTAATGTGTTATCCTTATAAAGCACTTAATAAAATTGTTATTCAAAATGCAAAAGTAAAGTCTCATGCTTTGTAAATGAATTCAAAGCATATAGTTGAGAGTTTATGCTTTGCAAGCATATAGGGGAATGTTGGATAGGTTAGCCAACATGTTCGAGGAATATAGGGGACTTTTTTGACTAAAATTAAATTTCTTGGAGAGAATATATGGGTAGTTTTACTACTTTTATGGTGGGTAAGGTCATTACTTGAAATTTTCACCATATGGGAGTCTTTTGGAGAAGATTCAATTGCTATATTCTTGGTTTTTTGTGGGAATCATACCCAACTCAGTTACTAGATAATTTTTTGGTGGATTCTTTGGGGGATTTGGAAATATAGTCACTTTGTTGACTCATTTGTATTCAGTTTTGATTATGCACATTTCTAGACTTAGTGACTTTTCAGTCCTTAGACAGTTTTGGCATACTTTTGTAACTCATTTTTGGATATGAAATATAGTGAAGGCCTTCAATATCATTGATTTGAAGTTTTTCCTACTTGTTCTTTGCATTATTGTGTGAATTCAAGTGATTCATCAAGTTATTTGTGAGGTATTGTTCATTTCCTTAAAACTTTTTCTCATATTTTAGCACCTTTATGCAAAAGTATGTTAATGCAAGTTGCAAATTGTGTGAAAAATGCAAATGACTTTTAGTTGTGGAGTTATCTTCCTCCTAGGATTTTGAGCATTAGGAACTCTTTGTGAAACACTTATGCAAAGGCATGTAATAATGAGTTGTGCAAGTTTAATTTTTTTCATTGTAGTCAAGTGTTTGTAGACTGAGTTTTATGTCCTAGTTTAGTTTGGTGTATCACCTTCCTAGTTTCATTTTTTTCCAATTTTTAGTTTATGTATCTCTCTTCCCTTTTCCTTGTCAAATTGTAGAATAGTTAAGTAATCTAGGTGATAACCATTTAGGAATTCGGCCTTCTCTAGAGGTGTTATCTCATATAAGGTACCCACACCTTGGGATCATTCCCATGCGTTAACAAATTGTTGAACCTTAAGTTTAGCAAGGTGCAAATCTAGTTGATAACAATTTTGGCATGCTCGATGGGACTGTCAAATCAAGATGGTTTTGAAATTTAAATTTTTGTTGGTTTTGATATGCAACTAGCATATTTCAAACCTTTTTAGAGGTTGGTAAAGCATATCTGGTGACTCTAAGTGGGTAGGTTAGTAGAAACCAGTGCACAATAGCATATGAAAAGGATACAAACTAGGAGAAGTGACATTCTTTTCGAATATTTATAGTTGTCCCCACCCAAAAGATAAGGAATAACAACAAAATAAAGTCCTATTTAATGAAAGAGAGTTCAGTCTACACCACCTAGTTTCAAATTAGTAGTTGCCGTAGTTGTAGCAAGTGTTTTGTTTCCTTTAGTTTTTGTACCTGTTAAACTAGTTCAGGTCAATCTGATGATAACACAAAGGAATCAGCCTTTTGTTCCATTTAATGGAGGCAGCCCGATAAAATTACAACAACATGATGATATTCCTATGGTTGCATTAAAAAATTTATCTTTTTTCACAGGGGAGGATCAAACTATTCCCATTGAGCATATCATGGATGTGATCTCATTATGTGGAGCCCATCACATCACTCAAGAAAATGTTGTAGTGAGATTGTTGGTTGCTTCACTAAATGGGGATACCCTTTAGTGGTTTAGGGGTTTAGTAGTTGGTTTTATAGCAAACTGGGATGAGTTGGGAGTAGCTTTGAATAAGTGGTTTGAAGACAAGTCTAATCACTTGTCACTAGTTGAGAAAATGACTACAATTAAGAGAGCTCCTTGGAAGAAAATGATGGATTTCAACTTCTGTTTTTAGAAGACATGGGATAGGATTCTTGCTATGGTAAGACCTTCTCCAGAATATGCATTTCTTTATTACTTGAACGCTCTTAACAGTGATATCTAAGTGATGATACAATCTATGGGAGGTACCACTTTACCAACTGCATTTGACATTGCAGTGAGGGAAGAATTTAATAGTCTTATCTAGGTTGGTAAGATTACACCTAAATCACAAATGCCTATTTTCCCAAAAATTTAGCATTCTATGCCTTTGCAAATACCACATTTTGCTCCTATACCCATTTTCCCAGCATTACCAACTATTGTTAATCAAGATAAGGCAAGTCCAACCCCCATCTCCTGAGCTACAAGAAATAAAGGGCTTACTTTAGTCCTTTGGAAATGAGTTAGTGACCATGAAAAAGTAGCAGTCACAAAATCTTAAGCCATATTAGCCTCAAAGTCAAGGATAGAATCAACCTTATCAGGCTAATAGACATCCATTTTAGGGAAACAATCAAGGTGCAAGGCAAAATCTTAATTCAAGGTTGTTTCAAGCATATAATCTAGTTCAGAATAACCTTGCAACTGACTATCAGTGGTGTTTTCCTTGTAACCAACCCCACAATCAAGCTACATGTTCAAATGGGATTATCAATCAAGCATTGATGGTGTAGAATGCCTCAAATATACAAAATGTGCCTAATGAGGAGTCTCTACAACAACAAAATCTCCCTCCAAGTGATACAACTCTCTTGAATTGGAAAGGAGAGGAATTTTGTTGAGTGCATAGGGATGATTCTCTAGTTGCAACTAACACAAGAGCCAAAAAGAGGGATTTTGAGATTGAACAATCAACAAACAAAGACAAGGAAGCTACTGGACCATCCACATCTCAAGTGCCACACATACTACAAAGGAATACATAAGGTGCTACTAAGGAGCAACCTCCCTTACAAGTAGACCTTGTTGTTGTAAGGACTCATCAAAAGGTAAATTTGTTGTACCCTTTAACATTATTGAACACATGAATAAAGTGAACATGTCTATTTCAATGTGGGATTCTTTTTCCATCCCAGGTCAAAAGGACTTATTACAATATGATTTGACTAATTTAAATGTTTCAAGTGATGCACCGATAGTTCAAGTTAAGGTTGTTTTCAAAAATGCACCTCAGAACAACAATAAACAATTAGGTAAAGATGTAAAACCCCCTCCTTTTTATGTGTCTTTGATAGTAGGGAATAAGTTGTTCCATAACTACAAGGTAGATAGTGGGGCAAGTAGTTTTGTCATGCCCAAATAGATTGTTGATAAGTTGGAACTGAAACATCAGCCCCTTGAGAAGGGAGTCATCCAATTAGATGGGACAACCATTAACATCATAGGTGTCATTAAGGATTTAAGCCTTACACTTCATGCCTTCCCAAACTTTTCCATTCCTCAAGATATATTTGTTATTGATTTGCCACCATATTTTTCCTTGTGTTTGTCAAGGGATTTCACTGCCAAGATAGGCGGTTATTTTTCTTGAAATTGGTCTCACATGTTGTTTAGGATTAGATATGGGACAAAAGTAACCATAAAATCTGAGTCACTTTCCAAAGACCACATTGAGCCTTACATACCAAGCACTATTGATGCCAAATGTGCTATTTTTATGATAATGAGCTTGTTGCTACTCAAGAATTGTAAGCAGAAAGTGTACTATATATACTTTTAAATGAGTGGGTAACAAAAAATATCATGGATAATCCAAATTACAACATTGAAGAAACTGGTTTGGGGGTATACATGTTGAATGAACTTAATTTTGTTATGCCAAACCTTGAAAAGAAGGTAGAACAGTAGTTGGGGCAACAAGATGAGGTGTGGAAGATGTTCTTTGGTGGCTCTAGAAGCAGGAATGGAGCCGGTGGGGGTGCAATGCTTGTGTCCCCACAAGGTGACAAGTATTATTCTGCTTTCAGATTTGCTTTTTCCCATTCTAACAATATTGTTGAGTATGAGGGTTTGATTCAAGGCTTGGAATTGGCAAGGAAAAGAAAGATAAGCCCCCTTTAGGTATTTGGGGATAGTGAGTTGATATTCAATCAAGTAAGAGGCTTGAATGTGGACTAAAAATGATGTGCTTAAATCTTACAAGCATAGGGTGTGGGATATGATAGAGGAATTTGATGCTTTTAATTTGATTTATATTCCTCAGAATCAAAACAAGCATGCAAATAGGCTAACTGCAATAGGTGCTCAGTTTGATATACCTAATGATATTAAGAAAGGAAAAGTGCAACAATATGTTAAGGTTGTTCTAAGGCCTTCTATTCCTAATAATAACATTCATTGGAAAGTGTTTGAGAGTGATGAACAAGTGTTGAGTTTTTTGCTTGAGGAGGATGAGTTTTTAGTGGAAAACCAGGAGAAGTTTAAGCAGCAATATGATGATCAAGTCATTCAATTGAGAACTAATAAGGTACCTAGGGGTCTAGTTACTTTAGAATCCATCTTTAGCACTGATGATCAGCTCAAAAAGAGAAATACCAACATGCAGGTCAAGGGTGAACACTATGAAGATCTTGAGATATTCAAAGGTAAGCTCCTTAAAATTGGTAAAATATGTTCACAAGTAGATAGGCAAGCTTTTATTCCTATTTTTCAAGAATTTCAAGATGCATTTGCATGGGAGTACACATATTTAATGGGATTTGATCCCCAGATTGCCCAGCATACCATAGAATTAGAGCCAAATGAAAAGCTTGTTAGGTATAAATAGAGGACTTTAAATCCAAAACTTGAGCCCCGTATGATAAAAGAATTGACCAGGCTAATTGAGGGAGGCATTATTTTCCCAATCAAGCATACCTTGTGGGTCTCTAACATTGTACCGGTTAGAAAGAAAAATGAATAAATTAGGGTCTGTGTAGACTTTAGATACCTCAATAGAGCCTCATTAAAAGATCATTATCTATTTCCCTCTATGGAGCAAATCCTTCAAGTGGTTGCTAGTGCAAAAATATTTTCCTTGATGGTTATTCTGGTTATAACCAAGTTTTAGTAAAGGAAAAAGATCACTATAAGACCACTTTCACCACAAAGTGGGGTACTATGGCCTATATAAGAATGCCATTTGGTTTGTCTAATGTTGGTGCCGCCTTTCAAAGGGCCATGGACATGGCATTTCAGGGGTTGATTCATAAATTGGTGCTTATATTTCTTGATGACATAACCGTATTTTCTAAAAATGTAGATGAGCATTTTTTCCATTTGAGACAACTGTTTGAAAGGTGTAGGGAGTTTGGTATATCCCTTAACCCCAAAAAATGTATTTTTTTTGTTCATGAAGGGAAGCTTCTCAGACACATAGTGTTAAAACACAGGATCACCATTGATCCAGAGAGAGTAAGTGCTATCCTAGCCTTTCCTTTACCTAATCATAAAAAGGGGCTACAAAGATTGCTTGGCAAAATTAACATTTTGAGAAGGTTTATTCTAGATATTGCAAATATTTTGAAACTACTAACTACCATGTTGAAGAAAAATGCAAGTTTTAGCTGCACCAAAGAGGCTAAGAACAATTTTGGAGCTATTAAGGAGGCCTTATTAGCAGCTCCTACTCTGGTAAATTGAAACTTTTCAAAAGAATTTATTATGTATGCTTTTGGTAGCATAGATACCATTTTTGCAATGTTGGTACAACGAAATGATGATGGTTTAGAAAAAGCCATTTCCTTTTTCAGTCAAGGTTTACAGGATTATGAACAGAGGTATACTTTTGTGGAAAATCATGTACTTGCTATTATCAAATGTCTGAAAAAGTTTAAACCTTTTATTTCTAATAACAAGATACATTTAATGGTTTCTCACCCTAGTGTGAAGGAGTTTTTGTTAAGTAGGGACCTAAATGAAAAGAGGGCTTGGTGGATTATAAAGGTAATGGAATATGACATCGATATAAAGATAACTAAGCTTGTGAGGGGAAAGGGGCTATGTGAGTAGCTTTCTACTAAATCTGAAAATGAGTTATAAACAAGAAAGGAAATGGTTCTAGTTAATAATGATGAACCTTCAATTGATGCACCAACAATAGGCGCAAGTTGGGTACAAGATATGACTCATTTCTTGTAAATGGGTGAGTGTCCACTAGGTTTGGAGAAGGCTAAGAGGAAATATTTCAGATTTTAGTTCATCCCTTATGTGCTAGTTGGTAATGTTATTTTCAGAAAAGACCTTAATGGTGTGTTGTTAAGGTGTATTGATCATGATCAAGTGGATAAAGTGCTTCATGAGTTCCATGATGGAACTATTGGGGGTCATTTTACCCTAACAACTATTGCATGGAAGATAATGAAAGTTGGCTATTATTGGCCAAGCTTGTTTAAGGATGCCTATACTTGGGCAAGGAAATGTGTGAAATGTGCCATTTTTGCAGGAAAAGAGAGGCTGGAAATTTTTCCCTTGTGACCAATTCAAGTGGAACATCCCTTCATGAGATGGTGCATTGATTTCATAGGTGCCATTAATCCACCTTCAAGTGCAAGCCACAAGTGGGTACTTACTGCAACCGATTACTTTCCAAGATGGATTGAGGTAGTGGCTTTAAAAGAAGCCAATGAAAGTGTTGTGTTGAACTTCTATGATGATTTAATTACTATATTTGGAGTACCTGAATCAATCATTTCATATAATGCTTTAGCATTTGTTGGATTCAGAGTAAGTGATTGGGCTATCAGAAATGGCATTCATCTAAATACCTCATCAAACTATTACCCAAAAGGTAATGGTTTGGCAGAATCAACAAATAAGAACCTAATAAGGATTATTAAAAGAATCAAGGAGGATAATTAGAGAAGTTGGCACACCAGGTTAAAATTTTCCTTTTGGGCAGATCAAATAACTCCAAAAGTTCCATTGGGAACTCCCCATATGTGTTAGTTTATGGTAAGGAGGAAAGGTTTCCTTTATCAGTGGGAGTTCCAGGTCTTGATATTATGCACTAGGTAGAGATGTTTGAGGAAAAGGGCCCAATGGTAGTTAGGTATGCTTAGCTCATGGAGCTAGAGGAGATAAGAGATAAGGTAATGAAGTCCTTCAAATATCATCAGCTCCAAACAAAAAGATTCTTTGATAAGAAAGCAACACCCAGAGTGGTTAGAGAGGGTGATGTGCTCAAATGGGATGAATTGAAAACTAAGCTAGGAAAGCACTCTAATTTTGATGATATGTGGAGTGGCTCATTTTTTATTACAGAATGCAAAGAGTATAATGCATTCCAATTATCAAGTATGGATGGAGAAATTCTACCTATCCCAGTTAATGGGATACACCTCAAACAATGTTTTGAGGTTTGATCTTCATTGTACATGCTAGATTAGGAGTGTTTTTCTCAATAAGCATTGTTGCACCATAGTTTAGATGCAAGTTTTTGTTTCCCCTAACTATTTTTCAACACAATTAGGTAGTTTTCCTTCTAAATTTTTAGTTTTTGAATAAGTTTATGAGGTATCATGTATTGATCTAGTGAGTTACAATAATGTATAGGACTATTTTGAAGTTGTGCTAGCTTTTAGGTGACTTAGTACCCAATGGATAAGCTCCAACAAACTGGTTAGGATATTTAGCAGCCAAACATATAGCATATGTCACTAGAAATTTTACCTATTTTTGCTACTAGCCCAAACAGGTAGTGTTGTTTATATTCTTACAAGTGAAAAGAAGGTACATTTTAACTTTTCTATGTCACATTCATGTTCATAAAGAAATATTAGAAGACTACAATACTACATTGCATTATGCAAATGTATATAACATAACATAGGAGAAACTGTACAATCTTTTCAAAAGATGTCTTTATTGATAATATAAATGTATGGTGTCCCACACAAGTCGTGGTACTAACTATCAGAATGCATATAATGGAAAAAACTATACATTTATAGATATAAAAGAGAAAGAATGCACATAAAGAGAAAAGGGACTCGTCATTGCCTGAATGACGAATCTCGGTTGTCGGTTGTTTTGTTCCGCATCATCTTCGGTCCCTCTCACTTGTCCTACTTCCAATTGATGATCTCCTTGCTACTCCTAGGTTCCCTGCATTTGTGTGAGAAGAGTGTTGTTAGAGCAATGAAGAATCACCAGTCAAAATATGGGCATACATCTATAAACATATAATTTTATCCTCATGTGCATTCAAATAGCCAAGCATACCATAGATGTCAACAAAAAACAAGAGAATTGTCAAACACATCTGTCATATGCTTGTTTGTATCTAGCATATCTTCTTTTTCTATAGGGATAGGTGAAATGCTTGTTACTATTTTATTTTATCTGATTAC
>VDFB02049217.1:59735336-59946769 GCA_007258455.2 Sequoia sempervirens
AGACAAAGACAAATAGAATTTAAATTTTGGAAACAAGAGCAAAGGTCTCAAAATAGTCAACTCTATCAACCCGTGAAATCCCCTTTCCAACAAGATAAGCCTTGTATTTATCAATGGAACCATCAGTTGCATATTTCTAGTACGATACACCCACTTGCACCAAACCAAGTTTCTTCCCTTAGGCAGAGGCACAAGATTCCAAGTATGATTCCTCATCAAAGAGGAATACTTTTCAACCATAGCAATATCCCACTCAAGAATACCTAAAGTATCTGAAAATCTCTAAAGATCATCATAAATGACATGACTTGAAAGCTTAATTTTTGAAGTCTAATAATGATAGTGGTGAGTGTTTGTGGGACCACCAACAAGAGGACCAAACTCCTCAAGATTAGTACAAGCCCATCATGCTCTAGTGGATGGATTTTGAGGAGATGGTTCAAGGCCATCTAAAAAAATTCCTCAAGAAGTAAAACATCCTCAAATGAAGAAGATTGAGTAGGTAGTGATAAAGAAGAAGGTGATGAAGGATCCATCTGAGTGAAGAACTCAACAAACTAAAAATCATGATGAAAATGAACCTATTGTGTGTCAAGAACAAATAATTTGCAATCCTTCACATCATCACAATAGCCAACAAAAATGAATTGTTAACTCTTCTTCTCCATGGCTTTACATTGACCATCCAGAATGAATGCCCAAAACTCACTACCAAATACTCTAAATAAGGATATAGTAAGCTTGTTATGGGACCAATCCTCCTCAAGAGTCATATTTTGCACTACCTTGTGAGACATATGGTTCTAAATATGGTTGGGACAGTTGACAACTTCGTCCCACAAATTTAGAGCCATGGAGTGAGACTGATCATACAATTGGTCATCTCTCGTAAAGTCTTATTCTTCCTCTTGGCCACACCATTTTATTGAGGGGTGTAAGGAATAATGCATTGATGAAGAATGCCATGCTCATTGCAAAAGTCCTGAATCACTTGATTGAAATACTCCCCCCATTATCTGTGTGTATTTATCAAAGAGAAAAACCTAACTACTTCTCCACAAATGATTTGAAGGTATTGAACGTGGTGAGAACCTCACTCTTGTACTTCAAAAAATAGACCCAAATGCATCATGAAAAATCATCAATGAAAGTGGGAACATATTTAGCCCTTGAAAAAGGAGTTGTAAATGACATGAGATTACTATGAACCAACTCAAGGGGAGTGGTTGCATGTGTGGCTTGACCCTTAGGAAAAAGATCTTGATGTTTTTGCCCAAAATACAACCTCAAAGAATGCATTTAATGCAAGAGATCTTAGGAAGACCAATCACTAAGTTATGTGTGTACACCTACTACAGATATATGTAGTTCAAATGCCCAAACCATTCATGCCAAATTTTTCTAACTAAATTAGCATGAGTAATAAAGTATGAACTCATTGAAGACTCAAATCCATCAATCAAATATAAATGGTTCTCATGATCAATTGCTCCTCTAGCAACAACCTTCTCAGAGAGATCTTGTAATTGCTGAATAATCATATTATGTGGAGTAAAATCAATAGTCTTTCCATCTCTAGAATGAAAAATTGATATATGGAGAGTAGATTCACTAAAGTATCAAGAAATAGAAGAACATCCTCAATGAAACCATCTAGCATTGGAATGGAGCCTGTCCCCAAAACTATAATTTGTGAAGAGATCCCAACTAAAACTGAGAAGTATGACTATGAGTAATAGAATCAAGGAGATCACATCAGTTGGTCATGTGATGTGAAGCACCTAAATCAAGAATCCAACTATCAATAGATGAATGCAAGGAACATGTTGAAATATCTTTCCCTTTACCCATGGAAGAAGACTTAGGAATTGAAATATTATGTCTCCTCATAATTTCCTCCAAGGCCTCTAATCTCTTGAAACAATGAGATTCATCATGCTCAATTTTTCCACAAAAAGAACAAGGTTCTCCTTTCTTTTTCTCAGACTTGGAGGAATAGTCTCCAAAGTTAGAAGGAGATGGAGTGGAATTTTGAGTATTCTTTTTCTTTGGTTTCGAGGGAGACTCACTATTTGAAGGAAACTATTTCTTAAGATTATTCTTATTATTTCCTTTACCTTTGGAAGATTAAGCCATTAAAGCTCGGTTCTTAGAACTAACAAGTGCATCCATTTGAATCAACTTGGACTACTCCCTAGTAAGTCACTCACAAAACAAATAAAAAATAGGCATCTTATAATTGGTCCTCATTGGCATCCATGGTAGAATATATAAATTAGAATAAAATATTTGATAAGGTCCTCTTAACTTAGATATAATCAAGAAGATACATGCATCATCAACTTTATCATCCCACAACCTTTCAATTGTGACAAAATTATTTTGAACTATGCAAGAAAATATTGAATATTAGGAAAAGAATTTGCAAAGATTGATGTTAGATCTTCATCAAGCTAGAGGATTCTAAATTGATTGACTTGACCATACAATTCCTCAAGTTTTTCCCAAACATCTTTAGGTGTTTTACACTAGACAATAAAAAATAAAAAATTATCAAATACATGTAAGCCTATGAGCCCATTGGCTTCATCTAACTTACTTCTATGAGTAGATTTTTCAAATTCCCTTGTGAATTTGGGTTGGTTTTCATTTTCAATAGACCTTTAGATTGTAGCAATTGGGTCATTTTTAACTTTCATGTCTGATAGTTGTGTGGAGTGAGGAATTCAACTGACCTTAGATTGACCAAGTTGAACAAAAGTACACCAAGAGAAAGAAGACAAATGAGCACTTAAATTGTGCCTTTCACCCCCCATAATGTATTAAAACTATATTTGCAACCCCCCAACAAGTTACAATGAAGAAATTTTGCAATTTGTACAAGTGACAAGCTCAAATCAACCATTTATTTAACATAGTATTTTTACAATTTTAATAAGAAAAAAATACTTTTTTAAATAAAAAAACAAAGGTTACAATTAGATTCCTTATGAATTTTTGAGTGATTTCAAAAAATAGTTTTCCAAAATTTAACTGTATATGCAAAAGTTATGCCAATTGCAAGTAATAAATACAAAGTGTAATTTTTGATAGTAAAATTGGTGAAAAATGGTAAAATTAGATAAAATCACCTGCACCACTGCAAAATTTTTCAAACTAGCTTTTTGTTGATACTTTATTCACAAAAATCCAATAACTAAGGAAAACGTTGTGCAAGTTTGAAAGAAAGGCCCAATTTGGCCTATAGGGAGGGCCCTGGTGGCCCCCTAGTCTACATTGCCAATGGAGGTGGTGCTCTTGGCTATGATTGGGTAGTGAAATTAGTTATCAAGTTGAATCTAGTCACAACTATGATTGTGAGTGTTGCATTTTATTTTTAACCATTGGTGGTTTTTATTGTAACCACCCACTTGGCGATTTAAAAACCATAGGCCCCAATTTTCAAAATGTCGTGACTTTCTGCGACTTTGGTTGTTTAGTGTCTAGGCCTATCTATTGGTTTTAAGCTTATGGATCTGCTACAAGCACTTAGCACTTAGATACCACCCCCCCACCTTTCGTGTAACTTAGGTAGAAACAATTATTATGTAAATGAGGCAAATATGCAAGGATTGGTCCCAACTATGAGGCTATTTTAGGTACCCATGTACAAATGCAATCTCTCACAAATGAAGAAAAGGAGAAAAGTCAATTGGGAGAAAACATCTCTCCAAAAAGAGAAAATATGCAATCAAGTGATGAAGGATGGAGGACTCAATGATACCCCTAAGGACAACATCCATCACAAAGATACATTACAAAAACCCTCCATAAGAGGGAAATAGATAGACTATGTATCCCCCCATAATGTATAATCTCATGCAAAAATGGTGATTTCCTGAAGAAAAAACATGATCCAATGTTGACAAACAACTTGTCTCCCTTTTAGAAGAGATAAAACCAAGTACAAATGTATGAATGCTTCCCATTCCAAATAGGAATTAAAAGAAAGAAGAATAAAGATACATGATAATGTCTCTGGAATCTATTCATGTGTCTCCTTGTCCACTGAAGATGAATATGCCACAATCAAATAAGAGGGTGACAAACTAGGACTATCTAGAAATTGGTGTTGAGCAAGATCCAAAGACAATGATGTTTTGACAATAGTTGTGTACTGACTACCATCAAAGAGGATAGGAAGCCCCTCAAATATGTCTTCCAAATTTTAAATATGAGAATCCACAAAAAAAGATGCAATGTATGATAAATAGGAATCCCAATCAAGAAGACAATTAGATACCTTTTGGAATTTGAATCATTGGAAGTTCTCAATGAATCACCAATAAAAGATGAAAGGTTGTACTGAACATTATCATGAATGATGAGAACCTCAATCAATGGTGCTCCACAAGGAATCAATGAAGGTGAAGGTTCACCAATTGTCTCTAAAGGAGAGGAAGGAGCATCTGAAGAAACCCCATCATCCTAATTTTAAGATTAAAAGTACACCAAATAATCAAACTTTTCAATAGTATCATAATCATAGGTTACTATCAGTACTAAGAGGCCTGAAACATGATCCCTTTTGCAATTCTAGGAAAATTTCTTACTATTAGTACTAAGAGGCCTGAAACAAGACTATTAAATGTGGAAACATATGAAGCCAATGGAGATGTTTTAAAATGTCCTCTCTCCATTATTTTATAGTTTTCTCTTTTCAAGATGATAAGAGAAGGATGAAATGAGACCCCACAATGAACTATGAGAAATCTCCAAAATTACAGAGACAATAACCTTCAACAACAATTAAAAACCCCCAACATGATGTATACTACAAATGAAGCCTTCTCAAAAAGAAAAAAACTCTCTTGGAGTTAGGATGTCGAAGTAATGAACTAAAATGAAAATATTTCAAAACCTAAATAAATAATACCTAGGGATAAATATATAAAAAGTGCATGTACACAATGATAGAGCTCCTCAATACCTTTTTGATGCCACAAAAATGATGAAAAATAGAGATGCAAGAAAAAAGTTATGAGCTTGGAGGTCCAAATGAGAGATTTGACTTCAAGCAATAATAAAATATTCTAGGAGTAAAATCTAATAATAATACTTGTACCACTAGAAAGTGCTCAAAAGCAAATTTCCAACGATATCTTGTTCGCCAAAATTCAATACTTGAGTCAAAAGTTATGATGATTTTTAAAAGAAATCTTAATTAAGGCTTGAGGAGCCAAAATTAACCCCCTAATTCTAGAGGGTGGTCACCCCATGTGACTAGAAGTTAGTTAACTAGGCTAAGTGTTGGTATGTTGGATGTTTATCTATCAAATTTAACATAGTCCTCTGAGATGATCATTTGATCATCAAATTTAAGATATTTTCCTAATAATTTAAAACATCACCCAATTTTTTCTTCAAAATATGAAGTATTTTATATGAAAATGGAGGGGTTTTGAGCCTTCTGAATTCAATGGAAGGGTCTATTTTGACCCAAAATGCTCCAAAATCAACATGTAATATAAAGCCACAAAAAGGAAACCCCAAATCTGGTGTTTTTTTAAAAAAATTATGATTCTACAGATCACCATATGGTGCAAGGGAAGTGTATACTCAACCTTACTAAAATCCAACAAGATATCTCATGTAACAATAGCTCTACTCTCAAATCTAAGAAGGAATTTGCATGGACATGGCTCCGATACCATTTAGGAGCTAAAAATTGGCTCAATACCCAAGGCCACCTCCAAAAATAATTTGAAAACCTTCTACAAAAGAGTATGCAAGAAATGAGTTTGCTTGATATTAAGATCTATCAAATATGATGATGAGGTATGTTAAAACAATGTACAATGACATTTCTTATATAGACAAGGTGTGATGAACTACCTAATGAAAAAAAAAATGATTTGTGTCATTATTATTTATAACCTAGGACATTAACATTAAATGAAAGTTAAAAAAATAAGATAGGATAAGATCTTATCTAGACAACTAAGACTTCTAGAAATATTCCAAGGACCTAAGTGGACTTAACATGTAAATAAGACCCCACTAATTAACTAGTTGGGTAAAATACCTATTTACACTAACAACTACTTGGTTCAACTTGACAATGCTCCTCTTAATACTAACAAAAACATTAAAGGTATACTTCATATGACATTTATTTTGTATGTATACCATATTTGACTAATGTACTATTTGATTCTTTTGGTTTTGTGCAAGGTTCAACCCTACCAAGGGAAAGCATTGTGGGCAAGGATGTTGTCACACCAACATATCACCAAGGATAGACACTTGACCCACATATAAATAGCTTGTCTAGTGCATCCCTGTGATGTTTGTTGTATTGACTATGATCTTTGGTCATGAGCTTCAAAAATAAAATAAAGTAAAATAAATCTAGATGCTTTATTTCTAAGTTATTATTTTATATTTTATATTTAGTCACTTAATAATACTATATAGATGCATTGCTACTCATTATTCTCATTGCTATTAGCATTATGCCATACTTTTGATCATTACATAACAAATGGCTTGAGGATGATTCTACTAAAGTACTTCTCTAATTTAGAAAATATTATTTTTTCCCTAACACCATTCTAATTACCATAGATGTGTAAATTTTATATAGGGACTAATTAAAGTATTTCATATTTTGGATGTCCCTTATTGTTATCTTTATTTTCAAATAAATAAAAATATCTCTTTTCAATATTTCCTTGTAGAGTTCCATAATAGTTAAGAGGTGAACAAAAAGGAGCAAAATCATAATATAACTTTGTGTTCAATTACTATGGAACATTAATGTTTCTTTTATAGCTAATCTACAACATTAGCTCCCTTTTAAATTTAATTATTTTGAATCTTAAAATAGGTTATTAAATGGAGTCCAATATTTTTCTTTAGCTTACTTTTATTGCTTGGATAAGATAATTAAGCTTATTATCTCTAGGTAGCCCCAACTTAAGATCCAACTATTCATGTTCTAAAAATAAAAATGAAAGAGAATACAGTATGAGCTAATATTTTTTGATAACCATTATTAGATTATCAAGACTAACTTTCATCAGTTTCAAATACCTTTATTCCATGTATGAAAGAGTTTGGATAGTCCAAGGAGTGTCACAAAAAAATCTTTATACGCTCATGTGTAGTCAGGTGTGTGCAAGTTTTGGTAAGTTGGTTGTGACGTTGGCTTGTATTATCAAGTTTTCTTGAATTTTTTCTTTCTTGTGATTCATTTTATGGATATATGTATAACCAAAACAATGTATCATGTATTTATAACTTAGAATTGGTTCCCTTAGTTTTTGCATGCCAATTGTCATTGTGCAAGTTATTTTTTGTGAAATTTTTGAGATCTTGTAAGTTAATCTTGACAATGCAATATCAGAGCAAGCTTGCAAATACCTTCCCAAATTATCTTGAATTTGTAAGCTCATTCTCTTATTTAGGGGGTTTTAGGTGGCTACTTTGATATGGTGTCTTGGAGAAAAAATGACCTCTTTGTTACATTTAGAAGGCCCACAAATTTATAGATCAATAGTAAACTCAATAGAATAATGTAGTAAATAGGCTTTTAGGAATTCTCTATTGAAGGACATATGAAATTCCATATTGTCTATATAGAACTATATGGTCGCACTCTTGTATAGCCACCATACTCTTTGTTTCATCTAGGGAATCTCAATTTGCATGTTTGTAAAAAAAGGCATTTTAAAAAAAGTTAGTAAAAACAAAATTTGTGCACTTGCATAACATAGCTAGCAGTTTTCTTATAAAAAAAAAGCTATGGTGAGGGGTAATAACCTCGTACCTTTCCATTGTTGTTATGTGTAGGATATGTGGGGTAATAATCCCACGCCCCTACCTCCATCTAAAGGGGAGCTTGGGTGCTTGGGCCTCACCCATCCCTATAGGTGATAGGAGCCTTAAAGCCCAATTATTATTATTTTTTAAGCTATAAAAAACTAATGAACAAACTTTTTTATTTTTATTTTTAAATAAAATAAAAATAATACTCTACCTAGCTCCACCAAACTACCACCTAGGGCTACTTTCATTTTATTATGGAAACTTCAAAGGCCTCTAACTTGGTCATACAGAGACATTTAAAAAAAAATGGGGTAGAATTTTGCACTCTATGTGATGGTGTAGACTATTTTTATCTTGGACTTCTATAATTTTATATGTGATGATGTAGGATCGTATTAGGATGAGGTAATGTGTAATGTTATGCATATGGATACATGTAATTTATTATTAGGATGATCGTGACATATGATAAAAAATCTATACAAAATGGTCTATAGAAAATAGTTACACTTTGATGAAGGGTGGTGAAAAACATATTCTTACCACACTAAAAGAGATGGAAAGACACAAATTCTATAACACTAAAGTTTGTTTGGTGGATGGTTTAAATTTATTAGATGGTCTAAAGCATGAAAAGTTGTGTTTTGCATTGATTCCAAGAGTATACGGTAGCATAGATGAAGGTAAAATGCTATAAACAAAAATATTAGAATTGCCAATAGAATACAATGATATAGTGTCTAATAATATGCTCGAGAGGTTACAACTAATGGAGAGTATCAATCATCACATGAATTTCATTACATAAGAAAACTTACCAAATGAAATTACACATCTAATGATAGGAACAAAAAAGAGAAATTGAATCTACAATTACAAGAATTACAAAAGAAACGATAGATCAAAAAAAATTGTCATTGTACAATACTAACAATACTAACAATAAAGAAAATATATATATATATATATAATCCCAATAAAATATAAATATCCATTATCAACAACAAATGATTTCACAAAATTGTTTCAGTGGAGCACATTATTTCAAAAGAGAAATCATCACCATATCCTTTTCAAACTCAACTCTTTATTTAAGTCTGATTACTAAAAGGAATTTTGCATCTAACCGACCCCACGGAAGGGAGATGGTTTAAAAAATCAAAATCTTGTAACGATAACTCCGGGGCAAAGTGCTTTTCAACCCCCGGCATTGATTGTCTCCATATAAAGAAATTTAAAGCGTATGATTTGATATAGAAAATAATCAAATGCAAATAAATTACGCAAATTGACAGTTGGTGAAGACACAGCCGTTCAATATTATGTGTCTCTCGACTAAACAGAAGGAGAAATAATATTTAATACCCATGATAAATTTATAGTTTAGCATTTGTATTATGATGTTTTTTTTTTTTTTGGTTTGTTTATTAAGGTTGCTAAGATTTGGACAGGTGTTGGGTGTCCATGGACATTTTGACTCCATGGAAAACATCGTTTATTTCAGATTGAGAATCTGAATTGCCATCATTAGCGATAATGTTGGAGAGGAAGAAATTTTATATATATAGAAATCAGGTAGCTTTTTTATAAACTGTAGTGTTTGGTAAACTTTTTTCACGTGATTGGTGATGCTGGCACAACACACCACCCTCTAGTACTACGGGGATCGGGAGAGGGGGGAGATTGGACCTCTGCCCTCTTTCTTGCAGCAGGATGTTTTAGCCAATCAAGCCAAGGCCCCTACCTCCAATGTGGTAATATATCGATAAGTGATATATTTGTGTCTTAGATTTGATTTATTCATCTTTCTTACATTTTTCCTCATCAATCTTCATACTTATATTCCCTACCTTAGTTACTTGAAATGCTAAACGAAGCTACAATAGGATATATGGATTAGTTGATGGGAAATAACGATTGCTAGATGCAACTCCTTTGTGATTATGGTAGGAGAGTTGTGACAAAGTGTCATAGACTTGAGAAAGTCCTCAAAGGTCAGCTAGAACACAAGCATTCACTTTTAGTTTATAATCCTCGGATAACACCTGACAACAATATGAACATTGAAAATATGCTACGTAAAATAACTGCATACAAAGGAAAAAGTTCTCAAATTCAAGCTCAACTACAATAGATTAAAGATGGAGACCATGGTTCTCAATTTTTCTTTCAATATCTTTAGTATAAACATAAAATTATACATGTTTATGTGATTAAATCTATTGATGGTAACCTGCAAAATAACCATCTTGACATTATGCAAACCTTTTATGAACATTTCAAAAACATTTTTAAATTGATGACACAAAGATTATATTTTTCTCCCCATTCTTGAGGATAGTGTCGCTAGCAATGTCCCTAAGAAAATAGACCTTGAATACAAAATGTTTCTTGACCATCTTTCAATAAAGGAAATTGATGAAGCTCTTCACTACACGGCTTTGGAGAAAAGCACAAGAATTGATAAGATTGTGATTGAATTTTATAGAACTCTTTCACCCCACACTTGCGACATTTATAATGTTTAACTTGAAGGAATTAAAACTAGATCGTTGAAAAATATTATTAATCAACTTAGGTCAATTAAGCTTATCCCCAAAGGCAAAGATGAGGACATGGTTAATAAATGGAGACTTGCAACACTCCTCAACACCTTATACAAAGAATTGCTAGAGTGTTGGCATCAAGAATTAAGCACATCTCTCAAGAGATTGTTTGTCTAGAGAAAACTAGATTCTTCGGAGGAATATTTATCTTAAACAACTTGGTTCTTACTTGGGAGATGACTAAATGAGCTTAACAATCTACTTAGGATGCTCTTATAATTAAGCTTGACTTTGATAAAGCCTATGACTACATTTGTTGGCCCCTCATTCTTAAAATGTTGAAATCGCTTGGATTTGGTCCTAAATTTTATGAGTAAATTAAAATGCTATTCTTGGATGTGAATGTCAGAGTGGCTATCAATGGTGTTCTCTCTCCCTAATTCCTCTTGCAAAAGTACACTTTCCAAGGGTGTCTCCTTGCTTCCTTCCTATATGTCTTTGCTACTAACATGCTTGGATATATTTTATAACATGCCCTCACTGATAAGCTTATTCAAGGCATCACACTTCTAGGCAATGCTACAACTCTTAACTCCCATTTTGTTGATGACATCATGCTTTTCATTCAAAACTCAATGGAGGAAGTGACTCATATACTTGAAATATTTGATCTTTTATATTTATTTTTTAGGATCTAAGTTGGCCATACATAATACTTAATTCATAATGACAAGACCTAACCCTTTACCACCTTGGATCTCATGTGAATGGAGAGAGCTGAAGCATGGTGTTATCGCAAGGTCCCTTGTGATACCTTTTAGCATTGGAGTTCCTCTCAAATAAATATGGAAATTGTTCTTGGGTAAAATAAAAAATAAACTCCTAAATTGGACCAAGAGATTTATTTCCATGGCTGATAGAATTCAAGTTGTCAAAAAAATCCTCCTTGTCAGTCATGTGTGTACATTTCTTCATCTCAACTTCCTTCTAAATTTTTTTACAATCAATTGAATCATTTAATTAGGAGCTTCCTTTGGGTTAAAAGGGGAAATAAAAAAGGCCTTCCCACTAGTTTGTGGGTCCATTACATTCAACCAAAAGATAGAGGAGGATTGGGAATAATAGATCCTTATACTCCAGGTATTTTTCTCACAACTAAATTGATTGCAAGGGCCATGCATGATGATGCTCCTTAGAAACATCTAGTTTGCCATCACATTCAAATTGCTACAACTAGTCGCTCATGAGATTTGATGAAGTGGATGGATAAGATTTTAGTTGCTCTTTATTTCAAAACTCATGGTTTTTCCCCTTTCAACTCCATTTGAAAAGCTTGACAGATTACCTCAAAAATATTGCCGTGGTATGATAACTCTTTGAGTCACGAACTAAGTTTTTCCTCTTCCATCTAGCGTAACTACTTGATTTAAAATCTAATAATATGCTCGAAAGATTGTCACTAATGAAAAGTAACAATCATAAGAACACAACAATATATAGTCTAATATCCTTTTCAAACTCAACTCTTTATTTAAGTCTGATTACTAAATAAGTTTTGGAAGGAATTTTGCATTTAACGGACCCCACCAAAGGGAGATGGTTCAAAAAAGCAAAATCTTGTAACGATAACTCCGGGGCAAAGTGCCTTTCAATCAATGTTTTGATATAAAAAAGAATCGAATGCATACAAATTAATCAAATTGACAGCTGGTGAAGACACAACCGTTGAATATTACGTGTCTCTCGAGTACGTGAACATAAGGAGAAATAATATTTAATACATATGATAAATTTATAGTTTAGCTCTTGTATTATGATGTTTGTTTTTGTTTTTTGGGTTTGTTTATTAAGGTTGCTAAGATTTGGACAGGTGTTGGGCGTCCATGGCTATTTTCCAATCATATGTAGACAAAATTATTTTTTATCATTTATTTCCGATTGAGAATATGAGTTGCCATCATTAGCGATAATGTTGGAGAGGAAGAAATGCACTATTTTTTATTTATGGGAATATATTAATTAAATATTTGAATGTGTAATGGTGAAATTAACTTATATTTAGTTTTATGTGTGTTTTTATGTGAGTGTTTTAATGTGGCAATATATTGATAAGTGATATATTTTTGTTTTAGATTTGATTTATTTATCTTTATTACATTTTTTTTTCACTAATTTTCGTACATGTATTTTCTATCTTCGTTATATAAAAGGTTGGCCGAAGCCACAATCAAATAAATAGATTAGTTAGTGAGAAATAATGATTGCTCGATGCAACTCTTTCGTGATTGTGGTAGGAGAGTTGCCACAAAGTGTCACATACTTGAGGAAGCCCTCAAAGGTCAACTGGCACATGACTATTCACTTTTATCTTATAATCCTCATGATAACACCTTACAACAATCTTTTGTTAGCGTTCAAAATATAATAGCTATGCACAAAGGCAAAGGTGCTGAAATTTGAGCTCAACTACAATGGATTAAGGATGGAGATTGTGGTTCTAAAATTTTCTTCCAATATATTCAACACAAACATAAAATTGAACACATCAATATGAGATGAAGTCTATTGATGGTAACTTGCAAAATGACCATTCTAACATTATGCAAGCCTTTTTATAAACATTCAAAAACATTCTTACTGATGACACAAAATATTACATCCTTCTCCCCATTCTTCAGGATAGTGTCGCTAGCAATATCCCTAATAAAATAGACCTTGAATACAACATGTTTCTTGGCCATCTTTCAATAGAGGAAATTGATGAAGCTCTTCACAACATGGCTTTGGAAAAAAAAACCAAGAATTGATAAGCTCTTGGGTAAATTTTATAGAACTCTTTGGCCCCACATTTATGAGGACTTTTATAATGTTTACCTTGAAGGAATTAAAACTAGATCGTTGAGAAATGTTACCAATGAAAGGTGATTAAGCTTATCCCCAAAGGTAAATATGAGGACACAATTACTAGATGGAGACCTGTAACACTCCTCAATGTGTCATACAAAGTAATTGCTAAAGCATTGGTACAAAGAATTAAGTACATCTCTCAAGAGATTGTTTGTCCAAAGTAGACTATATTCTTAGAAGGAAGATTTATCTTACACAACTTGGTCCTTGCTTGGGAGATGACTAAATAGGCTCAACAATCTACTCAAGATGCTCTTATCATTAAGCTTGACTTTGATAAAGTATATGACAACACATTCATTGGTCCTTCATTCTTAAAATGCTAAAATGGCTTGGATTTGGCCCCAAAATTTGTGAGAAAATTAAAATGCTATTCATGGATGTGAATTTCAAAGTGGCTATCAATGGTGTTCTATCTCCTCAATTTCCCTTGCAAAAGTTCATTCTCTAAGAGTGTCCCCTTACTCCCTTCCTATATGTCTTTGCTACTGATGTATGCTTAGATATATTTTCCAACATATACTTTCCAATAATCTTATTCAAGGTATCATGCTTCCAGTCAATGCTACAACTCTTAACTCCCATTTTGGTGATGACATCATTATTTTAATTCAAAACTCATAGAAGGAAGTGACTCATATGCTTGAATATTGGATATTTTTTGTTTGATTTTAAGATTTAAATTGGCCATGCACAAAAATTAATTCATAATGACAAGACCCAACCCTCAACCACCTTGGATCCCATGTGAATGGTGAGAGGTGAAGCATTTTTATCACAAGGTCCCTTGGGAGGTACGTTGGCATTGGAGCTCCCCTCAAAGAAATAGGGAAATCATTATTTGTTAAGATAAAAAAATAAACTCCTAAATTGGACCAATAGATTTATTTCTATGGCTAGTGGAATTCAAGTTGCCAAAAAAATCCTCCTTGTCAGCCATATTTACATTTCTTCATGTTATCTTCCTTCTAAAAGATGTTACAATCAACTGACTCAATTAATTAGGAGCTTCCTTTGGCCTAAAAGGGGAAATAAAAAAGGCCTTCCCACTACTTTATGGATCTATTACATTCAATTAAAATATAGAGGATGATTGGGAATAATAGATCCTTATACTCAAGGAATTTTTCTCACAAATAAATGGATTGCAAGGGCCATGGATAGTGATGCTCCTTAGAAACATCTATTTTTCCCTCAAATTCAAATTGCCACAACTAGTTGCTCATGGGATTTGGTGAAGTGGATGTATATGATTTTGGTTGCTGCTTATTTCAAAAATCACAGTTTTTCCCTTTCAATTCCATTTAGAAATCTTGGCAAACTACTTTGAAAAAAATGGTAAGATCAATTTTTGAGTCATAGATAGTTTTTCCTCCTCCTCCATCTAGTATAACTACTATAGGAGTTGAAGACTAGCTTAATACCCAAGATCACCTACAAAAATAATGAAAATTTTCCAGAAGAGGGTATGCAAGAAATGAGCTTTCTTAGTATTAAGATTTATCAAATATGATGACGAGGTATGTTACAAAAGTGTACGTTGAACTTTTTTTTTTTAAAGTGTACATTGACCTTGCTTATATAGATAAAACCTCTTGACTAGCCAAGATTACACCTTGATACTCAACCTCTGTCGATGATAATACAATAGCAGTTTACTTGTTAAAGTACTATCCAATCGAACCAAAACCACTTGGTAAAAAAAGTAAAAACTATACTTTTGATCATTAACATCACTAATCCTATTTAAGTTAGTGGATCCCACAATCTTTAAATAATCTCCTGATGTGTAATGAATGGTAAAATGTGTAGTGACTTGAGTGTACCTCAAGATACATTTAGCTACCTTCCAATGAATTTCTTGAGGCTCTTGAGAGAAATAAGAGACAAGACCAACCACAAAGGAAATATCAGGTTGAATATGTGTCAAGTACAAAAGATTGCCAACCAATCATTGATACAAGGTAGGATCAACTGGAGGAGTAGTGAAACTAGTAGACAATACAACACCTAATTGAAAAGGTGTGGGGAAAAGCATACAATCATCCATGCAAAATCTTTGAAGCAAATCTAGATAATACTTCTACTAGAAAATGAAAACATCCTCAAAATACTAATGAACCTAAAGTCTCAGGAAGTAATACAAAAGTCCAAGATTGATCATATCCAAACACTCCATTGATGCTTGTTGAGTACTCTGAATCATGGAAGTGGAGCTCCTTGTGAGTATTTGGTGTGGAGCCTGATCAGTCTCCAAGTGGGAAATTGTTGGTATGTGGGGACTAATCATATAAGTATTGTACACTCGTAACAAGAAATGGGGTTGGGGCATCGCCCCAAAATTTTATTTTCATTAACACATCAAGGTTTTTTCTCGTTGACACATCAAGGTTTTCCTACTGACACGTTGAAAGGTTTTCTCGCCAACACGTCAAGGGTTTTTCCCATTGACATGTCAAGGTTTTCCCATTAACACGTCAAATGAAAAAGGACCTTGTAAAACCCTGATTCTAGAAGGTTCCAAAAGGCTTGTTATAAGTGGTTGGGATGTATGTTGGGGTATGGTGTTCATGAGATTGTAATTTATTTTGCACTGGATAATAAAATCATTGGATGGTTGAGTTTCTATGGATGTAGCCCATATTGGGTGAACCACATTAAATTATGTGTCGATCTCTTTTGTGTTATTCTTCATTGTTATTTCGAGGTTATTTAATCTACATATAATTGTTAATGTTTATTGCTCTAATCTTCTTGAACCCTAACAGCTGGTATTAGAGTCATGTGTATTTTAGTCGATTGGCAGTAAACCTCTAGATTTGAGTGGGAGCAATGGAAGAAGGTAAATTCAAAGTTGAGAAGTTCAATGGCCAAAATTATCAATTATGGAAGATGCATATGGAAGATTATTTGTATCAAACGGATCTATGGCAGCCATTGCAAGGAAAAACAAAGAAAGAAGTTGTGATGTCTGATGAAGAATGGGAGATTCTAGATAGAAAGGCACTAGGAACCATTCAGTTGTTACTGACGCCATCTATGGCGTTCAACATAAAAAAATCAAAGACAACCGAGGATCTAATGATAGCTTTGGCTAAATTGTATGAAAAACCCTTAGCCTCAAATAAGATATTTCTCATGAAGCGTTTGTTTAATCTGAAAATGATTAAAGGTGGATCTGTGACAAATCATTTAAATGAATTTAATATCATTACTAGTCAGTGAACCTCTGTAAAAATAAATTTTGATGAAGAGGTGAAGGCTCTCTTAGTTTTATGTTCTTTGCCAAAAAGTTGGAATAGCTTGGTAATGGTTGTAAGTAACTTTATCTCTAGTTCAAATACATTGAAATTTGGTAATGATGTTGGTGTTATCCTTAGTGAGGAAATGTGATGGAAAAGCATAGGTGAGAGTTCAACATCGGGTAATTCTTTGACTGTAGAGAATAGGGGAAGAAAAAAGGAGAGAGGAAAAAGCCCAAAAAATCGTAGAAAGTCACAAGGGAAGTCGAAGAAAGGCATATCTAAATCTAGAGGAAGAATGGATTGCTGGTACTATGGAAATCCATGACACTTGAAGAAGGATTGTTGGTCTCAAAAGGGAAAACAAGGAGACAGATAACATGATGACAGTAATGAAGCTAATGTTGCAAGTAATAAATTACATGATGCTTTAATTTTTTGTTTAGATAATGCTATTGATTCCTGGGTAATAGTTTTAGGGGATTCATTTCATGCCACAACCCATAGAAAATATTTTTTAGATTAAGTTCAATGTGATTTTGGACAGGTATATTTGGGTGATGATGAACCTTGTCAGATTGTTGGAAAAGGAAAGATAAAAATCAAGTTGTAGAATGGAAATGAATGGTTTCCATAAGAGGTAAGGCATGCTCCAAATTTGAGAAGGAATTTAATTTCTTAAAGACAACTGGGTAGTGAAGGCTACATAGTTACCTTTTTAGACAAAGTCTGGAAGGTCACTAAAGCACATTAGTAGTAGCTAAAGGTGAAAAGGTAGGCACATTGTATTTGTGTACTAGTAATACTTATTCTACCTTAGCTGCTACAGAAATAGTTGCTATTGAGACAATTATAGCACTTGCTATAGGGACATAAATATAATTGTGGCTCCATAGACTTGGGCACATGAGTGAGAATGGGATGAAGATCCTTCACTCTAGAAAGTTGCTACCAGATCTAAAGCAGATTGACTTGGAGTTCTGCTAAAATTATGTTTATGGAAAATAGAAAAGATCTTGATTTCTCAAAGTTGGGAAAGAGAAGAAGAGTGAGAAATTAGAGCTTGTGCATTCAGATGTATGGGGACCAGCTTAGGTATCTTCTCTTGGTGGATCTTGCTATTATTTTACTTTTATTGATGATGCAACTAGGAAAACATGGGTGTATTTCCTAAAACAAGAATCATAAGTATTTGAAACTTTTAAAAAGTGGAAAGATTTGGTTGAGAATGAGACAAAAAAAGTTGAAGTGTCTCATATTTTATAATGGAGGTGAGTATTGCAACAAATAATTTGAAAATTAATGTTCATACAATGGAATATGTAGGCAGAAAATGGTTCCTATAACCACAAGAAAATGGTGTGTCTAAGAGGATGAACATGACTATTATGGACTATGCAAGGAGCATGAGATTGCATGTTGGATTACCCTTATAGTTTTGGGTAGATGTTGTACGTACTGTTGTTTATTTAATAAATAGGGGACCTTCAAATCCTTTGAATGGTGGCATTCTAGAGGAGGCATGGATGGGTAAAAAAGTAAATTATCCATTTCTAAAAACCTTTGGTTATGAAGCTTTTGTCAATTTTGATATTGAAAATAGAACCTGTAGACACTTAAAAATGTCTTGAATGATATCAAACACTCGAATCAAGTATACTAACATCACTTCAATCTGAAACCCATCCTCTTTTCACTTATTGATTAAATTATCCTAGTTATTTAATTAATTATGTCATTTTCATCTATTAATCTAATTAATCTAATTGGGTTAATTCATCCCTTTTCATGCTAACATTTCATCCTATTAAATAAAATAAATTTAATTATTTAATTTAAATCCCTAAGTCCTCTTATTTAATTAAATAACCCTAAGTTATCTAATTAAATATCATACCACTTTCCCCCTTTTTCATTAAATCAAGTTTTATTTAATGAATATCATGAAATTCCCCTAATTGACATAATTAAACTTTGTTTTAATTATCTATTACTAATTAATCTAATTCCCCCCCACTTGCAAGGGAATATTCCTCCTTTGTACATTCCTCCAAAATGAATATTCCCATGGGATATTCCTTCCCCTTTTTGCACATTTTTTTTTTAATTTGCTAAATATCTAATTTCCCCTCACCCATACTCATTTGAAAAAAATGAATATTCTCCCTTATAACAAACTTACAAGACTTCTTGTGCACATTTTGAATGTGTTTGTTTAGGAGAATATGGGCCCTTGATTCTTTCCTTGATCCATGTGATCATTGATTTGATGAGAATCCATGATCCATGTTTCATCTTTCCGCCATCTTTGACCATTGATTAACATTTCTAATCTTAACCCTTCATTTCTCATTTGTCCTATAAATAGGCCACTATTTGGAGACAAATGGATCCATATTTTAAGAGAAAACTCATGCTGTTAAAATCACTCTCTTTCACTCACATTAACATTATTTTAGCTTCGTCTACTTGCATATTACCTTAGCTTCCATGATAACATAGATGCATACATTTACTATATCTTGTAATTAAGGTTTTAATATTTTTAGCGTAAACTCCATTTAGATTAGCTTTGCATACACAAATATCAATAATCTTAGTCTACATCATGTTAAAATAGCTTGCATCATGTTAATTTAGCTTTAAATCATGTTTTCATACACATCTTTCATCAGTTTCGTCGATTCTCTTCAATAGAATTGATCAAAATAGGCTCATTTATCCACATGATTAGGAAAGGATCCCCATTCCACATCAATGCAACACCACTCCCCCAATAGGATAAGTTTCAATGGATTAGAAAAAGTGTTTTTTAAAGCTTTCATAGTTTAATATGTTAATTTTTAATGGATTCTTAGTCTAGTTTTCATTGATTGATCTCATTGGACTGATGATTAGTGGCTAAATTATGCTTCAAACCCTCATGGATCAAGTGTAGTTGGCCCATACTAATCCGTTGGTCACCTTTTGGCGCTAGAAGGAGGGCATAACCGATAAAATTTAATGAATTTTTCTCTTGAAGTCCTTTTTTTTTAATTTTTTGTAGATACAACGATGCTCTTGGAAATTTCAACGACGCCTTTGTTAGGTGTCACCATATAGCAACGATATTTCCAAAAAATACATCAACGCCTAATTAAAATACTAACACCAATTAAAACAAATTGCGATACTATTACTTTTTAGAAGTGTTGAAGATTTAAAAATGGTGACGCCACCAAATAGGGATGCTATTGTTGTCTTTGTTTTACTACAAAGCGACACTATTTTTCACTATAGTGATGCTCATTTGAGTTATGACGATGCCATCATGAATAATGACGCTGTTTACTAGTAAGAAAAAATAGTAAATGGTCTTTAGCATGTGCTTTAAATTTTTGATCTTATGTATTTTTCAACACATCATTGACTTCTCACTTTTTTAGGCTAATTGGGTTTTGTAGGTTTCGACAATAAAACTTGAAGTGAAGGAGAACATTATTATTGTTTAAATATTATAATTGTAACAAGTGTTGTGACACTTATATGGGGAAATTATATCCCATTTATGTTTCTTTTTATTTCATATTTTAGGAACAAACTAGATTTATATTGGGCTTTAAAATGAATGTTCAAATTGGTTAAAACTGAACCCTCACATCATTATGCTTGTTGGTTTAAAATTGAACAATACAACTTCCATACTTCATTTGGTGTTTAAAATGAACTCATTTTTCTATGATGGATTAAAATGAACATGTGTTTGATTTATCTACGTATTCTTGTTGTGAGTATTATGCTTCTTACAATCTTAGGTGAAGAGAAACACACAAGTCTCCTTTTCTTCTTGGAAGTGTTTATCCTCTCCCTTCACACCTATTGGAAATATTGGGTGATGTAAAGAATTTTATGCTTCAAACATTTGTTACCTTTAGAGGGCCTGCCTCCCAACTTGAGAGAGGGAATGACCCAAGTGATGCTTTCATTTCAATCCCTGATATAAATACTTAGCATGATGAAAGTTATTGACTAGCTAGTGTAGTTACACTATACTGACGATAATCTCCTCTAGTATCCGTGTGATATGCCAAAACCCTTAGATATTTCTAAGGGTTGGAAGTCCTCTTCATTGAGTGAATTCACTACATGTATAGCACTAGTTTGTCCCGAAAGTACGAATTACGAATCTTGTTATTAATGGTTCGCCATTTCCCTTGAAGTGTATTTTAAGGTAGTACATTGGAGTAGCATTGCTCCAAGAAGTTACTTACCATGTCCAATTTTTGATTGAGGCAATAAAGAAAATGGAGAAGGGACTCCTTTGCTTGGTGTGTCAAGACATTACATTTCCTTGATATATCCTATTTGTTCCTTTCATCTTCATAGATTAATCATCTCTCTAGGGATGATGGTGCCTACTAAGAAATACACACCTATCTAGGATTGTTCATGCTTGTGAGTCAGTTTAACATTGGCCTGGTTCCAAAACAATTGCAAACAAACATCAACAAAGTCTTTTCAAAATTTCAAACCCTTTGGTCTAAGTATGGACCTCCTTTGACAAAACCTTGATATTGATGCTTGTTCTAAGGATTTATTCTTAGAGACTTCTAAATATCTTGGTTTACATCTCAATCCATACTTCCCAAATTTAACCTAGGTAACTATGCCCCTAACTTCATCCTTTTCACAAAGTGGACTTTGTGGAATTGATGATGTTTTTGACATAGACATTTAGTTTGAACTTAAGAAATACAAGTGTTTTTGGTAAAAAAAAAAAAAAACTCATTTATGCAAGATAAATTGACAAATTGAACCCCACATGATCATTTGGTGTCTGATCGCTTCAGTTGAACAACCCGACCTTACACCCACTATCATTCAACCAAACTTTGAACTCATTGAAGGAGAACAAACCGATATAATTAGTAGTTTGAGAAGCTTCACTTTTGAAATAAAGGAAAAACCAACCTAGTGGAGAAATGCAACATACAACATAGACAAAGAAGAGGAAAAAGTTGATATTATGGCTAGAAGGCCCATATTACCACCCCCTATGTGGCAATAAATATCTTCTTTTCCATAAACTTTAAGTTCTCTAAATGATATCATGCAAAATCAAAATACCCAAGAGAAGGTCTGCATGTTGTCACTTCAAACTTAGACATCATAGTCCAAAAGCTATCAAACAAAACATTGTGGCACTATACCAAAATAAGAATAGGTTGGCAAGGAATTTTTGTAGACGTGTTTAAATGAATGATCCAGACATGTATGCCCAATATGAACCTCTCATTTAACTCAAACATTGGTTTTTTTCCACAATCTTAGGCTTGTCTCAAATGATCTCACACCAAATCAAAATCTCCAAAAGAAGGTCTACATGCCACTATTTCAAACTTAGACATCATAATTCAAAGTATATTAGATGTATCCTAAGATAGTACCGCAACTGAGATAAATCACTAAGAAGACATTTTCTACACTATATCATGAATGAACTAGATCTATACATTTCACAAGAACTTCTCATTGATCATAGGATTTGAAAACTTTAGAGGCCTGTCATGTTTCTCACCACCTTGGTCTTTGAAAACAAAGGTTTACTCTAGGTCAAAATTGGGTCAAAACATTTCACCCATCCCTTATCATCTTTCACATTTCACCTCACCAAACTTTGCAAAAATTTCAAACACACCAACACTTTTTTGACTTGGACATCTATCAATCCCCAACCCCTAACTTAGCTACTTTGTATGTGAAATGAATCCTTTTCCAAGAATTTGGTTATGTTAGTTATCATCTTTGAACTAGTTTATCTTGAAGGTCACAAGTCTACCCTAAAGATTCACAAGTTCATAAACATCAATTTTCCAAACATCAAACAATTAAACTTACAAGTCAAAAGTTTTGTCCCAAAATGTTTGCAAAGATCACTCCCCATATCATTCATCCTTTTCATCACCCATTATTACCATTGCTCCAAAAATACTTAGAGCATCTCTTATACCAAAATTTGAGACAACTAAAGAGTTTAAACATTACAAATCTCAACACAACTCTCCCATAGGTGACTCACAATTTATGGTAAAAACAAGATCACAACACAAGATAATCATGGAAAAAACTAAAGTCACAATCACCTCAAGTGACCCCAATCCTCAAGAATTTGATCCAATAAGTCATGTTACCCCATCACAACAACCCTCATCTCCATTAGGGCCATATGAGATAGAGGACATCACAAACAACCCATTTGGACTCACTAGGGAGGAAATCATGGAACACCAAGCCTTAGAAATTGTGGCTCCAATTTCCCCATCTTTTGTTGCACAATAATTGACACAAGGCTTGAATTCATCCACTATTCAAACAATTCCATCAGTAGGGATAAATCAAACATCTATTCCCAGTCTTGCAACTAGTCTTGCTAAACACTTTGGTCACACTCTTCCATTAGAAAGCAACAAACTTGTGGGTACTCTCAACACCACTCCATCCCAAACCACCACTTGGACACCAACATTTGGTGCTCCTCCCATTATCAAGGATCCCCTACATCCATATAAACCACTTACACTCCATTACTCCACAACAACCTCAATATATCTGTTGTGCCCATAACACACACGCCTCATTTAGAATGGGGACCCTCTTTCTTTTTGCTTCGCCGGGTCACTTTTTGTTATCGCCTCATTTTGTGTGCCCCTTGTTTTGTGCCCTAAGAATTCAGTAAGTCTTAGAAGAATCATCTTGAGTCCACCATATCTTGTTACCCTCAAATTTTCAAGGCTTTAGGCATTCGCGGAGTTCTCTTAGCTATTTTCCTTCATTCTTTGAAGCTGGCGTCCTTGGAGCTGGGTGGGTCCGCCCTCGTGGGTTGCCCTATGTGGATTGCCTTCACTCCGCAATCGCTCCAAATAGCCATCATCTAGTGACCTTCCGCGCCATGGGAACCACCTCACTGATTGTCATTTTCATTATTGATCGATCAAACATTCGACTCATTGTCGTCCGCCTGGCGAGCTCTCTCACTCTCGAAGCCATTTTTGAATTGTTGCCCGTTCACCAACCTGAAATGCCACCGTACAAGCATTTATGAGGGGAATTAAATGCACTATTTTCTATAAATATCCCCTCTTGAGCTATCATTTTCACTTGTCAGTTGTTCAGAAAAGGTGTCAGAGAGCCCTGCAAACGCCCCCGTCACACTCGCCACATTCATTTGTTGATTCCAGGATGTTACCCATTGTTTGCTCAACCTTCTTCATTGGGTTGCATAGGTAGGTTTTCCACCACGAACCATGTTTTTAGTTTTCTTTGATTCCCGCATAAAATCGCTAAATCTGAAGGAAGAAAACTTGAAATTGACTAGATTAAGCCCAGGCACACAAAACCCATGAATTGAAATCTTAACAAACTTCAAGATCACCCCATGCGCCACTTGTAGAACTTGAGGTTGCCGCAACCATTCTTCAACTAGAGCATTCATGCTTTGCGGGCCCGCAACCTAGCCGACGCCGTTCACTTTCTTTGTAAATGCGTTAAACTCGAAACGACGAATGCTCCCACCAGGTCTGCCCTCGTGGGAGGGAGCCCCTACTCAGCTACCCCAAACTTAGCTAAAATTCACAAACTCGAGCGAAGAGCCATCGACCCTCTGGGGTCAACAAGCGTGGGTTGCCACCTACATAATGCCTTTTAGCTTCATCATTTCAAATGGTTATTCAATCGTAGCCTCCTAATGGTCGAGTCCCACCCCTATCATTTCCCATCGAACTTGACCACTCTAAATGCTTAAGTCTCAATTCATTGTGGGCTGCTCCCTGTGGACTTCCGCTTGCAGGTTTCCATTATGGCTTCACTATTTCAAACATCTTTCACGACCCATCTTTCTACTTATCAGACTCCACCGTTCAGCCCATTGCCTAAATCAAAAAATAACAATCTATGCACAAATGACCTCTTAAAATGGTGGGACCCTAACATCCTTCTGGTGGGCAGTTCCCAATCTTATCAATGTCGTCTAATACTCCAACACTGAAAAAAAACTAAGTAGTGCTTCTGCGGGCCTCACCCTGTGGACTTCCATCTGCGGATCACGTTTGTTGGCTAGTTGTTCTGAATGGCCTTTGCACGCTGACCTTCCGCATTGCATGTTTCAAACGCACCGTGTCTATCCAAACTCAAAATAAAATAAACAAGTGTTAAGCCTTAGGCGGACTGCCTTTTGCAGGCGGTTGGTCGCGAGCTTCTATCTCGCCCCCACCGTTCTTTGCATCCATCGACCTCTGTCAACCTGCTATGTGGGGCTTGACCCTACCATCTCCCTCCGGCTATTCGACAACAAATGAGAAAACCCAAGGTCTATGTAGACCCGATTAGAAACGGCTCTCTGCTCAAACTTTTGTCTAGCCTTCGTCATCTCAAACGACCATCACCCACTATTCGCTTGCGCCTTTTGACCTGCATCCTTTTGAAATATTTTAACTTCAATGATGAAGCATCCACCTTATTTCATGACCGTTGTGGTTGTGCGGTGTCTACCGTGACCCCACAGCCTCCTAGTTTGATCCTTATGGTTGTGCGGTGTCTACCACGGCCCCGCAGCTCCCCAGTCTAATCCCTGTGGTTGTGTGGTATCTACCATAGCCTCGTGACCTCCCAACCTAATCCCTACAGTTTTGTGATGTCTACCATGGCCCTGCGACCTCCCAGTCTGATCCCTATGGTTGTGTGGTGACTCTGCGGCCCCACGGCCTCCTAGTCCGATCCCTGCAATTGTGCAGTGACCCCACAGCCTCCTAGTCTAATCCCTGTGGTAGTGCGGTGACCCCGCAGTCCTGTAGGTGTCTTCATTCCTTCTTGTAGTAGTGCAATTTATGCATTCTCCTGGAGGAATTTTTGGCATGAATATTTTGTACAGGCATTTAATATTTGAAGGACAATGTTTAATATGCTTAGGATACTTTTTTTAGACTATTAAATCTGAGAAAATCTCAAGCCTTTATTATTGTATTTGTGTACCTTGGAATTTTACCCTACTCTAATGTGCAAAATAACTTAAAAATGCAAATGATAAAAGACTAAGGACACTTCAAGATTATCCTAAAGAGTGATAAAACAAGAAGGAAAATGGATAAAACAAGATGCAAATGATTTCACCTTCCTTGCTGTTGAAGACTCCTTGGTTGGCCCTTGATTGGAATGATTTTGTGTGCTCCTTAGATGGCTTCTTGAGTGGATAAATGCAAGATCAACTTATGCAAAATCATTAAAATGGATGGCTAGATAATAGTGAATGGTTGAGAATGCAAATTGGCAGCATGTAGTTATGAAAATCAAAAGTGTTGAAAATGCCCTTGATGAGGGGGTATTTATAGATGAATTTGAATTCTCTAGAGAATTCAATGGTTGAGATTCATCCAACAAGGTCAAGATGAAGGGCTATGGTGAGTTGAGAACTCACAAGCCCTCACATCTTGACATGTGGATGGTGAAGTGGTTAAGAGGAGATGAGGTGTAAGTGAGGTGGAAGAGAAGTACATGATGTGGAGGAAGTACAAGTACCTTGCAAGTACATTGGGAGATGGGAAGAATCTTGGGTGAATACAAGTGAATTTTAAATTCACAATGATTGGAAGAATCTAGTGGATAAGACAATGTTCCCAAAAGGTGGGAGTTTGTCACATGTGACTTGATGTGACAAGTCAAAGGTTCTAGAAGATGCATGGGAAAAGGGGATTCTTGGAGGAATAAAAAGGAATTAAAAATTCCTTGGGGGATGGAGAGAGTTGACCAAGGTACTGATTAAGATTAATTAATTAGTAATTAGAAGATAAATGAGGATTAGAAGCCAACTTGCAAAAGTTGGAGGATGTGACACATCCTAATCAAGGATTAGGCATGTGCACATCCCTAATGAAGAAATTAGGATTAGGATTAGATGAAAATGACATGTGAGGAATTAAATAAATGTATTATTTATTTAATTTATTTGATGAAAGGAGGATTAAAAGAGTAAAGTATTTAATTATTAATTAAATACCTTAGGGATTTGGTAGAATTAAGGATATTAATTAAATAATAGCAGTATTACTTAATTAATGAAAATAAGATGAAAGGGGATGAATTTGGATAAATTAAGTGTCCAAATTTAGATGTCTACAGTATTAATTATTGGAAATAATTCCAACTCCATCCTCCAAAGTCGTGGGTCCCGCACGATGGAATGTCACTTACAGACTGCCATCTTCCTAGTGTTGTTTTAGCGGCCAAGCCCCAAACAACTATGCAAGCTTCTATGCTCGCATGCTTGAAAGATGAGCCTAATGCCTCCAACATTTAAAATTGATCTCGACCCACATGCCAAAATGGAGTGGCCTCCTTGGTGGACCCCACCTTATGAATAAATCTTGAACGTGGGTTGGGACAGGCGGGCCACCGTGCCCTGATTGTCGTCCCTTTTGCAGAACGACCACTAGCCCAGGGAAGTCTGCACCCTTGGGCCCGAATTGTTGTAACTCCCTCCTGTGGAAGGTTAATGTCAATCTGGAAGAGATGTTAGGATTCTCAACTGTTGAATTATCTAATGTAACATTGTTTTGTGGGATTTTGGCTAACTTTCCCATTGTTTTATACTTGGATGTGCTTACCTCTCTCTCACCTGCAGGATATATGGAACTAGGTGCAGGAACTTCAGAGGTGGCCGTGGAGAAAGGAAAGGAGAAGAAGTCAACCAAAGCACCTCGAGGAAAAGAGGATAAGGACTCGATGAAATAAAAATTCCAAGGGGATCCCCTTAACTCCAAGGTCACCAAAGATTGGAAGGAGATCTTAGATACTAATCTGGGACACATAAATATTGATGAATTCAAGCAAAGGGTCCAGATCAGCCCCACGACAAAAAATGTCAGGAAGATTGGAAGCAGTGGATTGGCCAAGGCTTCTAGTTTCCTGCCTACTCTCATTACTCTCGAGCTCATGATGGCTTGCAGGGAGGCCTATCAAGAGGACATGAAAAGAATTGTGGATAGAGATGGAAATGTATTAGTTGACCTATCTTCCAAATCAATAGGGAAGGATTTTCATATCCCTACATTCAAAAAAATGGAGGAAGCATCTAAAGAAGATGCCAAGGAGATGTGGGATGCAAACCCCCTCAAGTGCAAAAAGATCATCAATCAGTACTGGTTAAAAGAAAAGAGGTGCAGTGCAACTAAAGTACCCCAAGAGCTCTTTTGCAGTGACTTCTATGAGGATTACCATGACTTGGTAACCCTATTAAGCAGAGTTATGGGCCTTCTGATCACAACCTACTTCTAGGAGTGGATGTTATACTTCATGGAAGAGATCCTCTAAGGAAAAACCAAGTTCTACTAGGTGGGAATAATTTGTAATTTCTTCCATGAGCAATTTGTGACTGTGAAAAAGACCTCACGATTTTACATGACATCTTACTTGGTCTATTTACTGGCTGACGGGATGCAATACATAGGCTTGTTTAGGGCTCTTGATGAGGCTCTAGGTAGGGAATTAAAGGTCTATGACAGGTACCCTCAACTCCAATATAGGAATTACAAGAATGACTACTGCAGAGTCAATGATGCCTTCATAGGCCATGTTATTAAACTACTTGGGGGTGACTTTGAAAGAAGGGTCTCACATAGTTCCAGTGCTTTCCTCCACCAATTTGGTTTTCTATTCATACAATTTCCAAAGTATACCTATATTCGAGCCAAAGGTCTCTCAAAGAAACCATACAAGTTTCCCCGATACCTAAATGACTGGATAATATTGCTAGAGCTCTCTTGGCAGCTATAGCATGCACACACCCTCTTAAGCAGTAAGCATAAGGCAGGGATTCCCTATCCCCTCTCCTTTTTCCAAGGGATGTATGAACTCCACACATCTCAGTGTGTAGACCATTTAGATAAAGAACTTGTAGAATACAACTTGGAGCTCTATACTACCTGACCATGGATGGACCCCTACGACAAACTTAGGAAGATGGTCAGGTGAGAACACTCCCATATACATGATGTTGAAGACTTTTGGGCAAATTGCAAAGACCAAAAAGAAGAATGAGACACTACATGCGCATGACTGTGTACTTTTTCAAGAGGGTCAACTTGTTCCCTGTGCCAAACCAAATAATGGAGGATAAAAATACAATGATTGATCCTCAATATGGTGTAGTTGCTAATCTCCCACTACCATTAACTGACAAAGGTGAAGAAGAGGTCAATGACCTTGATATTCTGACAAAGTCGATCAAGGCAAGAATAAAAGAATGGATTGACGGGCAGATCACCTAGTTGAACCTACAAGGAGTCACCCTGACATATGGGGAACTTGAAGATGAACTAGGAAGTGAGATCGACGGTGGGACAACTAATACCCCATCAGAAGAAACTTCAAAATCTCCTCCAACCACCAAGTTGAGAAAGAGAAAAGAGATAGCTGAATGACAGCTTAAACCTAGGGTGTACTCGAAAAAAGCCTCGAAGGGTGAACCCTCCAAGAGGCCAAAGACATCATGTGGTTTTAGAGAGATTCCCACCATCCAGGAGGACCCGCTCCATGAAGGAGAAGAACTAGAGGCCGGACAACCAAAGTTCCCACCTGCTGCCTCTACTCTCATAGTCACCACTGCTACTAACATTGCCACCACTACTACCCCATTGCCTGCTTCTTAGGCAGTGGTTGCTACTTCTCCACCTATGGTAGATATCTCAGTCCACCTTGCTTCCACCCCACCCACTGCACAAGTCATGGTTATAGATTCCTCCTCTGCCACTACCTCTCTGTTCTCCTCTTCCTCCATTGACTACAACAACTATGTCAATGCCTGCTCTATTGCTCTTAGAAGCCTTCGCCTACCACATGCAGAATATCCCAACAAAACTGTCTAGGGTATTAATGAACTCGATAATACAAGCCACCTTGACACGAATAGTTGCAAACCTTCCTATCCCTCCTCCTCCAACCAAACTGCCATAAATGAAAGAAACCATGCAAATATTAGAGGAGTTGGAGAGGCAAGAAAGAAAAGCAACAAAAGAAAAGGGAGAAGAACCAGATGACTACCATGAGTATCCTGAGTACCAGCACCTAGTAATTGATAAAGTGGTGCATGAGGGAGAGGAGGAAGAGACATAGTCATTTGAGGAAGACACTGAGGAGTCAGGTACCAAATATATTGTGGAAACCTTTGACCTAGAGCTCGAGGAGGAGTGGGATCAACAACTCAAGAATGTTGGAGAAGAAATAGAGAGGCCTCCTTCTAATGAAGAGAAGAATACTAAAAGGGAAATGGAGGAGGACACTGAACCACCAACCAGGGAGCAAAATAAAAGTCTAGAGCATGGTAAGGAGATGCCTCTATCAAAAGAGCAAGAAGAAGATAAGATTGAGGAAGAGATTGAATCCAAAAAGAGCCTGGAAATGGAACATCATAAAGAACACGGGCATGAGCAAGAAGAAGAAGAAAAAATCACTGAAGGGGAGGACAACCCCAAAGAACATGCAATTGTTGAATCCTCAGGAAAGGAAATAGTATTCATCCAGGATTTTGATGAAGAAGAAGGAGAAAGGATGGAACAAGAGGCTCCAGGAAACAAAGCAATTGAATTCCAACACGCTCATGAAGAAGAAGGTGATCATGAATCACCAAAAGGAGAATCTTAAATGCCTGAGTGGATTGAGAAATAATTGGAGAAGAAAACCCCAGCCCCAAGGGACCCAAAGGCAAGGCTAGAGGCCATCTTAGCTCGAGCCCAAATAAGCACCAAGAAGGAAAAGAGGCCAAAGGTCAGATCTCATTTGACAATGGATGCATCAGGATCCAAAACAATGCATATAGCCACCCTAGTTGTGGGAGAAGGGGTAAGTTATGATATTTCTACCCTTGATCTAGGAACAACCATGAGAGAGCAGAAAATCAATCACCTACAAGGATCTGTTGCCACTATTGTGCACTAGACGCATAAGGATAAGACTTACAAGGAGGAGTTAAAGTTACAAGTGGAAGATTTGATAGCTTACATTCAGTAGTGGTCATCAGTTGAAGAGCTCCCCACCACATCCTCAGCACCACCGCAATTGTTGTCCAAGTATCACATTGATAAGTTAGAGAAAAGAAAGAATTGGACAAAGGACATAGAGGATTGGTTCTGATAGGTCCTCTATAATGGAAACATGGTCATAGGCCATGCTATCAGGATAGCAAAAAATTTCCTGGAGGTACAAAAGATACTCGAAGGAATAAGGAAATTCTGCACTGACTTCCTCGAGCTATACAGAATCATGTATCCTAAGCTTGAGGCTATCCTCAAGATACCTAATAAATCCTAGGAGAAGGAGTTTTCTCTGGTGGAGGGTGACTATTGGCTTGTGGAGACATGAAAGTTGAGCCTAGATCATAGAAAAGAAGTGTTGGAATGAGTGCTTCATGAAGTGGAGCTTGATCTTGATTGGGTCAGAGAAATTAGGACAGACTGTGAGGAATATCTGAGATTGATGACAGATCTTGATGTGCCCTCCAGTGAGTTAGACCCAGAGAAATTAAAGCCATACTTCCACAAGAAAATGGAAAACAAGACCATAGATGCACTCATGCCGGATTTCATGGGTTTTGTTGCATGTGCTTTTGCTCAATCTGAGCAAGTAGTAAAGAACACGCATAAATGTGACAAATATTGAGATGTGATTACAAGTAAATCAATGAAATTAAATTTCCAAGTGATTTAGTTGGATATATTGGAGTGGAAAAAGCTCCAGACGTTGATTATAAAGTTTATGGAATACGCCATTGTGAAGAAAAGTGAAGGAAATCTAGTAATTAATGATGAGTTCCTCACCAAGTAGCTACAACAAAAGGAACTTAGCTAGAAGACAAAAGAGCTACAGTGCTGCTCACTAGAGGACAAAATAGGCTAAATGACAAGGATGTAATTTTAAATTGTAATATATTTGGGGGTAGGTGAAACCCTATTTTGTAGTGAATCTTGGCCACACAGTGAGATTAAATCTTGGCCATTCATTTTTCTTTTTGAGCACTATAAATAGGGGGTCTCCTCTCATTTTCAAGAGAGAGTTGAGTTGTTGTAATGACATGTTGCTGGAATTTTAATAGAAATTCATTGACTTTGGTGGATTCTTGAGTTCCTTTGCATGTTTCATGATTCTTCTTCTCTTAGTTAAATTGAATAGATTTTTTATGAGTTTTGCAAGTTATTAGTAGATTAGTTAATTTTGTGCATTGATATGAAGAATTATGTTGTGTGTTGGCAACCTTCCTTGTCCATACTTTTTGTTGTTTATTGATGGTAAATAGTTGTGTAAAGTTAGTCTGGGCATAAATTGAAAGCTGCACTAAATTTCTATATTTTATTCATGCTTATGGTGAATGAATGATTGAATATCTGTAGTCCTTAGAAGCTTGCACTAATTTCATGTGACTGTGAAGTAATTTGGTTAAGTGGAATTCAGTTTTAGGAAGGTTGTCCACAGTAGGGTTCTCCATTGTCACTGTTCATTACTAGTTTCAGGTCTAGGAACTCCTTCCTTCCCTTGCCCTTTTTCCTTTTTTTTAGAAGTGACTTTGAACAAGGTTCATTGCACATTGTAAAGCCAAATATGAAGCTAAAATAGGAGTTCTAGACTGTTGTTCAAACCTACAATAACTATGCAATAACTTTCCCATCTCAGGAACTCCATTTTTAAGATCCAATTCTCCTCTAGCGTAACTCTGTAAGTCTACCTTGTGATTACCAACAAGATCACATCAAAACAGTTGAGATATTCCAAGCAAGTTATGACCTAACACCTGAGAGACCTTGGGGTAATTTTTAGCAAATTGTTGATGGAGATTTCCTTTCAAGAGAGGTAGTGCACCTATGTACTACTTGTGTTGAGAAAGTGAAAAAAACCCATCAACAATATTGAGGAAACCCATCTTCATCCATACCCATAAGTACCACAATTGTTCCCAACATCATGCAAAGTAGTATGGACCAAGTATCCCAAGTAGACCCAAAAGGGCAAGGTAATACCCTCACACAAAATCATCCTTTAACACAACATGGAACATCTTTATCCAATCCTCCCACTAATACATCAAACCCAACGGTTTCCCAAAACACATCTATCCCATCCATCATCAACCAACATCAAAACAATCCCTTAATCACAAATCCCATCAACCAAGGTAATACCTTGACCACATCCCAAACACAGGGAAATACCAAAAACATTGGTCAAATGAATCCTTTTAACTAGTGGACTCAAGGTCCTAATGTGCCATTACCATCACAATACCTAATGGAATCATCACCATCTTTCCCCATGGTTCCTATCATCATACAAAATTAAATGGGACCTCAAACGTACATTCCTTCATCCCAATCCACCATCTTGCAAGGAATGTTAAACCAAGGGAATTCCCAACCTCTCATCAACAACCCGCAACCTATGCAAAACATCAACACCCAAAACCCATTGCAGATGTCCCAACTATTGACTGATCCTACATTGTAAGCACATGCCCTAGCTTTACAACAAGCACAATAGGCTTATCATCAATCAGTCAAACAACAACAAAAAAAGGAAGCAACCTTAGTAGCACAACAACAACAACAACAACAACATCAAGCAACCCTAGCAACACAACAACAACAACATCAAGCACCCTTAGCAACACCACAACAATAACAAGCACAACAAAAATCCCTTTTGGCCCAACAACAACAAGAATCCTTACTAGCTTAGCAGTATTCCCAACAACAACAACAAGGTTCCTACTATAATCCTCAACAAAACATCATTAACCCAAACACATTAGGAATATATATGCCTACACCATCATCACCTTATCCTACACCACCATACACACCATACAACACCTCATTATATCAAAATCCCATGTACACTTCATCCACCATCCCATAATATGTAACATATGTTCCTCCACTAAACCTACGAGATGATATAGCATCACAAATCAAGGCGTTATCACAAGAAATGCAAGATATCCAGATGGGAAAAATGAAGAAACCCCATATGCAAATCTTATGCCCATATCTATTTGATCGAAACATTACAGTGGTACCATTCCCTCCCAGTTTTGAAGTGCCCAAATTTGACAAATACAAAGGGAGAGGAAGTCTTGTAGACCATGTCAAATATTTTAATGTCATGTGTATGGAGGTGGCTTACAACGAGTCCTATTTGATGCACCTCTTTCCATGAAGCTTGATAGGAGCAACTATCGACTGGTCTTCTCAGTTGCCTCCAAGTATCAAAACCTTCCAAGAAATTATTGATAAATTCATAGATCACTTCTCCTTTAATCTCGACATAGACGTAATCCTAGAAGAGTTTTACACTCTCAAACAAAACAAAGAAGAATATTTCACCAATTTCTTGCAATGATGGAGACAATTAGCTAGTAAGAGTAAGTGGCCAATTCCCGATAAACAACAACAAGGACCACTGATTCTAGATTTATTCAAAAATAATGAAGCAATCTCATAATTCATGGGACTTCACAACAACTTACCATGGTCAGATCACAAAGTTGGTTTTGATATACAGCTAGAGACAGGGGTGTACTAGGGGAGACAATTGAATCCTTTAGTCACAAAATTGATGACATGCAACTGACATGTAGATCTTTGAGTGAAAACCACAATGTGGCACTTTCTGATCCTAAAATAGTAAAAAGAAAGGACGTATCTGAGGGTGAAAACCTCTTTGAGGTGCCCAAGGATGAGGGATTCAATCTCCTCCTTAGTGCAATGCTTCCAAAAAATTCAGTAGTATTGGCAGAAAAGGCGACTTCAGTCAATGTGGGAACATAAGAGGCACCAAAGATCATTTTCTATGCCGAATCTTTGTTGGATGAAGAATAGAAGAACCTAGTAGCATTCCTGAAAGAGAAAAGAACCAACTTTGCATGGCCATACACAAATGTGCTAGGGCTAAATCTAGAAGTAGCTATGCATCATTTAGCAACCTATCCTAAAGCTAAACCAGTGAAGCAAAAATTAAGGAAAATGTACTCTCAAATAACACTCTTGGTGAAACTTGAGTTACAAAAGCTTCTTGACATCATATTTATCTAACCCATAGATTATCTTGAATGGGTTTCAAACCTAGTACTAGTCTCCAAAGCTATTGGAGGCATTAGAATATGCACGGATTTCAGAGATTTGAATAAGGCATGCCCAAAGGATGATTTCCCTCTTCCTAGCCTTGATATCATTATGGATTTAACAACTGGGCATGAAATGCTATCACTCATGGATGGTTTTTCAGGCTACAATCAAATCATGATCACCAAGGAGGATCAACACAAAATTACATTCACCTGTCCATGAGGAACATATTATTGGAACATGATGTCATTTGGGTTGAAGAACACATGAGCAACCTATCAAAGAGAAATGACCCTCATCTTTCATAAAATGATCTACAAAATAGTTGAAGACTATGGATGATATCTTAGAAAAATCAAAGAAAAGGAGTGGGCACATACAAGTCTTGGGACCCATCTTTGAGAGACTCAAAGAATATAAGGTTCGACTAAATCCAAAAAAGTGTGTCTTTGGGATTACATCAAGAAAGCTTCTTGGTTATATCATATCACAAAGAGGGATATAAATTGATCCAACAAAGGTAAAATCCATCCTGGACATGGAACCTCCACAAATGTTGAAGCAGATGAGAGGGTTATAAGGCAGGTTGTAGTCCATCAGAAGGTTCATAGGGAAACTATCAGACAAAATTTACCCTTTCTTGCATCTTCTCCATAAAGGAATAACTTACAAGTGGGATGAAAAGTATGATAAAGCTTTCTGGAAAATCAATGACTACTTATTGAAACCTCTAGTGCTCATGCCACTGATACCAAAAAAACCATTGATCATGTATATCTCGACAATTCTAGCAGCACTAGGTGCTCTTCTAGCACAACATGATGAAAACAAAAAAGAAAGAGCTATCTATTACATCTGGAGGACCTTAGTGGGCTATGAAATGAACTATTCAACCATTGAGAAATAATTCTTACCAATGGTTTTTTCTTCACAAAATTTTAGAAACTATATGTCGTCCCATCAAATTAAGCTTATTGCAAAGATCGTCTCATTGAAATACCTATTATCCAAAGCAACTCTCACTAGGTGAATGGCCAAATGGGTTAGATATTAACTAAATTTGACATAGAGTAGGTGGAGTGCAAGGGAATAAAAGGACAATTGATCACAAAACAACTAGCAGATGCACCTATTTATTCAGAGAATCTATTAATATCTGAATTCCCTGATGAATCAATGTTCCTTGTCAATGCAGTCGATCACTGGAAAATGTACTTTGATGGATCATTTACCCAAAATGGATCAAGGGTGTGTATTCTCTTTATCACCCCTCAAGGAAATTACATTCCAAATTCATACCATCTATCATTTCCATGTACTAACAACATTGTAGAATACGAAGCCCTAATCATAGGTCTAACGATAGTAGTTCAATGGAAAATATAAGAGTTGAAAGTCCATGGAGACTCACAGTTGGCTATCAACCAAGTCAATGAAAACTACCAAAATAAAGATGATAAGCTTACCCCTTACAAGAATATGGTAGAGAGTCTCAAGGACCTTTTTCATATATATAACTTTTGAGCAGATTCCTCACATGAACAACCGAGCAACAAATGTTATGGCTACAATCATATCACTATTAGACATGTCACACAATGTCCTGCAATGTGAATTCTTGGTAGAACAACTTCTCATACCAACTTTCAAAATCCCTAAATCTGAATTTGTGTATGTCATTATTGGTCATGGATCCCCGTGGTATCATGACATATTCACCTATCTAAGTAGAGGAACCCTCCCATCTAAAATCACCTCCAACCTTAAAAAGACATTTGTAAATAAGGCATCCCAATTCATGATCCTAGGTGATATCTTATACCGCTAAAGCATTGAGGGGATATTACTAGGATGTCTTAACCAAGAGGACTCCTTGACTGCTTTAACAAAAGTACATGATAGTGTATGTGGTTCCCATTCTAGTAGTATGACTTTAGCTAAGAAATTGTTGAGGATAGGGCACTAATCGCCAACCATGGAAAGAGAAGCCCATTAGTATTTTCAGAAGTATGTCCAATGTCAACAACATGTAGATCTAGTTCATGCTCCAACTCAGGAGTTGTAACCAATGATCACACCTTGGCCTTTCTCATACTGGGGCTTGATCTCATAGGAAAGATTAATCCCACCTCATCTAATGGACAAAAGTTCATCATAACAGCCACTGAGTACTTCACCAAATGGGTGGAATCCATTCCTATTCAACGTACATAACAGGGAAGTAAATTTCTAAGTTCATCCTGAATTACCTAATCTATCGTTATGGTGTTCCACAAGCCCTTAACTCAGACAATGAAACACCCTTCAAGAAGCTGGATGTGAAAGAGCTATGTCAAAGATTCAACATCCAATATTGATTCTCTACCCCATATTACCGGCCCTAGGGAAACAATCAAGTTGAGGCTACAAACAAGACCATTCAAAAAATCCTAAAGATAATGGTCAATGAAGTTGGTCATGACTGGCATCTGCAGTTAAATCCCACCCTCTAGGCCTATCAAACTAGTATTCGTAAGCCAACAGGTGCAACCCCATTCTCCTTGGTCTACACATCATAAGCCATCCTGCCTATTGAGTTGATCTTCCATCACTATGAGTGTCACTACAAAACCTAATCATTGATGAAGAGTACAGAGTATCTCAGTCAAGAATGAGCTATAATTCTTGGATGAGCATCATCTTGACACCCTTAATCACTTGCAAGTATACCAAAATCGATTGAAACATAGCTATAACAAGAAGATCAAGTGTCGGTCTTTCTAGGTAGGGAATCTTTTCCTAAAGTAGAATAAAAAAAATCTTCTAGATCAAGACAATAAAGGAAATTTTGAGCTTAACTGGTTAGGTCCCTTTTTTGTCACAACAAGTTGTGGATCAGGAGCATATCAATTGTCAACACCTAAAGGTGAACCCTTGCAAGAATCCATCAATAGCTTACATCTTAACAATTTTTATGCTTAGGCTTGAGGGGTGTAAATTTGTAAATACAAAAAAATAAAAAAATGATCAAAAAATCCAAAAAAAGGAAAAAGGATTAAAAAAAGTAAAGAAAAACAATTGTCCTCTAGTGAAAACCACTTTGATGGCACTTTGGGCAAGTACCTTGGTGAAAACCTAGCAAATAGGAACCTTGCGTAAATAAAGCACCTCCATATACCTTTGGATCTTTATCCTATCATTCATCACATCTATCTATCACATCATTCATCCTATTTATTCCATCACCCATTTTCATCCTTATCATAACTTGATATTGTGAAGTATCGTATCCCCTTTAGTACTACTTGGCATATTCCAAAGGTCAGCTTGTCTTGCCTATATTGAGGCCGTCTGTTGCATCACGTTGGGGGAAATTCATTATGGATCATACTAGGTTCTTGTATATCTTAAGGTTATTGGAAATCTCATAAAAAATATTTATAAAATTTATAAAACTTCCATGAGAAAATCCAAAAAAATCCAAATTCCTGTACAGCTAAAATCTAAAAACATTCAAAAATTGTAAAGTCAAAATCCCAAAACATCCAAAAACCATCAAAATCCCTAAAAAGGTCAAACAAAATAGTACCACATTGAATTGCGAGTCTCTGAGCTTGAACATAGGCAAAGCCATCATTGATGTGCCCCCAAGACACCCTAGGTTAGTCCTTTAGGAGTCTGTCATTATAAAATGGCATTCCATTAATTGTTAATATCTTCATCTTAAAATAAGTCGAGTCTGTCGAACTACGTGGTCTTTGCGTGTATAACGTAGGCAAGACTCATCTCTGATAAGCCCCTAAGGCCCTTAGGATAGGTCTTTTAGGTTAGGTTCTTGGTCGAATCTTGGAAAATCCAAAGACATTCAAATATTGGAAAACTCCTAAACATTCAAAATCTCAGAAAATACAAAAAACATCCAAATATATGAAAAGCCCTAAACATCAGAAAATTAGAAAACATAAAAACATCAGAAAATCAGAAAACACAAAAACGTTAGAAAATATTCAAAAGACCCAAACATTATCAAATAATCAAAAATCAAAACATTCACATAAACTTTCAAAAAGATCAAAAACAACTTCAGAACATTTTCATAATACCGAAAACATTGAAATATTCCAAAAAATTTGAAAAATACCCATCCCATCTCACTTTCACCTGTAGTAAAATTCATCCATAATAAAATAAATCGTCATCTTCAACCTTTGGCAAAATAAATAGAAAATGAGTATCGCAAGTTGTAAAGTGGCAACCTAAGTGTCAACATCTAAATTCTAGATCATAGGTGAACGAGTTAGTGGAGTTTGTATCAACAACTTATCAAACACCTCATCCTAATCAAACCATCTGAAAACATGTCCTAGGATGCATCCTTGTGGTGATGGACATCAACATCAAAAATCACCTTAGCTAAAATTAAACTGGCAAGAGATATAGATAACACTGACTGTTTGTCTTTGATCTTTTCCTATGATTTATCTTAATGACCCATTTCAAGGACCTCTTGATGATATCTCAATGATTTAGAGAGAAAGGAATGGGGCATTGATCATTATCTTTCATTTTCTGTGCTTATGGGTATTCTTGTAAAATAATCTTGGCCGCATACTTTCTTAGATGTGTGTAGGGAGGTTGTTCATTGTAGATTGTTGACTATTGCGTATGCTTTGGTCTAAGATATTCTGAACTACTAAAATACATTTCGACGAGGTTTCTGTATGACAAGATGTGAACAAGAACTAACCTATCTATTTATAGAATCAAAGTCCATTTACACTAGATACAATGTCATCTTGGTTATTAATACCTTGATGCATCATGTCTATGTGTTATATCAAACAACAAGGAATGACAGAAAATCCCAATCCCAAGATATGAGAAAAATCATCCATCTCATCACCATCTCTAATAAAGTCTCGGTGGATCATAGAATTGTTGGACTTTTCAAATCAATCTTCAAAATCAATGGTCAATCATCTCATTCTTCTATCTTCTTTCCACACTAACCTGTTATCATGACAGTCAACAAAAACATCATCATTCATCCATCCTACTATTATCAACTAGATTTGCAGGTATGTGCAGGATCATCATGGAAAAAACAGGCCCTTAAGTGGCAGAAAATTCAGAAAAATTAGAGTTAGGAAAGTTAAAGTAAAAAATTGAATAAGTTATCTATATTATTTCAAAAATATGTAAGAATAGAACCTGTAGAAAATTGAATGTAGTTTCCAAACTACTAGGTTTTTTTAAAAAAAAAAATCTATTTGGTGAAATTTGAAATTTAAATGTAGTAGTACTTAAATTTCAGGGAAAAAATAAGAAGTAGGTGTTTGCTGACCACCCTAACCACAATAAAATGATAATATTTTTTTATAAGATTTCATATATAAGTAGAAAACTCATGTCTAGATGTGATGCATATTTTTTTGTAATTTTTTTCCAAGTAAATAATTAATTATGATTTTTTTATTACAACTTTTAAAAAATATAAAAAACTCGTATGTTTGACCACCTTAACCTTGTCAAAAATTCATGAAATTCACTTTTCTTTTTTTTATCCCATAATATGTGAAGTATAGAATGTGATACATGTTTTGGATTCAAAAAATGTGTTACCGTTTGAAAGCTATAGACTTTTTCAATCAGCCTATGAATTAGGACTTTAATCGTAATTCAAATAGAAAATTAATAATAATAATTTATTAAATTCAAAGTAAAGAATAATTGATATTGGTGGAAATTTGAGAATATCCTTTAAAAACCCTTTTCATTTCGTCAAATTTGGGTTTAAAAAAAGTCATCAGCCACATACCCATCATATTGCCACTTTTTGGCCCATCATGATCCTGCACATACCCTTGCACACTGCTGAACTTAAGGTTCAACAATCTGTTGACACATGAGAATGTTCCCAAGGTGTGGGTACCTTATATGAGATAAAACCTCTGGAGAAGGCCAACTTCCTAAATGGTTATCACCTAGATTGCTCAACTATTCTACTATTTGACAAGGAAAATGGAAGACAGAAATACAAAAATTGAAAACTAAAAAAAATGAAACTAAGAAGGTGATACACCAAACTAAACTAGGACATTAAACTCAATTTGCAAACACTTGACTACAATGACAAAAATTAAACTTTCACAACTCATTACTACATGCCTTTCCATAAGTGCTTCACAAAGAGGTCCTAATGCTCAAACTCCTAGGAGGAAGATAACTCAATAGCTAAAAGTCATTTGCATTTCTGACATAGTTTGCAACTTGCATTAACATACTTTTGTATAAAGATGCTAAAATCCAAGAAAAAGTTATAAGGAAATGGACAATAGCTCACAAATAACTTGATCAATCACTTGAATGAACACAATAATGATAAGAAAAAGTAGGTAGAACTTCAAATCAACGATACCCAAGGTCTTCACTATATTTCATATCCAAAATTGAGTTACAAAAGTATGCCGAAACTATCTAAGGACTGAAAAGTCACTCAGTCCAGAAAAGTACATAAATAGAATTGAATACAAATGAGTCAACAAAGTGACTATATTTCCAACTCCCTTCAAAAATCCACCAAAAAAGGATCTAGTAACTGAGTTGGGTCAGATGCCTCCAAAATCCCAAGAATATAGCAAGTGAATCTTCTCCAAAAAGACTCCCATAGGGTGAAAAGGTCAAGTAATGACCTTACCCACCATAACAACATCAAAACTACCCCTATATGCTCTCCAATACTTTTTATTTTAGTCAAAAAAGTCCCCTATATTCCCGGCACATGTTGGCTAACCTCTCCAATATTCCCCTAGATATGCTTGTAAAGCATAAACTCTCAACTATATGCTCTCAATTTGTTTACAAGGCATGACAATTTAATTTTGCATTTTAAATAGTAACTTGATTAAGTGCTTTATAATGATAACACATTAACCAAGTGCTTTAGAATTCAATACAATGCAAAAATACTAGACCTCCTCATTCGACCTTACATAGGTCAAGGTAAACATACAAGTCAAAGATCCACCATATGGCATATTCAAGGGTAAATAGGCAAACAAGGCATAAGACTTAGAAGTCTTAGCCTACAGGGAAAATTAGTTTGCTTCCATATTTTAAAATGAAGTGATAAAATACCATTTTTTTGGTTGGCCAAAAGATAGGGTTTGAAAACCCTAAACACAAAATTGATGGAAAGAAGGCAAAAGACATTTCATTTCCACCTATCGAACTTTGGAGTCTTCTTCCTAGCTACCATAGGGTTTTGATGAAGCTATTTCATGATGGATTTATGTATTTTCAGAGACCATTACGATGCTTTTCTTGAAAAACAATGGATTCTATGTCATGGGTAAGCATTTTACTATTGTTTCATTGCATTTTTTTGAAGAAACAAATGCTCGAAATTGAGATTATTATAGAAAGATTAATATATCTTCATTTTCTTGCTTCTATTTCTTATTTTCCACGCATATCTAGGAGATTACCTGTATTTTTTCCTAAATATTTCACACATTTATGAATAAAAATGATGATTTTGACTACAGCCATACATTCTATTGCAGGAGTTTTACTTGTTTCTAGGTTATCCAAACCCCATGCCTAATTGTATAAAAACTCATATCTTGTTTCCATGTAATTGCATGAAGAAACTTTGACATTTTTTGTATATCTTGTTTTTTTTGTTGCAAAATACAAATGCCAATTTGTTTCAATGATCGGGGCCCTATCTTGTTGCAGGTATTAAGATTTGTTGTTGGGTTACCAAAAAAACCTGCGCCTCCATTCATTGTTTCTCTTATGTATATTTTGTTCTTCTTTGAAAAAATGGTAATGGCTCGACCACTTACCTCAAAACCCTTGTACTGAGAAAGGGTTTCACCTTTGTACTCAAGGTAACTTGAGTTTTTTCACTTTATTTTCTGAGAATGCAAAATAAATACCATTCCACTTTGGAAGCCATGGTTTCATTATTCTCTGTTTGGTTGAGAGTTTCTTTACATTTTATAAAGAAGAATAGTAACAACCCATTAGGGTTTCATTTTCTGTAGCTAACTCAAGGGTCTTATGCCAAAAACTTAGCTCTAACTTGCTATTGCAATAGATATATTAGAGCTTCTTATTATTCCCTCTACCCCTATAATATGAGAAGCAAAGTTACTACTCTACCTATGGCTTGAACTGGTGTTAGTATCTTTGTCCTCGTACTATGTATATCTTTTGTATATCATGAAAACATGTTCATGCTTTTCACATGCATTTACCCTCTTGAATCCATATGTAGGACAACCTAAGTCCTTTATGCCTTTTGTTTATAACTCTTCATTGCTCAATGATGAATAAAAAGAAAATCATTCATCACTATCCACTTTCATGAAATGTGAACCAAACACTTTAATGTCTATTCCATTATCACCAAGCATAAGAATTAACTACAGTGGGGCCACATCATCCATTTCATCTTTAGGTGATTTTCACTGTTTATTCTGGTTACTATATGTGCTTCAAAGGGATCCATTGTTCATGGCACAATCATCACTATGCTATTGTTGAATGACTAGGCTCCCACCTTGAGCTCTAGGATTGTGACCATAAATTAGAATTTGACTTCTTCACTATCATCGAGACTATGATTATACTTTGCTACCCTCATGGTAGCAGTAAAGGCTTGCAAATGTTGTAGATGAATTCTCTGTTGTTTATGCTTTGGTCATGATTTCCATGGATAGATTCGGCGATGCTTCTGTTATTCATTATTTTTTAAAAAATAACTGTTATGATTTCCTAATGCACATGATGATTGAATTTATGCTCATTGTGGTCATTAAAACCCATGATGAGTCCTCTAAGAACTCACAGATGACTGCAAGATGACACTATCATTTAGAAATTTTCCACTGTACTTAGTCTTTCCATCTTCTAGTATCATGATTGCCAATTCATAAGTGAAAGTTATGAAAACTTGAAGTGACTTTATGTGTTGATGTTTCCCTTAAATCCTTCTACTTTTTATATATCTACTCCTTGTAGGGTTGTCATGTCTTCAGGATAGACCAGTGACATCTACTCTTGGTCAAAACAAGGGAAAATATTTATGGATGCCACCATAACTTGTAGGTTGTCTTCAAGCAATGACTTGTTACTATCACCACTTCATGTCACTAATGAATATGCTACTCCATGTTTGTGAGCAGATGTTTGATACTTACTGTTTCAAGTTATGATTACTTATTGAGCATCACTTTACATTTCACCATCACTATTGCATACAAATCACTATCACCCTTGATCTATGACTAGTTAATTTCATTTATGTTGGCCCTTGATAGCTTCTGATAGGACTTGGTGAGCCAATAACATATGAATTAAAATAGTAAGACTTCATTAAGTAACTCACTAAGAGTCCCTACAAATGAGTCTTATGACATGTTTTTTTATTGACAAGAAGTGTCATTATTAATGTAAGATGATTCCCATTAATAATGATACCTATCTTTGTCAATAAATACATGACTAATGAGACTTATCAATAGAGATTCAATGGTGATATAAAAATGCAATTGTCCCTTTGTAATGGAAATAGAGGGTAGCATGTTGGGCTCAACCCTTGTGGGAGCCATATTTTATCCTACATGTTGTAATCAGATAAAACAAAATAGTAACAAGGATTTCACCTATCCCTACAAAAAAATAAAATATGTTAGATAAAAAAAAGCATATGATAGATGTGTTTGACAATTCTCTTGTTTTTTGTTGACATCTATGTTATGCTTGGCTATTTGAATGCACATGAGGATCAAATTATATGTTTATAGATGTATGCCCATATTTTGACTGGTGATTCTTCATTCCTCTAACAACACTCTTCTCACATAGATGCAGGGAACCTAGGAGCACCAAGGAGAGCATCAAATGGAAGTAGGACAAGCGAGAAGGACCGAAGATGATGTAGAACAAAACAATCGACAACCGGGATTCATCGTTCAAGAAATGGCGAGTCCCCTTTCACTTTATGTGCATTCTTTCTCTTTTATATCTATAAATGTATAGTTTTTTCCATTATATGCATTGTGATAGTTAGTCCCACGGCTTGTGTGGGACACCATACATTTATATTATCAATAAAGACTACATTTTTGGAAAATATTGTGCACTTTCTCCAATGTTATGTTAAATGCATTTGCATAATGCAATGTAGTATTGTAGTTTTCTAATATTTCTTTATGCACATGAATGTGACATAGCAAAGTTAAAATGTACCTTCTTTTGACTTGTAAAAATATAAACAACACTACCTGTTTGGGCTAGTAGCAAAAATAGGTAGCATTTCTAGCAACATATGCTATATGTTTGCCTGCTAAACATCCTGACTAGTTTCCTGGAGCTTATCCATTGGGTACTGAGTCACCTAAGAGCTGACACAACTTGAAAATAGTCCTATACATTATTGTAACTCACTAGATCAATACATGATACCTCAAAACCTTATTCAAACACCAAAACTTCATAAGGAAAACTACCTAATTGTTCTGAACAATAGTTGGGGGAAACAAAAACTTGCATCTAAACTATGGTGGAACAACACTTATTGAGAACAACACTCCTAATCTAGCATTTACAATGCAGATCAAACCTCAAAACATTGTTTGAGGTGTATCCCATTAATTGGGATAGGTAGAATTTCTCCATCCATCTATTATAATTGGAATGCATTATACTCTTTGCATTCTGTAATAACAAATGAGCCACTCCACATATCGTCAAACTTGGAGTGCTTGTCTAGCCTGGTTTTCAATTCATCCCATTTGAGCACATCACCCTCTCTAAGTACTATGGGTGTTGCTTTCTTATCAAAGACTCTTTTTGTTTGGAGCTGATGATATTCCAAGGACTTCATTACCTTATCTCTTATCTCCTCTAGCTCCATGAGCTAAGCATACCTAACTGCCATTGGGTCCTTTTCCGCAAACATCTCTAGCTAGTGCATAATATCAAGAGCTGAGAGTTTCATTGATAAAGGAAAAATTTCCTCCTTACCATAAATTAGCACATATGGGGAGTTCCCAATGGAACTTTTTAGAGTTATTCTATTTACCCACAAGGAAAATTTCAACTTGGTGTGCCAAATTCTCTGATTATCCTCCATGATTCTTTTAATAATCCTTATTAGGTTCTTGTTTGTTGATTTTTCCAAACCATTACCTTGTGGGTAATAGTTTGATGAGGTATTTAGACGAATGTCATTTCTGACAACCCAATCACTTACTCTAAATCCAACAAATGCTAAAGCATTATCTAAAATGATTGATTTAGGTACTCCAAATCTAGTAATTAAATCATCATAGAAGTTCAACACAACACTTTCATTGACTTCTTTTAAAGCCACTGCCTCAGTCCATCTTGCAAAGTAATCGGTTGTAGCAAGTACCCACCTATGGCTTGCATGTGAAGGTGGATTAATGGCACCTATGAAATCAATGCACCATCTCATGAAGGGTTGTTCTACTTGAATTGGCTGCAAGGGTAAAATTGCTAGTCTCTCTTTGCCTACAAAAATGGCACATTTCACACGTTTCCTTGCCCAATTATAGGAATCTTTAAAAAAGCTTGGCCAATAATAGCCAACTTTCATTATCTTCCATCTAGTAGTTCTCGGGGTAAAATGACCCCCAACAGTTCCATCATGGAACTCATGAAGCACTTTATCCACTTGATCACGATCAATACACCTTAACAACACACCATTAAGGTCTTTTATAAAAAGAACATTACCAACCAAAACATAAGGGATGGACTGCAATTTGAAATATTTCCTCTTAGCCTTATCCAAAGCTAGTGGACACTCACCCGTTTGCAAGAAATGAGTCATATCTTGTACCCAACTTGTGCCTATTGTTGGTGCATCAATTGTAGGTTCATTATCAGTAACCGGAACTGTTTCCTTTCTTGTTTCTAGCTCATTTTTAGACTTAGTAGAAAGTTGCTCACATAGCCCCTTTCCCCTCACAAGCTTAGTTATCTTTATATCAATGTCATACTCCAGTACCTTTATAATCCACCAAGCCCTCTTTTCATTTAGGTCCCTGCTTAACAAAAACTCCTTCACACTAGGGTGAGCAACCATTAAATGTATCTTGTTATTAGAGATAAAAGGTTTAAACTTTTTCAAACTTTTGATAATAGCAAGTACATGATTTTCCACAAAAGTATACCTCTGTTTATAATCCTCTAAACCTTGACTGAAAAAGGCAATGGGTTTTTCTAAACCATCATCATTTTGTTGTACCAACATTGCAAAAATGGTATCTATGCTACCAAAAGCATACATTATAAATTCTTTTGAAAAGTTTCAATTTACCAGAGTAGAAGCTGCTGATAAGGCTTCCTTAATAGCTCCAAAATTGTGCTTAGCCTCTCTAGTGCAGCTGATACTTGCATCTTTCTTCAACATGGCAGTTAGTGGTTTCAAAAAATTTGCAATATCTGGAATAAACCTTCTCAAAAAGTTAATTTTTCCAGGAAATATTTGTAGCCCCTTTTTATGATTGGGTAAAGGCAAGGCTAAGATAACACTTACTCTCTTTGGATCAATGGTGATCCCCTATTTTAACACTATGTGTCTGAGAAGCTTGCCTTCATGAACAACAAAAATACATTTTTTGGGGTTAAGGGATATACCAAACTCCATACACCTCTCAAACACTTGTCTCAAATGGAAAAAATGCTCATCTACATTTTTAGAAAATACTGTTATGTCATCAAGAAATATAAGCACCAATTTATGAATCGGCCCCTGAAATGCCATGTCCATGGCCCTCTCAAAGGTGGCACCAGCATTAGACAGACCAAATGGGATTCTTTTATAGGCCATAGTACCCCACTTTGTGGTGAAAGCGGTCTTATAGTGATCTTCTTCCTTCACTAAAACTTGGTTATAACCAGAATAACCATCAAGTAAGGAAAATATTTCTGAACTAGCAACCACTTGAAGGATCTGCTCCATAGAGGGCAACAAATAATGATATTTTAATGAGGCTCTATTGAGGTATGTAAAGTATACATAGAGCCTAATTTCTCCATTTTTCTTTCTAACCAGTACAATGTTAGAGACCCACAAGGTATGCTTGATTAGGAAAATAATGCCTCCCTTAACTAGCTTGGTCAATTCTTTTATCATACGAGGCGCAAGTTTTGGATTTAAAGGCCTCTATTTCTTCCTAACAAGCTTTTCATTTGGCTCTAATTCTATGGTATGCTAGGAAATCTGGGGATCAAATCCCTTTAAATATGAGTACTCCCATGCAAATACATCTTGAAATTCTTGAAAAAGAGCAATAAAAGCTTGCCTATCTACTTGTGAATAGATTTTACCAATTTTAAGGAGCTTACCTTTGAATATATCAAGATCTTCATAATGTTCCTCCTTGACCTACATGTTGGTCTTACTCTTTTTGAGCTGATCATCAGTGCTAAAGATGGATTCTAAAGTAACTAGACCCCTAGCTACCTTATTAGTTCTCAACTAAATGACTTGATCATCATATTGCTACTTAAGCTTCTCTTGGTTTGCCACAGAAAACTCATCCTCCTCAAGAAGAAAATCCAACACTTGTTCATCACTCTTGAACACTTACCAATGAATGTTATTATCAGGAATAGAAGGCCTTACAACAACCTTAACATATTGTTGTACTTTTCCTTTATTAATATCATTAGGTATATCAAACTAAGCACCTATTGCAACTAGCCTATTGGCATGCTTGTTTTGATTCCTAGGAATAGAAATCAGATTAAAAGCATTGAATTCCTCTATCATATCCCACACCCTATGCTTTTAAGATTTAAGCACATCATTTTTAGTCCAAATTCAAGCCTCTTACTTGATTGACTATCAACTCACTATCCCCAAATACCTAAAGGTAGCTTATCTTTCCTTTCCTTGCCGATTCCAAGCCCTGAATCAAACCCTCATACTCAATAGTATTGTTAGAATGCAAAAAATAAAATCTGAAAGTAGAATAATACTTGTCACCTTGTGGGGACACAAGAATTGCACCCCCACTAGCTCCATTCCTACTTCTAGAGCCACCAAAGAACATCTTCCACACCTCATCTTGTTGCCCCAGCTACTGTTCTACCTTCTTTTCAAGGTTTGGCATAACTGCATCATGTTCATGCAACATATATACCCCCAAACTAGTTTCTTCAATGTTGTCATTTGGATTGTCCATGATATTTTTTGTTACCCACTCATTTAAGAGTATATCTGGTACACTTTCTGCTTACAATTCTTGAGTAGCAACAAGCTCATTATCATAAAAAATAGCACAGTTGGCATTAACAGTGCTTGGTATGTAAGGCTCAATGTGGTCTTTGTCAAGTGACTCAGATTTTATGGTTAATTTTTTCCCATATCTAATCCTAAACAACATGTGAGACCAATCTAAAGACAAATAACCCCCTATCTTGGTAGTGAAATCCCTTGACAAACACAAGGAAAAATATGGTGGGAAATCAATAACAAATATATCTTGAGGAATGGAAAAGTTTGGGCAGGCATGAAGTGTAAGGCTTAAATCCTTAATGAAACCTACGGTGTTAATGGTTGTCCCATCTAATTGGACCACTCCCTTCTCAAGGGGCTGATATTTCAATTCCAACTTATCAACAATATGTTTGGGCATGACAAAACTACTTTCCCCACTATCTACCATGTAGTTATGGACCAACTTATCCCATACTATCAAAGACACATAAAAAGGAGGGGGTTTGACATCTTTACCTAATTATTTATTGTTGTCCTGAGGTGCATTTGTGAAAACAACCTTAACCTGACCTATTGGTGCATCACTTGAAACATTTAAATCAATCAAAGCAGATCATAATAAGTCCTTTTGACCTGGGATGGAAAAATAATCCCACATTGACATAGACACGTTCACTTTCTTCATGTTTTCAACAATGTTAAAGGGTACAACAGAGTTTACCTTTTGATGAGTCCTTACAACAACATGGTCTACTTGCAAGTGAGGTTGCTCTTTAGTAGCACCTTGTGTATTCCTTTGCAGTATGTGTGGCACTTGAGATGTGGATGGTCCAATAGCTTCCTTTTCTTTGTTTGTTGATTGTTTAATCTCAAAATCCCTCTTTTTGGCTCTTGTGTTAGTTGCAACTCGAGAATCATCGCTATGCACTCCACAAAATTCCTCTCCTTTCCAATTCAAGAGATTTGTATCACTTGGAGGGAGATTTTGTTGTTGTGGAGACTCCTCATTAGGCACATTTTTCATATTTGAGGCATTCTACACCATCAATGCTTGATTGATAACCCCGTTTGAACATGTAGCTTGATTGTGGGGTTGGTTACAAGGAAAACACCACCGATAGTAAAGTGCAAGGTTATTCTGAAATGGAACAAGATCTTTGGTTGAACTGATTGGAGCTAGATTATATGCTTGAAACAACCTTGAATTAAGATTTTTCCTTGCACCTTGAGTGTTTCCCTAAAATGGTTGTCTATTAGCCTAATAAGGTTGATTCTATCCTTCACTCTAAGGCTGATATGGCTTAAAATTTTGTGATTGTTGCATTTTCATGGTCACTAACTCATTTCCAAAGGACTGAAGTAAGCCCTTTATTTCTTGCAGCTCAGGAGATGGGGTTGGACCGACCTTATCTTGATTAAGAACAACTGATAATGTTGGGACAATGGGTATAGGAGCAAAATGTGGTATTTTCAAAGGCATAAAAGGCTGAATTTATGGGAAAATAGGCATTAGTGGTTTAGGTGTAATATTACCAGCCTGGACAAGACTATTAAATTTTGCCCTCACTACAATGTCAAATGCAGCTGGTAAAGTGGTACCTCCCATAGATTGTATCATCAATCAAATATCACTGTTAAGAGCCTTCAAGTAATAAAGAAATGCATATTTTGGAGAAGGGCTTACCATAGCAGGAATCCTATCCCATTTCTTCTAAAAACAGAAGTTGAAATCCATCATTTTCTCCCAATGAGCTCTCTTAATTGTAGTCATTTTCTCAACTAGTGACAAGTGAGCAGACTTGTCTTCAGACCACTTGTTCAAAGCTACTCCCAAATCATCCCAGTTTTCTATAGAACCAACTGCTAAACCCCCAAACCACTGAAGGGTATCCCCCTTTAGTGAAGCAACCAACAGTCTCACTACAACATTTTCTTGAGTGATGTGATGGATTCCACATAATTAGGCTACATCCCTGATATGCTCAATGGGAGTAGTTTGATCCTCCCCTATGAAAAATGGTAAACTTTTTAATGTAGCCATAGGAATGTCATCATGTTGCTGCAAGTTTAGTGGGCTACTTGCATTAAATGGAACAAAAGGTTGATTCCTTTGTGCTATCAACAGATTGATTTGAACTGGTTTAATAGGTACAACAATTAAAGGAAACAAAACACTTGCTATAGCTACTGCAACTACTCATTTGAAACTAGGCATTGTAGAATAAACTCTCTTTGATGAAACAAGAGTTCATTTTGTTGTTCTTCCTTATCTTTTGGGTGGGGACAACTATAAATATTTGAAAGGAATATCACTTCTCCTAGTTTGCATCCTTTTCATATGCTATTTTGCACTGGTTTCTACTAACCTACCCACTCATAGTCACCATATATGCTTTACCAACCTCTAAAAGGGTCTAAAATCTGCTAGTTGCATATCAAAACCAACAAAAATTTAAATTTCAAAACTATCTTGATTTGACAGTCCCACCGAGTGTGCCAAAATTGTTATCAACTAGATTTGCACCCTACTAAACTTAAGGTTCAACAATTTGTTATCACATGGGAATGATCCCAAGGTGTGGGTACCTTATATGAGATCAAACCTCCAGAGAAGGCCAACTTCCTAAATGGTTATCACCTAGATTATTTAACTATTATACTATTTGACAAGGAAAAGGGAAGAGAGAAATACCTAAACTGAAAAGTGAAAAAAAATGAAACTAAGAAGGTGATACACCAAACTAAACTAGGACATAAAACTCAGTCTAGAAACACTTGACTACAATGACAAAAATTAAACTTGCACAACTCATTACTACATTCCCTTGCATAAGTGTTTTACAAAGAGTTCCTAATGCTCAAACTCCTAGGAGGAAGATAACTCCACAACTAAAAGTCATTTGCATTTTTGACACAATTTGCAACCTGCATTAACATACTTTTGCATAAAGGTGCTAAAATCTGAGAAAAAATTATAAGGAAATGGACAATACCTCACAAATAACTTGATGAATCACTTGAATGTACACAATAATGCAAAGAACAAGTAGGAAAAACTTCAAATCAATTATATCGAAGGCCTCCACTATATTTCATATCCAAAAATGAGTTACAAAAGTATTCCAAAACTATCTAAGGACTGAAAAGTCACTAAGTCCAGAAATGTACATAATCAGAACTGAATACAAATGAGTCAACAAAGTGAGTGTATTTCCAACTCCCTCCAAAAATCCACCAAAAAAGGATCTAGTAACTGAGTTGGGTATGATTCCCACAAAAAACCAAGAATATAGCAATTGAATCTTCTCCAAAAAGACTCCCATAGGGTGAAAAGGTCAAGTAATGACCTTACCCACCATAAAAGCATCAAAACTACCCATATATGCTCTCCAAGACTTTTAATTTTAGTCAAAAAATTCCCTTATATTCTTGGCACATGCTGGCTAACCTCTCCAACATTCCGATGTATGCTTGTAAAACATAAACTCGCAACTATATGCTCTTAATTCATTTACAAGGCATGAGACTTTACTTTTTCATTTTAAATAACAATTTGATTAAGTGCTTTATAATGATAACACATTAACCAAGTGCTTTACAATTCAATAAAATGCAAAAATACTAAACCTCCTCATTCGACCTTACATAGGTCAAGGAAAACATACAAGTCAAAGATCCACCACATGGCATATTCAAGGGTAAATAGGAAAACAAGGCATAAGACTTAGAAGTCTTAGCCCATGGGGAAACTTAGTTTTCTTGCATATTTTAAACTGAAGTGATAACATACCATTTTTTGGTTCGCCAAAAGATAGGGTTTGAAAACCCTAAACACAAAATCGATGGAAAGTAGGAAAAAGACATTTCATTTCCACCTATTGAACTTAGGAGTCTTCTTCCCAGCCACCATAGGGTTTTGATGTTGTTTTATGGCAAATTTCTGCAGTATCAGAGACCATTACATTGCATTTCCTGGCAAACAATGGCTTCTATGTGTTGGGTAAGCATTTTACTATTATTTCATTGCATTTTTCTTAAGAAACAAATGCTCGAAATTAAGCTTATTATAGAAAGATGAATATATCTTCATTTTCCTGCTTCTCTTTGTCACTTTCCATGCATATCTGGGAAATTACCTGTATTTTTTCCTAAATATTTCACACATTTATGAATAAAAATGATGATTTTGACTACGGCCATACATTCTATTGCAGGAGTTTTACTTGTTTCCGGGTTATCCAAAACCCATGGCTCATTATATAAAAATGCATATCTTGTTTCCATGTATTTGCATGAAGAAACTTTGACATTTTCCATATATCTTGTTTCTTTTCTGCAAAATACAAAGGCTAATTTGTTTCAATGGTTGCGACCCTATCTTGTTGCAGGTATTAAGATTTTTTGTTGGGTTACCAAAAAAAACCCGCGCCTCCATTCACCATTTGTCTTTTGTACATTTTGTTCTTCTCTAAAAAATTGGCCATGACTCGGCCTCTTACCTCAAAACCCTTGTACTGAAAAAGGGTTTCACCTTTGTACTTGAGGTAACTTGAGTTTTTTCACTTTATTTTTTGAGAATGAAAAATAAATACCATTCCACTTTGGAAGCCATGGTTTCACTATTCTTTGTATGGCTGAGAGTTTCTTTGCATTTTCTAGAGAAGAATAGTAACAAACCCTAAGGGTTTCATTTTCTATAGCTAACTCAAGGGTCTTATGCCGAAAACTTAGATTTGACCTACTATTGCAATATATTTATTGGAGCTTCTTATTATGCCCTCTACCCTTGTAATATGAGAAGCAAAGTTTCTACTCTACCTATGGCTTGAAATGGTGTTAGTATCTTTGTCTTTGTACTGTGTACATCTTTCGTATATCATGAAAATTTGTTGATGCTTTTCACATGCATTTACCCTCTTGACTCCATATGAAAGATATCCCAAGTCCTTTATGCCTTTTGATTATAACTGTTCATTTCTCAATGGTGAATAACAAGACAATCATTCATCACTATCCATTGTCATGAAATGTGAGCCAAACACTGTAATGTCTATCCTAGTATCACCAAGCATAAGAAGTAACTAAAATGGGGCAACATCATCCATTTCATCTTTAGGTGATTTTCCCTGTTCATTTTGGTTACTGTATGTGCTTCAAAAGGATCCATTATTCATGGCACAATCATCACTATGCTATTGTTGAATGACTAGGCTCCCAACTTGAGCTCTATGACTGTGACCATAAATTAGAATTTGACTTATTCACTATCACTGAGACTATGATTATACTTTGCTACCATCATGGTACCAGTAGAGGCTTGTAAATGTTGTAGATGAATTCTTTATTGTTTATACTTTGGTGATTCTTTTGTTATTCATTATTTTTTCAAAAATAATTGTTATGATTCCCTATGCACATGATCATTGACTTTATGCTCTTCGTGGTCACTAAAACCTATGATGAGGCCTCTAAGAACTCATAGGTCACTGCAAGATGACACTATCATTGAGAATTTTTCCATTGTACTTAGTCTTTTCATCTTCCAGTATCATGATTGCCAGTTCATAAGTGAAAGTTATGAAAAACTGAAGTGACTTTATGTGTTGATGATGCCCTTAAAGGCTTCTATTTTTCATATATTTTCTCCTTGTAGGGTTTTCATGTCTTAAGGATAGACTAGTGACATCTTCTCTTGGCCAAAACAAGGGAACATCTTTATGGATGCCACTATAACCTGTAGGTTGTCTTCTAGCAATGACTTATTACTGTCACAATTTCATTTGACTAATGAATATGTTGCTCCATGTTTGTGATCAGATGTTTGATACTCACTATTTCAAGTTATGATTACTTATTGAGCATCACTTTACATTTCATCATTACTGTTGCATACAAATCATTGTCACCCTTGATCTATGACTGCTTCATTTCATTTATGTTAGCCCCTAATAGCTTCTGATAGGTCTTGATGACCTGGTAGCATATGAATTAAAATAGTAAGACTTCATTGAGTAACTCACTAAGAGTCCCTACAGATGAGTCTTATGACATGTTTTTCTTATTGACAAGGAGTATCACTATTAATGTAATATGATTCCCAATAATAATGATACCTATCTTTGTCAATAAAAACACCATTAATGAGACTTATCAACAAAGATTCAATGGTGTTATAAAAATGGAATTATCCCTCTCTAATGGAAACAAAGGGCAACATTCTGGGCTCAACCCTTGTGAGAGCCATATTTTATCCCACATGCTATAATCAAATAAAAGAAAACAATGATAAGTATTTCACATATACTTGCACAAGAAGCAAACATGTTAGATAAAAACAAGCATATGGTAGATGTTTTCAAAAATTATCTTTTTTTTCCTAGACATCTATGGTATGCTTGGCTATTTAAATGCACATGAGGATCAAATTATATGTTTATATATGTATGCCCATATTTTGACTAGTGATCCTTCATTGCTCTAACAAAACTCTTCTCACATAGATGCAGGGAACCTAGGAGCTTCAAGGAGAGCATTAATTGGAAGCAGGACAAGTGAGAGGGACTGAAGATGATGCAAAACAAAACAACCAGGATTCATCATTCAGGAAATGACAGGTCCCATTTCTCTTTATATGCACTCTTTCTATTTTATATCTATAAATGCATAGTTTTTTTCATTATATGCATTATGATAGTTAGTCCCATGGCTTCTATGGGACACCATACATTTATATTGTCAATAAAGACTACATTTTTTGAAAAGATTGTGCACTTTCTCCTATGTTATGTTATATTCATTTGCATAATGCAATGTAGTATTGTAGTCTTCTAATATTTCTTTATGCACATGAATGTGACATAGCAGAGTTAAAATGTACCTTCTTTTGATTTGTAGAAATATAAACAACGCTACCTGTTTGGGCTAGTAGCAAAAATAGGTAACACCTGCATCCACAAATCATTAGCATATTAACATCTCACACCATCATAGCATACCATAATAAAACAAAGCATAATCCCTTGCATTATCATTCCAAGCATCCATTGCATTAGCAGTCATTACATTATCATATCATTATCATGAACATCTGCATTATCCATATATACATCCATATGAATTTGTCATAATCTCATAAAAAAATACACAAAAAGAAATGCATCCATATCATTTGTACCTACATAGGCATATCATATCATAAAAAGATACTAAAAAAGAATATAATGTATCCATTGCATTACATTGCATCCATCTCATAACATCGCATATCATATACATCATAGATCATCATCACATATCTCATAAACATGTCACATCACATCATATCATATGCATCCATACATTCATATAGCATGAAATAAAAGGGACATGACATCATGAATCTATATCATCTCGTATATATATAAAAAAATGATTGTCATGGTGCAATATTTGAATCAGTGTATGTATATCATCAAAATGTACAATGTAAATGAGGTTATAAAAAATGAGCCTATGAGTGTATGTCTATCAATAATTAGGCTAGACAAAAATGTGTTTGGAAAATCAAAGGAGGTCTATCCTTTGCTGGCTTTGTCCCCATCTCCTAGCTGATCTAGCTGCGGTGCTCAAAATTGGGCTTCTTGTGATGGGGAGGAACGTCTCTGTAGTACAAAGTCCGCTAGTATTCCACCTCCTCCCTCGTTGTACCATACAACTAAGCGGACACAATCTGATTGACCAACCCTTGAGCCTGTTGGGATTGTTGTTGAGACACTGCCTCTAGCTATTGCTGCTGATCGACCTCTTGAGCTAATTGTACATATGATGTCTGCTTGAGTTGTCCCTCATGGTCTCTCTTCTATCGGGCTTGGTCCCCTTTAGCTGTGAGTGCTAATACATGTTGTCAAGCCTGATCTCACTCAGTCGTAACCACCTTTAGCTGCTTCTGTAACTGCTAAATTTGTGCATCATAGGGATATAGCCCTGACAGTGGCTTTTGTACTAGCTATTGCTATATGGGTGGCTACTGAGGTGGTTGCTAATGCAATGGTGGTAGGGTTGCACCTAAGACCTATCCATCATGTTGTTGGCCATCCTGGGCATCTTGTCCTCCACCCCATTTTTTTCCCTACCCATCTTGTGGCTGGCCTTAACCTCTGCCTACTCCCCTACCTCTTGACCTCCCTCGTGGAGGTATACCTACTAGATCTATCAGTCTAGGAGAGGGTACAAACCATGCATCATATGTAGGCATTGTATGAGCATCTTCCTTCCCCTGATCATAAGCCCATGGCCTCACAATTAATTGTCTAAAGGCCTCGACGACCTCATGGGGTGGTAGTGTGTGCCCCCAAGTCACCTCTCATTTGGATCTAGCAAAAATTGTCATATAATAATCGTTAGGCATGTCCTACCTCTTACCAAACTATTTGGAAACTATATCTAATAGGTACCTCTCAATCATGGTGTGCTCTCAACCCTGCATGTACTGGGTCTTCCAAGAAAAGAATAACTATTATACATCATCATACCATGATGGAATCTATAGCCATGGCTACCATTGGAACACTATCATATCGTCGATCACCCAACACCAGGAAGCAATGTTGAGTTGTGTTATGTGTTGAAGAGTGATGGCCCCTCTATATCTTCAAATGACCAGATGATCTGGCTCCACATCATCCATGTGGACAATCGGTCGGAGCACAATTTAATCTACTCCCATGCCCATATATGTAGGAGTGTGACCCCTATACCAATAGCTCTTCCATCGTAGTACACGAAGCCATGCATATCATGATAAAGGGAGGCTAGCATCACTAGCCCCCATGCATACTAGGTCCTCCTAAAAAGCATCTGATGCCATGCTAGCCCCCATCCTGGACTGAATCCCCTACTCCATCTATCTAGGGCAACCAACCTTGAAATCACTGCAAAAATGATCAATCTAAAGGTTGATGAGCAACCTTTGTACATCTCCAGGTCAATCTATGAGTTGACCAGGACAACGGTGTCTTGGTCAAGAACCTCCTGACATGCATCATATCCTACATCAGTGTCGTAAATCACCCACTCTCCATGTATGGGCAATCAAAAAATTCACCATATATCCTCCAGTGTCATTGTCACCTCAACACTGGGAAAGTGGAATTATGAGGTTTCACTATGCCATCGCTTGCATAACATTGTCCTCATCACTAGGTGGGTCCGCACAATGGGCATATACACAACGTACTACAATCCAATCTCTCTAAGGTGCTCATGTCAAATCTTTAACAAATCATCAAGTCTAGATAAAGCTCATGAGACATCTAAGGCTAGATAATCTCCTACACCCATGAAGCAGACAATGTCAAATTTCACAAAAATAGGTTAAGTTTGGAGTTTATTACCCCCGAAATGAAAAAAGCATCACTATTTATGAAAGCATCGCTATAGTCAGAATTCCAAACAACAACGTGACTAGCGTCGTTCATCACAATCACATTGCCATTTGAAATTTGGAAACCCTAGATCTAAATTGCAAATTGGGTAGGTGCATCGCTATTCACACCCACGCCACAATTTAAATCTATAAACCCTAATTTCAAATTGTGAAGTGCATCACTCATTACAATAATGTCACTAAAAATTAAAAAAATTATCACCAATTCTCAAAATCACTTCGCAATACAATGACACTGCCTTAACCTAATTTTCAAATGGTAATAAATGCACTAAAAATTCAAAATGCAAGCCAAGTTTCGAATCACATACCATTGGTCCTATGCCTGGAGGCCATTGGTACTCTCGAATCTGGTCAGAAATGTGTCATGGGAACACTCATTGCACCATTTTGTCAAGAGGTCAAAGCTCAAATTGCAAGAATTCTTTAAGATGTGAATGCAAAAATGAAGTGAAAGTGACCCTTCATCACCTATTTAAGCCTAAAAATTAGGGTTTTTTGCCCTAATTTGAGCATGCAACTAGGGTTTTTCACCAATCTTGCCAAAATGAATCTTATTTTGCATTGGTTTTTGTATTTTTGGCATTTTTTTGCATCTCGAAGCCTTTTTCAGACCCCTGAGGCAGTATTTAACCTTTGTCAAGAAATCAATCCAAAATTCATTTTTTTTTCCCAATTTCTTGAGGGGGTAGGGAACTAGCTTATTCCTTCTATTGGGGTAATAATGTCGCATCAAAAAATCAGGATTTTTTTTAATTTTATTGATCTAAGCAGTAGTTTTAATATGAACAGCACTAGTCTTTGAACCAATGTAGCAGGTACCTTGCTTGAAAGAGGGGAAAAATGTAGACACTTAAAAATGTCTTGAATGATATCATGCACTTCAATAAGGTATACTAACATCGCTTCATCCTGAAACCCATCCTCTTTTTGCTTAATTGATTAAATTAGCCTAGCTATTTAATTAATTATATCATTTTTATCTATTACTCTAATTAATCTAATTGGGTTAATTCATCCCTTTTCATGCTAACATTTCATCCTATTAAATTGAATAAAACTAATTATTTAATTTAAATCCCTAAGTCCTTTTATTTAATTAAATAACCCTAAGTTATTTAATTAAATATCATATCACTTTCCCCCTTTTTCATTAAATCACTTTATTTAATGAATATAATGAAATTCCCCTAATTGACATAATTAAAACTTTGCTTTAATTATCAATTACTAACTAATCTAATTCCCCCCACTTGTAAGGGAATATTTCAATGGAATATTCCTCCTTTGCACATTCCTCCAAAAGGAATATTCCCATGGGATATTCCTTCCTCTTTTTGCACATTAAAACTTTATTTTAATTTGCTAAATATCTAATTTCCCTTCCCCTCACCCATAAGAATATTCCAAATAATATTCTCTCTCTTCACTCATTTGGAAAAAGGAATATTCTTCCCTATAACAAACTTACAAGACTTCTTGTGAAAGTTTTGAATGTGTTTTTTTGGAAGAATATGGGCCCTTGATTCTTTCCTTGATCCATGTGATCATTGATTCTCATCCATGAGAATCCATGATCCATGTTTCATCTTTCCTCCATCTTTGACCATTGATTAACCTTTTTAATGTTAACCCTTCTTTTCTCATTTGTCCTCCTATAAATAGGTCACTATTTAGAGACAAATGGATCCATCTTTTAAGACAAAATTCATGCTATTAAAATTACTCTACTTGCACTCACATTTAACATCATTTTAGCTTAATTTACTTGCATATTAGCTTAGCTTCTATTAATGGCTTCCATGAAAACATAGATGCATACATTTAGTATATCTTGTAATTAGGGTTTTAATATTTTTAGCTTAAACTCCATTTAGATTAGCTTTGCATACACCAATATCAATCATCTTAGTCTACATCATGTTAAAATAGCTTGCATCATGTTAATTTAGCTTTAAATCATGTTTTCATACACATCTTTCATCAATTTCATCTATTATATTCAATAGAATATATCAAAATAGATTTATTTATCCACGAGATTGGGAAAAGGGTCACCATTTCACATCAATGCGACAACATTCCCCCAATAGGATAACTTTCAATAGATTAGAATAAGTGTTTTTTAAAGCTTTGGTAGTTTAATATGTTAAGTTTTAATGGATTCTTAGTCTAGTTTTCATTGATTGATCTTATTGGACCGATGTTTAGTGTCTCAATTATGCTTCGAATCCTCATGGATTAAGTGTAGTTGGCCCATACTAATTTGTCAGTCACATAACCAATCTTGTAACTAAGTCTAAAACATGTACCTTCATTGGATATGGAGTAGATGAATTTGGTTATTGGTTATGAGATTATGAAAATCATAAAATAATTAGGAGTAGAGATGTTATATTCAATGAGAAGGTCATGTATAAGGATCAGTTGTAGGAAAAGAATCATGAACACGCCAAAAAGGAATATGTGGTGTTGGATGAGATTCCAAAAAATAAAATGCTAGTGGTACTTGATGCTCAACAACAAGAAGTTATCCCACAGACTCCTGCAAGTGTTAGACATTATACAAGGATAACTAGACCTCCATAAATATTTTCATCATTATATTTTATATTATTAAATGATTATGGTAAAACTAAAGGTTATAAAGAAGAAATACAATTAGATACCAAAAAGCAATGGGAGCTAGGCATGAAAGAGGAAATGGATTCCTTGTTGTGGAATCAGACTTGGGAATTAGTCAAATTTCCTGCAGGTAAAAGAGCATTGCCAAATAAATGGGTTTATAGGTTGAAGGAAGAAGATGGAGGCAAGAAAAGATATAAGGCCAAAATTGTGGTAAAAGGTTTTGCACAGAAAAAAGGTATAGATTTTGATAAAATATTTTCTCCAGTTGTAAAGATGACTTCTATTAGAACTATTCTAAGTCTCTTGAACAACTAGATGTGAAAACAACATTTCTTCATGGGGATTTGGAAGAGGAAATATACATGCAGCAACCACAGGGATATGAGGTTAAGGGTAAGGAGGAATTTTATAGTTTTATGGTTGAACAAGGTTATAAAATATGTCATTCTAATTATTGTGTATTTTAAGAAATTGGATAATGGTAGCTATATTATCCTGTTGCTTTATGTTGATGTCATGCTTGTTGTCAGGTCTAACATGTAGCATATTAATGAACTTAAGTAGAAATTAGAAAATAGATTTGCTATGAAGGATTTGGGTGCAATAAAAAAAATTGTTGGTATGAGGATCACACAGGATAGGACAATTTTTTATTTATTTTTGTCTCAAAGTGAGTATGTAGAGAAGGTGTTGAAAAGGTTTAACATGTAGAATGAAAAAGTAGTTAGTACACCTTTACCTAGTCATTTTAAGTTGACTAAGGAGATGTGTCCATAGACACAAGAGGAGGAAGACAAAATGTCTAAGATACCATATGCATTAGTAATCGGTAGCTTGATGCATGTAATGGTATCCACAAGGCCAAATATTGTACATGCAATGAGAGTTGTGAGTAGGTATGTTAGAAATATGACAATGGAACATTGGAATGGGGTAAAATGGGTTCTCCCATATTTGAGTACTACTTCAAAGAAACTATATTTTGGAGGAACAAATTCTGCTCTGAAAGGATATGTTGACTTTGATATGTCGGGTGATATTGATAGTAGGAGGAGTAATATAGGGTATGTTTTTATTGTAGGAGGTACTACAGTTAGTTGGATTTCAAGGCTACAAAGGTTGTTGCGCTTTCAACCACTGAAGTTGAGTATGTTGCCGCTACAGAAGCTAGTAAGGAGATAATTTGGTTACAATGTTTTTTGGAGGAATTGGGACAATGATAAGAAGATACCCTTTGTACACTGATAGCCAGAGTTCCATTCATCTTTCTAAGAACTTAGCACTGCATTCAAAAACTAAGCACATATAGCTCAGATACCACTCCATCCAGTTAGTTTTGGAGGATGGACAGTTGAAGCTAGAGAAAATTTACACAAGTGAGAATCCTGCATATATGTTGACAAAGGTAGTTACATAGGAGAAACTGATTTCCTCATCAATTTCTCTTGGCCTTGACAAATGATAATTGGTGGACATAAGAAACCAGCTAGATTTTTAATCTAGTGGGAGCTGCAAGCATAGCGGTGTCATCTAGGATTAGTCTCCAAGTGGGAGATTGTTTGGTGTGGAGCCTGATCAGTCTTAAAATGGGAGATTGTTGGTGTGCGGCAACTGATCATGCAAGTACTATACACTTGTAACAAGAAATGGGGTTTGGGGCATTGCTCTGATTTTTTTTGTTAACATGTCAAGGTTCTTTCCCATTGATGTGTCAAGGTTTTCCTGCTGACATGTCAAGGCTTTTTCCCATTGACAAGCAAAGGTTTTCCAATTAACATGTCAAATGAAAAAGGACCTTGTAAAACCCTAATTCTAGAAGGTTCCAAAAGGCTTCTTATAAGTGTTTGGGATGTGTGTTGTGGTATGTTGTTCGTGAGATTGTAATCTATTTTACACTTGATAATAAAATCATTGGATGGCTGAGTTTCTATGGATGTAGCCCATATTGGGTGAACCACGCTAAATTCTATGTTGATCTCTTTAGTGTTATTCTTAATTGTTATTTCTAGGTTATTTAATCTACATATAATTGTTAATGTTTATTGCTTCAATCTTCCTGAACCCTAATAGTAAGAATCAAATCATCCACATGGAGCACAATAATCAAGATATCCTCTCCATGCCACTGAGTATAAATTATAGGATTAGAATGAAAAGTTGTATACAACATTATTTATATTAAATTTCCCTATTGGGAAAAGTAAACAACCATGTATAATATTATTTATATATAGTTTTCCAAGTATACTAAGCATAATATCATGTGTATTTTTGTTCATACTTAGTTGCCTAGTGTAGTGTCAAAAAATGCCTTTCGTGAAATTTTCACACTTGTTTGGGCCCTCCTTGTAAAATTAAGCTTAATGTTGCCTTGATTTAGTGTTGTAATGTATTTAACACATTCACATTAGGTCTTGGTCCCTTGTGAAATAAATGGACCTATTTTTTCCTTATTTAGGGTGTTGTAAAGTGTTGTACCACACTTTCACACTAATCGAGGGCTTTCATTAATTAATTGGGCTTCTTTATGCCTTATTTGGCCTTATTTTACATCCACAAGCCTCATTTAATGCATATTTTTGAGGATAATACCAACACATATGTAATGACCAATCATAAATTAATGTTTTTAGATTGTGTGGCCCAAATTTGGTGATTTGGGACTTATACGCCACCTTGGGCGTATGGGTCCTACCTAAGTTTTAAGGCCCCGAAATGGATTTCACATGAATCTAAGCTTTTCTTGAAAAATGTGTCCCATAGCCTAGCCTAATGGTACTCATATGGCACTTTTGGCGTATGAGTCCCATGTGGCTTAATTAAATTTAATTCAAATTATTGGCGGGATTTTATCCTCCTAGATTTTATTTTTTACATTGTAGGAATCGGGTAGCACAACCCACTATAAATTGCAGTGTGCCTAGTAAAATTTTTAACGTGACTGGTGATACTGGTGTGACATGCCCTCCGATACCACAGGGGTGGGGGAGACTAGATCTCATGACCAACCTCCAACAATAGGAAATATTTAGCCAACTGAGCTAGGGCCCCCGCCCTATCCTCCTAGATTTGATGTAAGCTTGTAGTGTTGTAATTTTAGGAAATTTGACATAAACAAGTATAAATACAAGGCTATTTCACATATTTTCTCCTAAGCATTGATGAGATCATCCTAAGACTTTACTGAGAGCATTCTTTATAGAAAATTTGAGTTCATGAGAGAATTCAAGAGTTTACAAGATCATTCAAGAGTCTTCAAGAGTTGATTATCAAGTGTTTTGGAGCATTATTCAAGTATCAAGCATCATGTCAAAGTCATCATGCATCATGTTTTTTTTTGAGCTAACATTTGTGATGTAGGGTTTCATGATTCAAGTAAGCATTCAAACCAAGATCTACAACATTCAAGCAAGAGTTAAGATCTACATCCATTGGATCCATTTCATGCATGTTTACAACACTTTATTCCTAGGGTTTGGTGAGTTACAACATTACATTTTGTTCATTCATCATTCCTCTACATTTGACTTCATTACAAGGTTTGATTATGAAAATAGGATTTGACCAAGGCAAACCCCTTTCCACTAACAAAACAACATTTTTCCCTCTTTAGTGTGTGATTTGTAGATTTAGGTTGAAGACTTATTGAATAGAAATATTGCAAAGTTTTCAAGTATGCAAAGTTTTCCAAGTTGTCACCTTGTTTTGAAGAGCATTAAAAGACTTCTACAAAGTACAATTCAATAATTCAGATCTGAAAATCAGGTTGAGAAGGCAGAGCATAGATTGAAGAGTAGATTCAGATCTTGATCCTCTAAAAAATTTAAACTAGACTGATAAGCCACTTTTGGCATATGAGTCCTAGTACAATCAAATTTGTAGATTTTAGGAGTTTCAAACATATCTCTGCTAGATTTCTATTCCTGCCCAAAAACCCTAATCTGGGACTAAGTCACCTAAGTTGGCATATGAATCCTAGTAGACATTAAATTCAACTTTTTCAATATTTCAGTTCTCCATTCAAGCTACTACAGGTTTCTAGGTGCCCTTCTGCATTTCTCCAGTTTTCAATTCTATTTTGCATTCATTTCTAGGTCACTTAGTGAAGTTTTGCATATCATCAGTCTTTTTCAAATGATCTTTCATTTCATTTATCTTTCCAAGCCCTAGCTTGGTGGTGAACCCTTCTTTAGTCATTAATCATATCCTAGGACACCCTATTGTAGATCCCTTTCCCCTACTTCATCCTTGGATTGAGATCTCTAGGGTTTCCTTGAATGAAAAGTGAGGAAGATTGTTGTTCTATGTCCTAAACCATAAGCAAACTACCATTTTCTACCGTTCACCTAGGCATGACTAAGCATGCATTCATTGATACTCACATATTTTACCATATACAATTGGCTTAAATGGATTTAGATTTCTATGCATAATTGACAATATATAGCCACTTTAAATGCAAATAAACCTATATGAAGAGCCATATTAAATTGGCTAGAAAATTTCTAAAAACAAATACTTATGCACGACTAAAAAAGAGCTCTACAAATATCCATATAAAAATTCATTAAAATAATTATAAAAATAACTATGCATAATTGAAATAAATGTCCATGAACAACCTTATGAAATTGGCTTAAATAATTTTAAAAATATCTATGCATAACTAAAATAAACCAATACAAGAAACTATATAAAATTGGATAAAATGATTTTAAAAATCTCTATGCACAACTTAAAAAAGCCTCTATGAAAAACAATAAAAATTTACTAAAAGAGTTATAAATCTAATTACAATTGAAACAAACCTCTATGGACAACCATAGAAAATTGGATAGAATAAATATAAATATTTTTTCCTCAATATTTATGCTCAAGTCATTCAAGTATTTTAACAAACACTTGACTTTTCAACCTCTATTCTAGTATATATAAGAAAATAAGTCTCTCTCTCTATATGTGTGTGTGTGTGTGAACGTGCATGCACACACACATAATTTTTTTATTCTACAAAATAAATAATTTTTTGTCATTAATTATCCTCATGTGATTCAAGCATTTTAACAAACACTTGAAATGCAACCTTTTTTTAACATGTATAAGAAAAGAATTCTATTTGTTTCTAAAATATTTGAATATAACTATAAACAATTGAGTCATATCTACATTAAATTTGTAGTATTTAATGGTTAACTCCCAATGCCCCAAGAACAACTGTTAGACCAAAATATCTTCCACAAGAGAGAAAATAACAATAATAGTATGCTTGATTATGGATGCAAGATTGACCGAATATTTACACTAGAGATATTTATTATAAATAAAAGGTGAGAGATAGGATTAGACAATATTGTGACATGTGTCTTAATCCTATGTTATGAGACAACTAACTTGACAAAAAAAATCAAAAAGATAAGATATGATAAGATCTTATCTAGACAACTAAGACTTGTAGAAGGACACCTTAGAGGACCTAAGCAAACCAAATATGTGAATAAATCCCCCTAATAGGAATTAGCTAGGTACAAGACCTTATTCACTCCAACACCCCCTTGAGTGCATCTTATGGAGTAGATTATTATACAAATGATGTAAAAATTCAAGCATGATTATGGGTCCCAACAACTAGGCCATGTTAGGTACCCATGTATAAGTACAATCTCTCACAAATAGAGAAGAGGATAAAACCTAGTGGGATAAAACTCCTCTCTAAAAGAGAGAAAAAATACAAACAAGAATGATGCATGGAGAACTTAATGGTACCCCCAAGGAATACATCCATTATGTATATACAATCAATGACCCTCACATAAGAGGGAAAAATAGAGACAATATATCCCCTCCTTAATGAAGAATTCTTGAAAAAAATGATGATTTGATGCCTACAAGTAACACATTTTCCCTTAGGAAGAAATAAATCCATAGGTTTATGAAGAAGCCACTCCATGTCCAACTAAAAGGAGGAGGAAGAAAGTCTCAAAAAGTGTTTCTCTAAAAAGTGATTAGGAATCTCCAAGCATGAATAACCCACAACATAATCATGGTCAAACTCAACCAAGAAACATAAAAAATCAAGGGAATGAGGAAAATAATGAATGCCAATATCCAAAGACAAGGAATCTAGGATAATATTTATGCTAAAACTATCATAAAAGAGGAGATAAACCCCCTCAATGTGTCCTCCAAATCTATAGTATGAGACTCCACAAACAAGTTAGAAATCCTTGTCAAATACTCATCACACAAAACAAGATCTAAAAAACTATGACCATCCTGCTAAATAGAAGCACTGAAAGATGAAGAACTAGGGGGTGGAGTACGAAGCTCAACACTAGTCTCTAAAATACCAAGGTTTAGATGACCAAACTTCTCCTCACAAACATGATTAACACTTGATGAATGAGTGTGAATATAAGTCAATGAAATATTATCATCAACAAAAGAAAAATGGGAAAAGGAATACAAACAAGATGAATGATCAACCATCCCTACATTAATGATCTTTCTATTTTCTAAGTCCCTTATGTATATTGTACTAAGAGTGAACTCAATTGTTTTACCTTGTCCACTATGGGTAATTTGATAAAAAAAAGGAGATTAGATGACAAGGAAGGAACACAAAATACATCATAAAAAATTCCTTCTCCCATGTCAATAGAACCCTTCCCACACACCTTAATATATGTGTTGTTAACCATCAAAATATTAGGTGAATTACAAGGCTCGAAAAAAGAGAATATTCCCATAGATGATGCCATATGATGTGATGCCTCTGAATCAAGAATCCATCTTCCAGATTAAGGACTTGTAGAGTTCAAGAGTATTTATCTTTTCATTTTGTGTATACCATTTGTAACTCCTATAGTCCCTGACTATTTTGATGAAGCTACTCTGAATTGAGATGTTGAAGAAGAAAAAGAAGACGTTTATTAGGGTAGTGGAATGTGATTCTTTTGAAGAAGGTGGATTAGTTCATCAATCTTCTTAGCATAACACTTATGCTCATCATGTCTTGACATTTTGCAATATGCACATTTCAAATTCTTCTTTTTAGATGATTCCTCTTTGGAAGAGGAAGGGGACTCAGGAGTGCTCTATGAAGGTTAATCCTTACCTTTCTTATTAGACTTGAGTTCCTTATTCTTCTTCTTACCTTTTCCACCTAAATCCTTTGGATCTTTTGCAAGCTCTTGAGATTTGGAAGACTTCAAATTTCCCATGTGTGCTAATTTGGCTTGTTCCATTGTGAGTTGAGCTACAAATCCATCTAGAGAAGGCATTTTATGTGCATTACCTATGACATCCATAGTAACATAAAATGTAGAATTTTTTTTGAATAATTAGGACCTATCTTAGAAAGAATAGAAATAATCAATTGTTCATCTTCTTGGTGACCCCACAATCAGACAACAGTCTAAGAGAATTGAGCTTAGTGAAGAAATCCTAGATATTATCAAAATTTGAAGGATTAAGACTCATAAGTTCATTCTCCAACTTAAATTTCCTTATTTTATTTGGCTTACCAAAGAGATTCTCTAAGGTAGTCCAAATTTCATCAATATGTGTACAAGATGCAACATGATATCTAAGATCTAGAGAAATGGACAAGATTAGAGTACCAAGGGCTTCATCCCTTCTATCAAACCATTTTATTTTTTCCATAGCTCCTATGGATTTTGGATCTATGCCAAGTGTGATTCTTTGTAACTTCAATTTTAACAATAAATCCCCCATTTGTGATTTCCATTCATGATAGTTATATATGGAGTAAGAACTTTTGGAAAATACATGATAAAATCAAAAAGTACAATAGAGGAACAACAAATTACCCCTCAAATACAAGAAAATAACTCCTTTGTGCCAAAAAATACCATTTTTTAAAATTACAAGTTATGCCAAAGTACCAATCTAGATTCAAACTAAAATTTATAAATTTTGGCAAAAAAAATCTACAAAAATTGCATGTATAAACATGAAATGCTACTGAATACCTTCTTGATGCCACAATAATTGAGAAAAATAGAGTCCAAAGAAAAAATTTAAGAGCTTGAAGGATAAAAAATAAGATCTAGCTTCAAGCTAGAAAAATAGGCATCAAACAACAAAATATAAAGAAATCACCTACACCACTAGAAAATTCATAGAGCTAGCTTTCTGAAAATATTTTATTTGCAAAAAATGACCTCATGGATTGCAAATTATAAAAATTTGAAAAAAATTCCCAATTCAGGAATAGGGGGCAAAAAATAAGGTCCTAGGCACTAAAATTCGGCCACCCATGCGACTGCACCAATTAAGGTTAAAAAAATCATGTTACCCAAATGGCGACATCTGGGTGGTGGCGACGACTTTGATTATCGATCACAACACAAGAACCTACAAGGGGTTTTATCCTAGCCCCTTGAAACTAAGGGCTATGACTGAATAAAACCAAGTGCAAAGAGCTAAAACTAACTAGATGCAAAATAAAAACCTATATATATTTTTAATAAAAAACCAAATTAAAAACCCAATGCCATATCGGATTACACAATGACATAGATAGGTGAATATTCAGTGGAATATGCTTTGTATTGACCATCTATTCAACTTGTGGATGTTGTAGACCCATGTAGACTTTACAGATGGTCAAACTATAGATTTTTGCTAAACCCTATAAAAATGGCCTTAATTTTTCTTCACCCAAATATCAATTATTTTATATGAAAATAGGGGTTTTTGGGCCTTCTTGATTCAATCATGAGGCCTGTTTTACCCCAAACTACACGTAGAAAAAATATCATACACAAATCACCCTTGGATCTAGGAAGTAATCTATAACACTAAAGCTCTAACACCATGTAGGAGTTAATGATGAACTCCCAACACCCCAGGAACAACTACTATAACAAAATGTATTCCAAAAGGGATAAAATGATAAGAATAACTTGCTTGATTATAGATGCAAGATTGATTGAATATGTATTTTAGAGGCATTTCTTATAAATGCAAGTTGAGAGATAGTATTAAATAAGATTGTGATGTGTCTTAATCCTATGCTATGAGACAACTAACTTGAGAAAAAATTCAAAAAGATAAGATATGATAAGATCTTATCTAGGAAACTAAGACTTTTAGAAGGAAACCTAAGTAAAATAAACATGTGAATATGTCCCCCTACTAGGAATTAGCTAAGTACATGACCTTATTAACACCAACAAAATTGACACCCTAATTGTTTAAAATTCTTGAGCATATTAAAAATGTTGGGAAAATGTGTCTCAACCTTGCAATTATATAAAGGTTATTGTTGATAGGATATATATATAAATATATGTGTGTGTGTGTGTATAGGAATGAATTTTCACCCCTTGTGCAAAATCCCCTTTCACACATCCTCACCTTAGAAGATCAAACTCCAAGGCAAAATTCCACATCACCCAACTACCTTCCTTCCACTTCGCATCTTTCCTTTGTTTCGGTGAGAGAATATTTGTCGAGGACGCATGTGAAACACACAGACATCCACATGTTGTGTTGTCATCCCTAATGGATTCCCACGTCTACAGTTGGCAGAGGCATTACACTCCCAATGGGGGTCGATTTGTAATGTCCCTCTTCAACCAACTCACCCCGCAAATGGTAGATTCTCCTTCATTCTCCTTCAAATTCATTCATCCTTCACTCAATCCATCCTTTTTTCACATCTCTCTTGCAATCTACACACATTCTCAAGCCACCTCTTAGCATTTCTAGCATTCACTTCACTCTCAAGCAACATTTTCAACACTCGATCAACTCCACATAACAAGTGTGAAGCAAGCCATTGAAGCGTGGGCTTGGAGTCTTGCGAGACCTACTTTCATTGTAGTTGTGGATGTGGTGACCTTGCCAAGTCCATATTCTCCTCCATTGGCTAGTGGATTTTGGGTGGAGGTGGTAATGTTTCACTCCTCTCCTTTGTGATTTGATTGAGTAGCATTGTATTGTTTTGTAGTGTGTATTTCTCTCTCTTCTTTCCTTTATCACATATTTCTACTTTGTTGCTTTTTCGCTATTTGTGGAGGTGGAAACACCAAAATGGGGGTCTAACTGAGGTAGGCCCCTATACAACCCCAACAATTTTCCCTCTTGCTTGTGTGTAGGTGAAAGTACATGTGGAGCTAGTTGGTGAAGAAGCACTTTTGTGAGATTATCTTCATCACCTTAATTTTTATCTACCTACTTTATCATCTTCGTCTTTATCTCTCCTACTTTATAATTATGTTTCTCCCATCAAAACCTACTAGCTAGGTTGTCAATTAGTTTTTTGGTAGTTTGTATTGTGTTCACTATTTTTTTATCATACGAATGCCAGTGTGCTCAAGAGACACCATCATGTTGTGCTATCATCCAAGAACTGCACTACCATCCTCAAACAAAGAGTTGTTTGAGACACATTATCGACTCTAAAAATTAGCTCACCTAGCCCAAACCTATGTTTGCGATCTGCAAAGTGATAAAAGTACATTATAGCCCTCATCATTCTCAATTCTTGTCTCAAAACACCTTTTAGAGTGACGTAAGTTAGGGTAGTCCTCTACTCTTAGGTCTCCATAACCTGGAGCCTTGATGTGGTTGGTCCCCCTCTCTTACATTTTTGGTGAACCCAATGGGAACCAACATCTGCCTATTCATCAGCGTTGAAACTTTTCCCTTATACCTTGTGATCGTTCTAAGCCTAAGTGTTATGAAGGTTTACGAGCATCACAACCCAGTCCACAACTTCCAGGTACGTTGTTAGGAGAAGTGTGCGACACCTTCTAATGGAGAAGATGAAGGTCACTTCTATTTTCTCTTCAGGCCTTTTTGTCGAATCTACCATTGGTATATCTACCCAAGAGCATTTTTCAAGGGGCAAGGGAGGATTCTTTGATGAGATCGACCATGTCCCCACTCCTCCTGCATCTCCTACACCATCGTCAGTAGATGAGCATGAGGTCATTCACAATCCTTCAGGATACATCTCTACCATTAGAAAAGGATTGGGTGACTTGGAGAGTCACCTAGAAAAGGACACGAAGTTGGCTAGAGCTCCTTGGGTTATTAGCGAGATAAAGTATATGGTGGGAAAAGATCAAACAGGCATAGAACTCCTGGCTAGTCTCTCTAGTCTGACTAAAGTGTGTGCCCTTCTGAACAACCCTAACATTATACAAGGGGCCATTGTTGAAGACCATGTGAGATAATTAGGAATGTTGATTCTTCCCATGTCTGTGTACATGGCTGATATAGTCTCATCAATCAACATTCCCTCTACCTCTGAGAGATCTAAAACTATCAAAGTTAACATAATACCCTTAGGTTTTAGTTTCACCCCTCCTGTCATCTCTAGTACTAGAGTTTTTGGTGGGTTGAGTGGTGGGGGCTTTGGTAGTGGTGGTGGCTTCAGCGGCGGTAGTGGCATTGGCAGAGGTGGTTCTAGTGGAGGCCATGGTGGTGGCTTCAGAAGTGAAGGTGGCTCTGGAAGTGGTTTCGGCAGTGGCTCCATTGGTGGTTCTAGAGGTGGCTCTGGTGGTGGTTCTGGAGGAGGTCCCACTGGACCTTTTTCATCGAAAGAACCTATTCTAAACATCCTTATTAAGAATATGGGTAAGATGCAAATCTAGTTGGCGAGTCTCTTCCAAGCCTTTGCCCATCCTATTTTTCAACCCTTCTTTTGACATAGCCCATTGTCGGTAGTAGTCCTAAACACTCCCTTCCCAAAAGGAATGGAGATTCCCAAATTTGAAAAAATATGGGGCAAAGGGGACCCACAGATGCATGTGTCTGCCTTTAATTCCATGTGTACAAATTTCTTCCATCATGATGCACTAATGGAAAAACTATTCCCTTGATCTCTTAAGGGCATAGCACTCGAATGGTAATGTTCCTTACCCACCAACTCTATTTTCTCATTTGATCAACTTGTAAATTAGTTTCTCTGACATTTCCAATTAACCATTGGACTGAAGATGACCTTTTCAGATCCCTCTTGATGCAAACAAGGGGATAATGAGAAGATTATTGATTTCATAGTGTGGTACCAAGTGCTCTTCTTGCAGATCTCATACCCGCTACCTAATTTTGATGTGCAGAAGGTGTTCATAGGGAACTTGTAGAGACCTTGGAAGGAGAGCTTTTCCCTTATGAAGTACCCTTCTTTCGCGCATTTTTACATTGCATTACAAGAATATCAACAACTGGTAGTTTAGTTTGGGGGATCCTCCTTGCACTCCCGTTTAGAAGGAAATTCCATTGTATCAATCTCTAGAAAGGGTAAGGCTATCAGGAATGTAGTAGCCACTATGAGTGATAATGGCCTCGGACACAATAGAAAGTTTACAAAGTTGGTAGAATCTTATTCTTCCATCTTGCAAAAGTTGCTAAAGGATAAGATCATAACCTTGGAGAACCCTAAACCTCCTAAGGAACCTTACCCTAGTTGGTATGATGCAAATACCTTCTGCTAGTACCATCGAGTTAACGAACATGATACTAAACATTTTATGTTCCTACATCATGAGATATAGGATCGCATCAAGGATGGTACTATTCGTCTAAATGGGAGTAAACAAAATGCAAACAAATCGATGGATAAAGTGAATAGTGAGTTGCAAATATACATGGACCCATTTCCATCACATTCTAACAACATGATTATTGATCCCTTTGATTCTACCACTCGGCTCGAGGTTTATGTTAACATGGTCATAGTTACTCTTACCACATAGCCTACAATTGGCTCGCTGGACATGACATTCATGTCATAGGATTTTCCCTTGAACAACAAGCCCTCTCCCCTCTACATTCCCACTCACCTCAATGGTAACATTGTGACGAGTGTCTAGTTGATCCCACAAGTCGAGTGAATGTCATTACAAAAGAAACATTGTGGCTTAATTCATTGCATAGAGAGGAGTACAAAGAAACAAAATCTACCATCTGTACCCATGATGGTCTTTCTCTCAATCCATATGGCTCAATAAATTTTCCCATCCTAGTTGGACGTAGGGCTGTTGACACAGTCTTTGATTTTATTTTGAAGTTGGATTTGTTTAGGTTGAAGTTAGGCATACCCTGGCTAGCTTCCATGAATGGAATCACCTCTGTCAATCATAAGTTTCTGAAATTCTCCCACGAAGATGTTGTGCACGTAATGCATGAAATTGGATACCAGCCATTGGTGTCCCTTGGGGGCTATTCATTGGATTAGTTTTGGCCTACCTTGGTCAGTCCGCTTCCCCCAAGAACAAACCTACTTTATAAGAATTATGTGAAGTATAAGACTAGGGGCAAGGGTCAACTGAAATTGACCCTTCCAGTAGCACAAAAACCAGCTGCCTCCTCTTCTCGAAAGGGAAAAGAGAAGCTACCCCCTCCTCGGGATGGCTCTCCCACTCCTCTTTTTAGAGAAGAATTTTGGATGAATATGCCTAGATTTTACCCGCTAAGTCTGATGGTGCCTGCTTAGCATAGACCCAAGATTCAGATATCGAACCTACCTACTAAACCACTTGGACCTTGGTACTACTTGTATGGCAAGGGAAAGGGTTCCCGTGGGGAATCCTCTATGTCTCAGCCTTCGCAGCTTCCCACCACTTCTACTCCCAAAGCAGTAAATGGGAAGAGGCCCACTATCGAAGCACTAGAGCCAACTCCCCCTGCTATTTCTTAATCTCTTCCTCCTAATCCTATTCAAGAGCATATCCTTTTGCTAGAAAAACTGTAGTGGACACTCCCATGGTTGAGCAGGAGCCTTCCATCCCTTCGCAGCCCTCGGTCTCTAGCTTCAAGAGTCATAGAAACTGCCTTGCACGTGAGCGCAAGCATCGACGAAAGGCTCTCACAGTTGAGCAAGCCACTTTGCAGAAGAAGGAAGAGGAGATGTCCACCCATCTTCAGGACCTTCTGATGCATCCTCCTCTCTCCTCCCCTATGCTTCCATTCAATCTAGTTTAGTCTCACTTCTGACTCCCAATGTTAGTGCAAGTGCACCTGACCCCAAAAAGGTCAGGTGTTTATTGCTCCTTTGGTCGAGCCACCCCTGTTGATGTCCCTTCCAGACATTTCGCTATTCACTAAACTCATAGATATGTTGAATTCTTCGGTGGTATCTACCATGTTTTTCTCTTCCTCCTCTTCCTCCGCGCCTCTTGCCTCATCTGTGGGGAGTTCACATCCCCCGACAAAGAAAAAGGTAGAGAATGGCCCTTCTAGCAATGGAGGGCGTAAGAGGAGCCCACCTTCTCTGAAGGGTGGTCCTGCATTGGCTTGTTTTGTCTTAGTGACCAAACCAGTTCAAGCTTCCCCTGAGTTTGGCATAGCTCCCAAGTCATTCGGTAAGCCAAGTGATGAACCTCAGGTGCAACCTTCTTTGTATGTTGAGGTACAACATGACACTCCAGTAAAGTGCATGTTTAACTCTCTGGATGAAGTTTTGGCATTGTCAGCGATCTTTGCAAAATCACTAACCATAGCTCCACAAGAGCCTAGTGGATGAGACCTTGCAAGGCCTTCTTCCTTAGCCCTTGTTGCGAGAGGGTCGGAAGCTCCTCCTCTTAACATTCCACCACTGTAGGTTCATCCTCCTTCCCCTTACAATGATCTAGATTCAGAAATGATGACCTCTTGGTCGATGAGTGTCAAAGGGAGGCCTCTTCTTTCTCTTTAGATTAGATGTGTGTGTGTTGTGATGTGTTCCCTCGTAATCGTGCTATGTTTTTGTAGATGACCCTTGTCACCCTTTTTGGTGCTTGGATATAGGAGTGATTTTGTGTCATGAACCTTGTTCTATCTATATCATCATTCTTCCATGTTTGTGTTTGATTTTTGACAAATTGGGGATGATGCAAAGTGTTGGGGAATTTAGGCTTCCCTTCCATGTTGACCCAATTTTTTATTTTCACTTTGTCTTCTCGTGCATTCTTCACATGGTATGATATAGTAGGGGGTTGATGATAGTTCATTTATATACTATTATTATACTCATATATATTCATAAGAAACTCTGACTCTGAAATATCAAATCACTCCTGTGTCTCTTGTTCGTGTTATTTCTCTTTACTCCTTTTACCTTTCTCTCTTCTTTGTTGAGTTTTCGCTTTCATGTGTGACACCATTTCTATGACACTTTGATTTTCATAAAACACATTCATTTCCAATGAATGTTTTCTTGAGAATCTTTGCAAGCTTTTTCAAGAATCACATTCTCGACTTGGACCCCTAATAGAACGTGCTTCCTTCACCATGGGTTCACAAAGAAAGAACTTGAAAATTTTCCTTCAAGGCAAAAGTAGTCTTGACCTTCCCCTCACAATGGGGTATATTCTTCCTTTCAAATTCCTTGATGAAGTGAACATTTTTTGAAAGGATTCCTTGATGATGAATTGATTTGAGAAAAAACATCTCTTTTGCACTTTCAAATGGCGCATCCCTTGAGTGGACCCCTCTTCATGTCAGGTTCTCGAGGGACCCCTTTGAAATCCTTTTTAATTATTGATGGCCTGCGTGACTGTTCGCTTATTTTCCTACGTGGATGCTTTGTGTTTCTTGGCATGTTTTATCTGTAGGTAAACATGTTGCTTTGTAGGTGTGCTTATGAAGCCGCTATCTAACTCTATGAAGTCCCTTTCTCTAGGTTTCCTCCATGTGAGAGATCTTGGGGGTTGCCTCCTTGCAAGTTTGTGGGCCTGTGAGGCACTTATTTCTCGGGGCTTCCTTCATGTGAGAGATCTTGGGGGTTTCCTCCTTGCAGGTTTGTGGGCTTGTGAGATGCTTTCATCCTGTGAGATTTATCCATCATTGGTCCAAGGCCTTCAGTGTACTCTGTGTAGCTTCATAGTTCTATAAAGCTATGGATTCTTTTCTTTGAAACTCCTCAAGGAGAGTAGCTCTAGATTCCTTTGCCTACCCTATGCTTTCGAGTTCTCCAAATCACGGTATGCTTCCTTAGTGGCTCAAGTATAAATTTCTAACCCTACTAACTCTTCAGTTTAGTTTACTAAAGCACTCATCAGTACTTGTGCTCGCAAAAGTGAGGGAAAAATGTATAGGAACGAATTTGCACCCCTTACGCAAATTCCCCTTTCACACTATTATCAACTAAAATTGCACCCTGTTGAACCTAATGTCCAACGCCTTAGTGTAACATGGGAATACCTCCAAAGCTATGGGTCACTTTATAGGCAAAGATCAACCTTCAGAGAAGGTCGGCTTCCTTTGGTGTCACCTAAACTATCAATTCTGTAAAGGGAAAAGGAGGAGTACATGTAAATAAAACTAACTAAGGTGATACACCGAAATGATAAGAACAATGAGATACTAGAGTTACACTTGAGTACCGATGATGGATATGGAACTGCACAACCAGACTTTGTGGATTATGCATACAAACAGGTTTGACATGCACACACTTTCAAGAAGGAAAACAGACTTTCACAAATTAAAAGCTCATGTGCAATTGAGTAAACACATTTTATAACATACATGATACCACTTCTGCAAAGAAGGGCATGCTAACATGAAACAAAGATATAAGGAAAAGAAAGATTTCTCTAAGTAGCTTGATGAATCACTTAAAAATGCACAATGCTTCATAGGAACTAGAAGGCAAAAAATGAACCATCAATGGTAATCAAGGCAAATTTTATATAACATGTTCCAAAACGAGTTACAGAATTCTGCTAATCCGAGAGAGGACTATAGAAGTCACAGACTTCAGGAAAGCATCCAAAGAACTCTCTTCCAAGAAGGAAAAAATGCCTTATATACAAGAGTGAGGTCGGCCCCTAGGGTTTACAAAAATATCTGCTCAGAAAAAATTTTCCTTAGATCTTTTGCCTGAAATTAATGTTGCGTTCGATTGCATCCTTGCTGTCCATGTCGGTGTGAAAGATTGCCTTCAGGGGAAACCTTCTTGATCTTTTTGCAACCACCACATTCACTTCTGCTCCTCGTGTCGATCTTTGAATTCCCCCCAGTCGAGCTACTTTGAATGCTCCTGAGCTCAGAATAGATACACGTCTCCTTTCATTCTATTAATCACCTCTTTGCTGGTCAGACAGCCATGACTTGCCTTTAGCTCCCTCTGATTGGCTGGGCACATTTCATGTAGATCCCTTAGATGATCAAAAGCTCCTCCTGTAGAATCGCATCTTGAAGAGACACTAGAAGTGTCTCACCGATGTGATTATGCCTCTTGAAGCTATCGACATGGCTTGAAACCATCGATGAGAGCTCCTATCGAGCCCAAAAGTCATACCGATATCGCCTTTGTGGTCACCAAGACAATCGCGTTCGGCCAAACAACATGGTGAACTCTTCTCATCTTTTATCGACGAAAGTCTGCTGATGTCACCCCAACGCATTTTGCTCTACCCGAGCTGTACATTTCTTTCGGCAAGACACTAGCAAGTCGCTGGGACTTCATCGCAATAGCTTCAACTCTTGGCGGGGCCCTTTTGTTGTCAGTGAGACATTGGCCTATCGGCTAGACCTCTCACCGGGCTCCTTATCTTTCAGCGATGAGTTTACTTTTTCTTGAGTCAGGGAGACAAGCTTCATTCGCCGAGACATCACGACGAACTCCCTTCCCTCATCGAGGGTGTACTTCATTTCAGGGAGACATCGCGTGGTCGGGGAGACCTTACCCAGAGCTTGTTTCCCTTTGCCGATGCTGCCTCATGAAAGATTGTTGGCGAGACCTTCGTCTTCGGTAAGACCTCCTGGCAAAGCCCGCAAGCTTACATATGCCAAAGGCATCCTTTTGGTGAGACCTTATGCTTTCGTCGAGACCTCCCAATGAATTCATTTTCCTTTTCTCCGAGCTCCTACTTCGCCGAAACCTTGGCATGTTAGCCAGACTTTGTCTCCTCGGTATGACATCACATCGAAATTGTTTACTCTTCGGTGAGTTCCTTTTTGTCGGCGAGACTCCTGCCGAAGGAAAAACACATATCGAGGCCCCCCCCTTATCCTTCAGCAAGACCACCTCCATTCGCTGAGACATCATGCCGAAGGAACTTTTCTTTGGCGAGGGCTTATTTCAGTCGGGATGACCTCTCTTTATCACCGAGACATCTTAGCGAACTCAATCTCGTGCATCGAGAGCCTTTAGAGTCGGGGAGACCTTTTGACTTCGACGAGACCCTACAGCGAAGCTCGCATTCTTTGTCGATGCTGCCTCCTTTTGGTGAGACTTCAAGAAGTCACTGAGACTCTATCTCGAAGGAAAAATCTTCCGTCGATATGCATATCCTTTTGTCTTCGGGACGATGATCGATGTCTTGCCGATAGGAACCTGTAAGTGAATTCCACTCACCGTGACATTCTTGGGATCTTGTCGATAGACAGCACAGAAGCATATTTAACCAAAATACATTATGGGTGGGGAGACCTTGATAATCTCATGCTGATAGAATCCCAATGTGAAACATTCAGACTTGATGGAACCCCTGCTAGTTGGCAAGACATCTGGAAAATCTTGCCGATTTTCTCCTTAGAGGATTTTCATGCCGAACTTGAACAAGACAGGCTTCTAAGCTAAGTCCCCTATAACCTAGCACCAGATGCATTGTTTAACCTTGTGCGAGTGTCCCATTTTGCCTTCTCGAACCTCCGTCACATGATTTATCCTGCCTGATTGAGCCCATGGGTGAAAATTAGGTAACATTTCTGGCAACCTTTGCTGGATGTTTTCCTGCTAAACATGGAAAACCAGTAGCCTAGGCCTATCCATTGGGTATGGATTCATTGGGAAAACTGAGGAATAGACCTGGAGCATCTTTGTACATGGCTGTAACTTGCTTGAGATTTGCAGAACACTCAAAAACTTATTTAAAACAGGGAAAAACTGAAATAAAACTATCTATTTGTGCTGGAACAACACTTAGGGAAAGAAATAACAACTAAAACTATCCTACACTAACCATTGAGAAATTGATCAAACAAACCCATCGACAGGTTGGGTAAAATAACTACCCTTTCTAAAAAATTTACAATGTTTGCCACGCTAGAGCACAACTAAAGAGAAATGAAGCATGCATGAAAATTCAACAGATGGCTGCAAGATCCATGGCAAAACATATTCAGGCTTACTAACCTTTTCATATGGAATGTAAACATTCTCGTTCTCAGGTGGAAAGGTAACTTGAGTGTGCTCCTCCTGAGCAGTATCCTCATGCTTGGGTGCAAGATTTGTCCTTGGTGTTGCATTGAATTCCATCTGAGCTAGGTATCTGATTGGACAACCTTTGGTAAGGGCAAAGATTGAGCCTCCTTTGATCTCTTGCTCATGAACTGCCATTTTATCACCTTGCTGGCTGGAAAGGTATAGCCCTTGTGGCTGACTTGATGGAAGAGTAGTAGCCTCCTCAATATGCTCATGCTTTCCCAACTGGACACCCATTTCTTCAATAGAGAACAAAGAGATAGCTTCCTCCATCACATCTTCAATCAACACATCAGCCTCAGGCTCTTTTATGCACCAGAATGGAAGCTGCTTACAATTCTCACCATCACTGGAAGAGTTACATTCTAATTTAGGCTTGTCTTTATCAATGCAAGGAGACAAAAATTCAAGTGGTGATAAAGTCTCATGTTCCTCTGTACAATGGAAAGGAAGCTCCTCCAACCAGTTATGACTTTGCAAATCAGGCTCATTAGGCTCCTCCTACTGTTTCAGCATTTGTTCAAGTTTATGAACCTGTTGTTCTAGTTCATCATGACTATCAACTACTTCTGAGTCTTCATAAGGATCAAAATTAGCTTCCTCTTCAAAAAACTCAACAGTAGCTTTTTCAACCACAACATGTTCGAAAACATCAAGGCTCTCACCTTGGAGGATAATATCAGGTTCAAATTCAGGATTTTCTCCTTGAATTAAGGCCCTATTGTCTTGCTTATTATCATCGATAAGCAACTCACCCATGCTTTTTTGCTGTTCAATCATTTGCTGCTATTGTTTTCTATATTCCTCCATAGCTAGATGTAGCAAATCAATATTTTTAGTCTCCTCCAAGTTGAGTGAGCTATACTGGTCAAAGATTTGCCCTTCTTTTACTTCCTGGATGCCAGAGCATGATTTTATTTGCATGATAGATGAAGGAAACTTACAAGGTGACTAAGATGGGACTCTCCAACTTGGAATCCTGAGGGTAGAAGACTTATTGATAGGCTCACTAAAGAGCTCATAAGGCTTCTCTTGTTTAAAGCTAGGAAACCTATCTCTGGAAGCATCCTCTTTCACCTGATGATTCAACATTACAAGAGGAGGTGAGCTGAAACTAGGAATGGAAAGGGTTGCTTGTGTTTCATACCTTTGTGCTTGATAATCTAAATAATCCCGACTACCTTGTACCTGAGCAGATAAGAAGTTCATTTTCTCCTCTTTGGATGCTATCTCCCTCTCAAGATCTTCTTTAAACTGACATCCCAACTCCTAGTGCTGTGAAATAAGCTTTTTCTATTTCTTGACATCGACCAACATGCCATAGATATAGGAGAACACCTTACTGACATCATTAATCTACATATGTTCAAACCTCTGGCTCAAAGCCCACAACACATGATCAAACTGTTGGAGCAGTTCCATTATAGCTTGGCAAGGATGGTTTAGAGGCTGATTATATAAATAATCATGCTGGTTAATAGCAAAGACCTCCTCTTAGGGTTGATTTTGATCAAATAATGGCTGACATAAAGGTTGACCAAGAGTGGGAGGGTGGGAAACATGATGAAAATACTGGTAATCTATTGGTATTGGGTCATTTGACATAAAAACAATAGGCTATTCTGTATAGTATGGCTGATGGGAGGACACATACACTTGACTCTCATGGAATGGAGGTGGCAAGTCACTATATTGCTGATAACTAATCATTGCAGAGGTAAGACATGAGGAATAACAAGCCTAAAGATCAAACCTTATTGATTGCAAACACCTAGGCTGCTGGAACCAGTTGTTATGAAGTTCGAGTCACCATGATATGCTGATATTTTATCTCTAAAAGGCTTGAAATTTACTGGCTATATATCAAAACCCAGTAGTAGACATATAATTTCCAAATTGTCTATTCAATAGTCCCACCGGGCGTGCCAGAAACTGTTATCAACTAAAATTGCACCCTATTGAACCTGATGTCCAACACCTCAGTGTAACATGGGAAGACCTCCAAAGCTGTGGGTCACTTTACAGGCAGAGGTCAACCTCCGGAGAAGGCTGGCTTCCTTTGGTGTCACCTAAACTATCAATTATGTAAAGGGAAAAGGAGAAGGAGTACATGTAAATAAAACTAACTAAGGTGATACACCAAAATGATAAGAACAATGAGATACTCGAGTTACACTTGAGTACCAATGATGGATATGGAGCTGCACAACCAGACTGTGGATTATGCATACAAATAGGTTTGACATGACCACACTTTCAAGAAGGAAAACAAAATTTCACAAATTAAAAGCTCATGTGCAATTGAGTAAACACAGTTTATAACATACGTGATACCACTTTTGCAAAGAAGGGCATGCTAACATGAAACAAAGCTATAAGGAAAAGAAAGATTTCACTAAGTAGCTTGATGAATCACTTAAAAATGCACAATGCTTCACAAGAACCAGAAGGCAAAAAATGAACCATCAATGGTAATCAAGGAAAATTTTATATAACATGTTCCAAAACGAGTTACAAAATTCTGCTAATCCAAGAGAGGACTGTAGAAGTCATAGACTTCATAAAAGCATCTAGAGAACTCTCTTATAAGAAGGAAAAAATGCCTTATATACAAGATTGAGGTCGGCCCCTAGGGTTTACATAAATATCTGCTCAGAAAAGATCTGCCTTAGATCTTTTGCTTGAAATTAATGCTACGTTCAATTGCATCCTTGTTGTCCATGTCAGTGTGAAAGATTACCTTCAGGGGAAACCTTCTTGATCTTTCTACAACCACTGCATTCACTTCTGCTCCTTGTGTCGATCTTTGAATTCCCCCCAGTCAAGTTGCTTTGAATGCTCCTGAGCTCAAAATAGATACATGTCACCTTTCCTTCTGTTAATCACCTCTTTGCTGGTTAGATAGACATGGCTCGCCTTTAGCTCCCTCTGATTGGCTGGGCACATTTCACATAGATCCCTCAGATGGTCAAAAGCTCCTCCTGTAGAATCGCATCTCGAAGAGACACTAGAAGTGTCTCACCGATGTGATTATGCCCCTTGAAGCTATCGACATGGCTTGAAACCATCGATGAGAGCTCCTATCAAGCCCAAAAGTCATACCGATATCGCCTTTGTGGTCACCAAGACAATCGTGTTCAGCCAGACAACATGGCGAACTCTTCTCATCTTCTATCGATGAAAGTCTGTTGATGTCACCCCAACGCATTTTGCTCTACCCGAGCTCTACATTTCTTTTGGCAAGACTCTGGAAAGTCACTAGGACTTCATCGTGATGGCTTCAACTCTTGGCAGGGCCCTTTTGTTGTTGGTGAGACATTGGCCTATCGGCCAGACCTCTCGCCAGGTTCCTTATCTTTCGGCGATGAGTTTACTTTTTCTTCAGTCAAGGAGACAAGCTTCATTTGCCGAGACATCACAGCGAACTCCCTTCCTTCGCCGAGGGCGTACTTCATTTCGGAGAGACATCATGTGGTCGAGGAAACCTTACTTTGAGCTTGTTTCCCTTCGTCGATGCTGCCTCATGAAAGATTGTCGGTGAGACCTCCATCTTCGGTAAGACCTCCTGGCGAAGCCCGCTTACATACGCCGAAGGCATCCTTTTGGTGAGACCTTCTGCTTTTGCCAAGACCTCCCAATGAATTCATTTTCCTTTTCTCTGAGCTCCTACTTTGCCAAAACCTTGGCCTGTAGGCCAGACTTTGTCTTGTCGGTATGACGTCACATCAAAATCATTTACTCTTCGGCGAGTTCCTTTTTGTCGACGAAACTCCTATTGAAGGCAAAACACATATCGAGGCCCCCCCTTATCCTTCGGCGAGACCACCTACGTTTGCCAAGACATCATGCCGAAGGCACTTTGCTTTGGCGATGGCTTATTTCAATCAGCATGACCTCTCTTAATCGCTGAGACATCTTAGCGAACTCAATCTCCTGCGCTGAGAGCCTTTAGAGTCAGGGAGACCTTTTGACTTCGGCGAGACCCTATAGCAAAGCTCGCTTGCTTTTCTGACATCGTCTCCTTTTGGTGAGACTTCAAGAAGTCGCCAAGACTCTATCCCGAAGGAAAAATATTCTGCCAATATGCATATCCTTTTGTCGTTGGGACGATGATCGATGTCTTGCCGATAGGAACCTGTAAGTGAATTCCACTCACCATGACATTCCTGGGGTATTGCCGATAGACAGCACAGAAGCATATTTAACCAAAATACATTATGGGTCGGGGAGATCTTGATATCTCATGCCAATAGAATCCCAATGTGAAACATTTAGACTTGATGGAACCCCTGCTAGTTGGCAAGACATCTGGAAAATCTTGCGACTTTCTCCTTAGAGGATTTTCATGCCAAACTTGAACAAGGCAAGCTTCCAAGCTAAGTCCCCTATAACCTAGCACCAGATGCATGGTTTAACCCTTGTGCGAATGTTCCATTTGGCCTTCTCAAACCTCTGTCACATGATTTATCCTACCTGATTGAGCCCATGGGTGAAAATTAGGTAACACACACATCCTCACCTTAGAAAATCAAATCTGAAGGTAAAATTCCACATCACCCAACTGCCTTCCTTCCACTTGGCATCTATCCTTTATAACATTCCTGATTGGGGTCAATTTGTAACATCCCTCTTTGACCAACCAACCCCAAAAATGGTAGATTCTCCTTCATTCTCCTTTAAATTCATTCATGCTTCACTCAATCCATCCTTTTTTCACATCTCTCTTGCAATCTACACACATTCTCAAGCCATCTCTTAGCATTTCTAGCATTCACTTCATTCTCAAGCAACATTTTCAACACTCCATCAACTCCACATAGCAAGTGTGAAGCAATCCATTAAAGTGTGGGCTTGGAGTCTTGCAAGACCTCCTTTCATTGCAGTTGTGGCTATGGTGACCTTACCAAGTCCATATTCTCCTCCATTGGCTAGTGAGCTTTTGGGTGGAGGTGGTAATGTTTCACTTTTCTCCTTTGTGATTTGATTGAGTAGCATTGTATTGTTTTTTAGTGTGTATTGCTCTCTTTTTTCCTTTATCGCATATTTCTACTTCATTCCTTTTTGGCTGTCTATGGAAGTGGAAACACCAAAATGAGGGGTTGATTGAGGTAGGCCCCTATACAGCCCCAACAATTTTCCCTCTTGCTTGTGTGTAGGTAAAAGTACATGTGGAGCTAGCTGGCGAACATGCACTTTTGTGAGATTATCTTCATAATCTTATCTTTTATCTACCTACTTTATCATCTTCATTTTTATCTCTCCTACTTTATTATTCTATTTTTCCTGTCGAAACCTACTAGCTAAGGTGTTAGTTTTTAGGTAGTTTGTATTTTATTCACTATTTTATGATTATACGGATGGCAATACGCCCAAGAGACGCCAATGCATCATGCGGTCATCCCAGAACTACGCTTTCATCCTCAGACAGAGAGTTGTCTGAGACATAGTACCAACTCTAAAAACCAGCTCACCTAGCCCAAACCTAAGTTCAGGATCTACAAAGTGATAGAAGTACATTATAGTCCTCATCATTCTTGATTCTTGTCTCAAAACACCTTTTAGAGTGAGGTAAGTTAGGGTAGCCCTCCGTTCTCGGCTCTTCGTAACCTAGAGCCTTGACCTAATGGTGGATATTATGTTGGCCTATCTTGCCCTAGAATGTAACTCTATTTTATGAGGGCATTGTATTATGGCTGCGGTAGAGACGATCATGTATTATGAGAGTCTGATAGCAGTCGTATTATCTCTTGATCTATGAGTGGTGATACTCATGTGAGAAGCTTGCTTTGCAAGTATATTGTAATATTTGTGATTTACTGAATAATATATTGGGTAGCTTTTGGAGTGTGGGATTTTTCTCCCAAAAGGGTTTTCCCCACGTAAATCACTGGCATAGTATGCATGATATTTATGTTTTTTTTTTTTAAGTTTATGTAACTGTTAAAAATTCGTAGAAGTTTTGCATTATTCTCCTCTCAAGATTAGTGTAGGAAGTTGTTTTTCTACCTTAGATTCCAAGTTACAAAAAACATATGCAATCATGTGAAAAAAATGATATAGTCTTAAATGTAAAATATCTAATCATAAATAATATTCCTTGGAAAAGACTCAATCATTTTAATCATACAACATTGCAAAAAATACATAACCACATATTTGTAAAAAAGAATGACTTGAATATAGCTCTCAACAAGCTCCATGACCTCTTTTTTATTCTTCTACCCTTTCAAATTCAACTCAGTATCCCCCCAAAACATCTTCCTATGTCTCTTTCTTCCCTTCTAAATGTAAGGAAACTAAAATCTCGTCATCTCAGGTGGTTGTTTTGTACATTAAAATTGGAAAATATGAGAACAAATTAAAACAATATTAACCTATTCTACCCACAATCTATGCAACACTCAAGATAAAACATCAAAGCTTGTAAATGTTGATGAAAATCAAAATAAAATATCAGTAAGACCAAATTCTTTTTCACAAATATATGGTGTTTATGCTCAAGCATGATGAATTTTATTATATGTGAGTGCCTTCACTAACAACATAAGGTTTCATTTCAAGGTGAGATGATAATGTATTGTGTTGAGTCCAATTTGTAGACTTTTGGCTCAAGGATTTGATGAATAGGATTGAAATAATAAGTCAAGGTCTTAAATTGGTAGAAAACCTTGGAGGGATGAGAGGAGGAAACATGTCCTCACTTGGTTTTTGGATGGGGAGGATTCCAAGATTGAAGAAAAATTATGGTTGAAAACTCCCTTGGAGAAAGTGGAGAGGTGAGATGGAAGAGGTACTTTGGAGTACCCTATTGGGATGGGAAAGTCCTTTGTCCCATATAAAAATGGGTCATTCCATGTACATACAAAGGCCATATCTATGTACACATGTGGGGATGCACATTATTTGAGGGAATTTGATTAAGGTTCATGTGTGCAAGTGAGGGATTAATGGGTTAATTAATTTTAGCCCACTAATGAAAAGTGGATGCAAAAAGGAAATTAAATAAATCTAGGTATATTTATTTAATTTTTAGAAAATAGATAGAAAACTTAGGTAGATTAATATTAATATTTATATTTATTTACCTAAGTTAGACATTAGAAGAAGGACAATTAAATGATTTTAGGCTAGAAACAAGATCGAGTGAATAGTCATAAATAGTGAATGAATAGTGACTTTATTAGTTAAATAATATAATATTATTTAATTAATAAGGGGATAAAAATTAGATAATTAATTGGATAAATAAAAATTATTTCAATCAATTATAGAGGAAATAAATAGGTAATTAGTTGAAATGACATTGTGTCAATTTGAAGTGTGTATAGTTGTCATACCCTCATGGGCTCCATAGCCAACCAATCCTTTATTAACTCAATAGAAAACCAAAATCAATCCCTTTTATTAAATGAATGCATAAAAATACAAAAAATATTTAGATTATATCCCTTTGGTTGGATTTACTTGCAACAACATCACTAAAAATAAAAGATGAAACAAATTCCTCTTCTATTTTCTCACAGGTTTTTAAAAGAAAATAAAAATCTCAATAGTTTCAAATAAAATCACTTGTTTTCAAAATAACTCAAAAAAATAATCATAGTCAAGCCAAAATATTATTTTTATTTCCCTTAAAAAATAAGACTCAAAAACCATAAATCACATAATACAATCATATAAACATTAACACATATGGGTATGTGTAGGTTCATCATTGAAAAAACAGGCCCTTAAGTGGCAAAAAATTCAGAAAAATCAGAGTTAGGCAATTTGACATAAAAATTTGAATAATTTATCTATATTATTTTAAAAATATGTCAGAATATAATCTGAAACAAATTGAATGTAGTTTCTAAACTACTAGGTTTATTTTAAAAAAAAATCTATTTGGTGAAAATTTGAAATTTCAATGCAGTAGTGCCTAAATTTCAGGGAAAAAATAAGAAGGGGGTTTTGTCCCACTGGGTTTTTCCTTCTCTTACTCCTTATTGCATTTGTAAATGGGTACCTGATCAGGCCTAGTTGTCGGGACCCATCTTTGCTTTCATGCATCTTATTCTAGTGTTTTAGCTTCTTCCTAAGTTCATCTTAAGGGGGTGTTAGAGTAATAAGTTATTATGCTTAATTAATTACATCATATTGATTAATTAATTAAGTCACTTATTCCTCTTTATTACTTAAGCTAAACTTAGGCACATTTATTAATTATTAATTATTAAGTGTGCACACTAGGGTTTCATTTAGGGTTTCCCTTTTAGGGTTTCTTGATCTCCTTCATAAGGATTGATCACTTTGTAATAACAGATTCTCTTAATGCATTTTTACTGAGAGGTTTTACAAAACATCTTCTTTGGTTCTGCATGTCTTTTGCATGTGACAGGTATTCATTTGCATGCAGGTGATCTTGGATTCTAACACTAACCACAATAAAATGATAATATTTTTTTATAAGATTTTAGATATAAGTAGAGGACTCATGTCCAGATGTGATGCATATTTATTTGTAATTTTTTTCTAAGTAAATAATTAATTATGATTTTTTTATTACAACTTTTAAAAAATATAAAAACTCGTATGTTTGACCACCATAACTTGGTCAAAACTTCATGAAATTTATTTTTTCTTTTTTTAATCCTATATTATACGAAGCATAGAATGTGACGCATGTTTCAGATTCAAAAAATGTGATATCGTTTGAAAGCTATAGATGTTTTTCAATCAACCTATCAATCAGGACTTAAGTTGCAATTTAAATAAAAAATGGATAATAATTATTTATTAAATTCAAATTAAAGCATAATTTATATTGGTGGAAATTTGATAATCTCCTTTAAAAACCCTTTTCGTTTCATCAATTTTGGGTAAAAAAAAGGTTGTCAGCCACATGGGCCATCATATCACTTACATATTGCCACTTTTTGGCCCATCATGATCCTGCACATACCCATATAAACAAATGTAAGAACCTTTTAAAGCTAGATATCATCTAAATATTGAAAAAAACTATAAATTACCTAATTTTCATATAGTGAAAATCATAAGAAAACTCCTATGATTCTTGTGAATGCACAAAAATACAATTAAAATATAATTTTGTGCAAGCGTGTGGGTTCTCAAAAGGTATATTTAAAATAGCCCCTATCATGACCTGCCTTCATCTCCTAGATGATGTTATTCCTGAATACACAAAGGGTGAAATATCTAACCTACATCCACCTCATGCCAATAATCAGTAGTTAGTCTATGTTAATAATATGTTAATGTAATTATAAATCAATAATAATAAAAAATATCAATTGCATATAAGATTTATGATAATGACCAATTGAATTACACTATTCATCAATTATTTAATAATGACAAACATGTGCTAAATTATCATGAGCAATTAGATATCAATTTATATATTAAATAATATGCATGAATATTTTTATCTCCATCTCTCCATCTATCTATATATCTCCACCTCTATCCCCCCTCTCTATTTCTATCCCTCTATATTTCCTTCTCTCTATCTCTCTCCCCCACTCTCTATCACTCTTTCTCTTTCTCTATCTCTATCTCTTTCTAACTCTAACTCTATCTCTTTGCTCTCAATATCTCTCTCCATTTACTTATCTCTATTTATTTCTCTTTCTCTTTATCTTTTATCACTCTATCTATTTGTCTCTCTCTATCTCTCCCTCTCTTTCTTTATTCTTATCTTCCTCCCTCCCTCTCTATATTTATCTTTTCCTCTTTTTATCTTTGTATCCATATCTCAATCTCTCTCTCCCTCTCCCTCTATCACTCTTTGGATGTCTCTCTCCCTCCCTCCCTCTCTATCTCTATCTATCCCTCTCTCTCCTACTCCCTCTCTCTATCTCTCTATATGTCTCCCTCTCCCTCTCTATCTCTTTCTCTCCCTCTATTTCTATATCTCCACCTCTTTCTTTTTTATCTCCCTCTATCTTTATCTCTCGATATCTACCTTTATCTCTTCTATATCCCTCCCTCTCTCCCTCTCTCCCCCTCCCCTTCTTTCTATCTCTTTCTCTCTCCCTTGATCTCTATCTTTGCCTATATCTACCTATATTTCCCTCTATCTCTTTCCATTTTTCTCCCTCTCCTTCTCATTCTATATCTCTCTCCCTTCCTTTTCTATATATCCCTTTCTCCCTCACTCTATATCTATAAGTGAGAGAGGTACAAAGAGGGATAGTGAAAGGGAGAGAGGAGATAAATATAGGGGATAGATAAAGAAAGAAAGAGAGGGGAGAGAAAGAGAGTTAGGTAGGTAGACAATTTTTTTTTTAAACCTAAGATAGTGCATGTGTAATTTATAACATGTGCATGTTATGTGGACTTTTATATACATGCACATATTTGGTTCAAAATTTCTTACTTGACCACTTTTTTTCCCCCAACTTGGTGCACTCATCTAAATAGCTCTTTATATAGTTTCCCTCCCACCAAGCCTATAGATTCTTGATGGTATGTACCATGATTCTTTAAGGCCTATTCGCCTATTCCATGTAAATCCTACAAATAATAATTCCATTCAGACAAAAAAATCATGGTGGATAGGAGACAATAACCAATTTGGCATTGATAAACCCAACCTACTTCCCACATCTATTGAATAAAGAAAATATAAAACTTACAAATCCTTCAAAAACCACTTATATCCACTTATACTAATAGATGCATAGAAAAACTAGTTTATAATCCTCAGTTTAGTACAAAGTTTTCAATTAGTTGAATAGAAAGAGGTTAAAACTATAAATATTCTTAATAACATTTCCATCCACACATAAAAGTAGATGAGTAGCACAATAATTTTATAATCACCACATTGGTAGTAAGAAAATTATTTTTTATCTTCACTTAAATATATTACATTAAAGGAATACCTTTTTTTAGTTGTGGGATGATTTACTAAATGTAAACAAGCTAATTTATGAAAGAATAAATTTGAAGGAAAAAAATAAGTAATTTTGAATTATCTCTTCTATAGGGCTTGGTAGAACAAAAATCCAAAATTGAAATTTTTTAATAGGAGATTAAATATATTAAGGGATCCTTAAACAAGATTTTACAGGTAAGCAAACGTACCATTCAAAATAGTGCTTTGGGTTGAAGGTTTTGACAAAGAAGCTAAGAGAAACTACTAGGAAAGGGAGAAAAACTATAAGAAGAAGTCATCACAGTTGAGTTCTAGAATAAAAAGTATGAAAAGAAAAATGAGAGTTAAGGAAAAATAGGAGCTTACGGAATTCATAGACTTGCACAATAGGTTCTTCCATGAAAAGGTGGAGGCTACCATGTAACCTTGAATAATATATAGTTTATGTGGTTGTTCATGTCTCTACTTTTTTGGGTGGAACCTTTTGTTTTCTTGGTTTTGTAACTTTTTGGTTGTGAGTTAGTTGTGGTTTAGTTGTTCTATTTTTTGTATAGAGTTTTTGGTCCCTTCAAAACCTATTTTTACCGTTTAATTAAAAATAATTATATAAGTTGTGTAATTGAGAAAAAATAAATTCATATAAACTAACTTTGAAAATAATAAATTGAAATTAAATAAATAATAGATTGAAGAGAAGTCATAAATAATTTTGTTATTCAAGAGAAATGAATAAGACGTGAAAGAAATAACCCATTTTGCTATTTTTTAAAGTATTAATATTATAAGATATTGTCAAAATTTTAAAAGAAGAAAAGTACATAATATAACTTACTAATTGACTTTGATCCTAGTTTACATTACTAGAGGGTCTTTATCATAAAAGGGACTTAAAAAAATGTAATAAGCATCATGAATGACTGCTCACATCCCTTATAAAACCAATTTCATTTTGATACATTAACTAATCAATTTCGTCAAAAACAGATTACTAGAGTGCCCCTATCATTACAAGGACTAAATAAAATGTAATAAGTACCTTGAATGACTATTCACATCCACTATAAAACTAGTTTCATTTTGAAATGTTGATCAATCAATTTTCATCAAAAGTAGATTACTATCATGTCCCTATCATCACAAAGATTGAAAAGGATAATAAAAATCATGAACGATTGTGCACATCCACTCTAAAACCAATTTCATTTTGAAACATCAACCGATCAATTTTCATTAAAAATAGATTACAAAAGTCTCTCTATCATGATGGTGACTAACAAAAGATAATAAGGACCATGAATGCCTACTCACATCCACTCTACCTAACCAATTTCATTTTGAAACATCGACTAATCAATTTTCATCAAAAATAGATTACTAAAATGTCCCTATCATCATGAAAAGGATAATAAGAATCATGAATAATTATACACATCCACTATAAAACCAATTTCATTTTGAAACATCAACGATCAATTTTCATTAAAAATAAATTACTAAAATCTCTCTATCATGATGGTGCCTACTCACATCCACTCTACCTAACCATTTTCAATTTGAAATATCAACCGATCATTTTTCATTAAAAAAATATGTCTCATTTAAAAAAAATTCTATAACGTTCACTGATTAAAACTTCTACGTGCACCGTGTACAACCAACATTCTGCTAAAAATGCACAAATTTTCAAACGTGTTAGGTTTACAGCTCCAACTGTACGTACACCGTCACGTACAATATCTTTGACAGGAAATTTGCACTAGTTTAGGTGAGTTCTCATTCGTAATTTGCGGCGAAAAAGACTACAAACCGATTTCTGATTAAATTGATTACATGAGGCTTCGTGTGGGAGGTTGCGTTAATGGTGATAACTCTGAGCATTTTATGATATTTTAAGAATCAGTTCTGTTTGGTAAAAACATTCACAGTTTTCTGTGACTTTAGGTCTCTTTGGAACCAAAAGAACAGTGTATCTAATGGAGAAATAAATGGTACAGGTTATATTGAACAATGAACAAATATCTCTTCCCCACGTTATATGAAATGCCATAGGTACTTTTCTTCTTTTCTTCGTGTGGGAGGTTGCGTTAATGGTGATAAGTCTGCGCATTTGAGGACATTTTAAGAATCAGTTCTGTTGGGTAAAAACATTCACAGTTTTCGGTGATTTTAGGTTTCTTTGGAACCAAAAGAACAGTGTATTTAATGGAGAAATAAATGCTACAGGTTATATTGTACAATGAGCAAAATGTCTCTTCCCCACGTTATATGAAATGACATGCTTTTCTTCTTTTCTCCTCACGTTTGTACACCATGCACTCTGGTTCTGTCGTCATGTCGTTTTCTTTTACTGCAGATCCATAGATTTTGCAGTGAACATTTAAGATTTGAGGTTGGCCCTCCTTTGGCAGCAACATTCACATGCATGGGAAAGAATGATGAAACCAAATTTCTACCAAACTTCCATCCATGCTAGGTAGACAAAGAGATGTACAATCATACCTTGAAGGATATTTGTCTGATTTCTCCCTTTGACCCACTTATTGGAATGATATGCACAACAAAATGCAGACATAATAAGGCTTGGTTTTATAATGTTATGATATTGGTTAGTATTTTCATTTTTAGAGGGTGTAATAGATGAGTGATAGGAAATTTAGAGTGATGATCTAATAAAACAGAAAAATGGTGTGGCCTAGCATAAATGAATGTATAAGAAGTCTATGGACAAGAATATTTTTGGATCAAAAAGTACAATAATTTCAATATTTTTATAAGATTACTTATTTTGATAAAAAAACAACATTAATACTTGATTAAAACTTACCTATTTATGTCATGAGCTTTTTTAAAATTCTGGCTAAATTTGAGAAGTTTGAACAAATATAGAAGTGTTTCTTTTGGGCTGGTTCAAAGAAAAGGAAGATAATTTCTTTATTAGTTTGGGATAAAGTTTGGAGGTTGAAAAAGTGGGGTGGGTTGGATATAGGGAAAATTAGAAATCTTAACTTGGCTCTTTTATCTAAAAATACTTGGCATTTTTTTTTCTTAACATAGGTTGGTCAAATATCTTGAAGAATAAATACTTTGTTGGGCATAGTAATGTAAGAGAAGTATTGGCAACTAATGACATCCCGGATGGTTCTTGCTTTTGGAAGAACATTCTTCCTATTAGAAATGTTATTATGGAAGGAACTAGATCGCTTTTTGGGGATGGTAAACAAATTATTTTCTGGAAGGAAACTTGGTATGTTAATGGTTCATTTTTGGAATTGCAGTGAGATGTTCCCCCTTAAAGATGCTTGCCTAAGGTTCTTTGGCTGCTAGGTGGCTAACTATATTCAAGATGGAAAATGAAAAAATCTTCACTCTTGATTCGTCCCTTGCTCCTCTCTAGTTGTTCCTTTCTCGGATTCATATTCCTTCAATTCCCAAGTCAAATAAGCTTATTTGGTTTCCTTCTTTTTATGGGAAGTTCTCTATGACTTCGACTTTTGGCCTGTTTTCAAAATTTTCTTCCACTCCAGAGGAGTGGGCTATGGAATCAGTTTTGAACCCCTAAGATCAATATTTTCTTTTGGGTCTTAGTTCAAAATAAAGTTTTGACGGTGGATAATTTGCGTAGGAGAGGATGTGCCATTCCCAATAGATGTGCTTTGTGTGAATGTTGTTTTGAAGATGCCTTTCACATCTTTCTTATCTGTAATTTCTCGTGTTATGTGTGGGAAAGGTTTATCTCCCTATGGAACCTTGGTTGGTTTCCAAATTCTTTTAAAGATTTTTTTGGATCAATGGACTTGTCCTCTGTCTAATCTTTCTCTTCAGTTGCTTTGGTCCTTGTTGATGCCTCATATTGCTTGGGAGCTCTAGAAGGAGATGAATAAAAATGATTTTAGCTCGATGTGATGCTTAAGGAGGAGGCTATTTTTTTGTATGAAATCCTTAGTTATTAAATAAAACTTCAAGATCAGGCTTCTTGAACATAATAATATGATGGCCAAAAAATATTTGTCCATAAGTATGATACTCAAGTGGCGGAAAAGAAGAATCTCAACTTTGATCTATCATGTTGTTTCAAATCATTGAAAAAGCCCAAAGAAAATGTTGTTTGGACAAGACCACTAAAACAGTGGGTGAAGATTAATTTTGATGGGGCAGTTAAGGGGAATCATGGGCCTATTGGTTGTGGGGGGGTGTTAAAAGATGATGAGGATAGGTTAATATCAGTGATGGCACTCCCATTAGGAACCCAAACTAACCACTTAGTTGAAGTCAAGGCTGCGTATGATGACATCAAATTGACATTTAATAGTGACATTAAAAAAAATTGGATAGAGGGGGATTCACTCAACATTATTAGATATTTTCTAAATTTGAGCACCCTTAGTTCGTCAATTGAAGCTCTAATTCATGATTCCCAAGGGCTAATTAACACTTTTGATGAGATCAAAATTTCACATGTTTTTAGGGAAGGTAATTCGTTGGTGGATTATTTCACCAATGAAGGGGTTACACTTCAGTACTCTAAAGCATGTGATGGGTACTTGTTAGTACCCATTGAGGTTTGCACCATTCTGCTTAATGATGCAAAGCACATGTCTTAAGATAAGATGGGATGTGTATTTAATGATGTTCATTCACTACACATTTTGTGGGTATTTTGGAGGTTGCTTCCATTGTCTATGTCTAGTTATTGGGAAGCTTTTGGAGGGATAAGAGAAAAAGAATTTTGGTGAAAATGGGAGGTGATCGTAGCTAGGTTGAAACTCTTTCATGTGATGGGGTCAGGAGAAAACTCGAAGTATGTCGTATCCTTGAGGAAGGTGGTCTCACACTATATATGGAACGACTCCATGGATATGATCACAAAGCCACCAAATTGTTTGTTAAAGGATGGAGGAATCAAACTCTGACTATGCAAGGTGTTGAGTTCTCAATCTCTGAGGAAGTTATTGAAAAGATTTTTGTGCTTTAGCTACAAGGTAGGAATTTCTTCAAAGAAGGTAAAGCGAATGAGGAGGATTTAAATTAGTTCTTTAAAGGAAATGAGAGGGATAAACTGGTGAAGCTTTCCTCATGGGGGTATGATCATTTTTCCATTAAGCCCATTTGGGTGGAGGTGGTGGTGATAATGTGATATGTCACTTTAGACAATAGGTATAAAGATATTTTGGGTGTGCATGTTTCGATTTCCTCAATCATTTTAGACATAAGTTGCTTGTCTCGTTTCCTTTCTATCTACTTGCTTCACTTGATTCCTATGTGAAAGATCATGCCAAAAACCATAATGCACCAGTGTTGTATGAGGGCTTAGTATTGTTGTTGATGGAGTATGTTAAAGCCCTTATCTTGACTAAGACTTCAAAAGGTAAATAGAGTGCTCAAAAGAAGTATATTTCTAGATCTATGCAATATTCTAATACGTGGTATGATTCTCTAGATGATGATGATGATCTGAGGAATGTCGAGAAACAGAGGTTAGGGAAGATTCGATGGAAGTTCTTTCCTCCTCCCCTTTGAATGTGGGTGGCAAAAAAAAATGAAGGTGCGTCCAAAGAAAACTCCCTGTAAGGAAAATTAGATGTAGAAACAATTCTCCTTACGTCAATACCTCAAGAAAGAATGCAGATATACTTTTAAATTTTACAATTACAGTCCAATTAAGATGTACTATGAAACAAATAACAGAAACAGAGTATTTGACAATCACACATGAACACTAGATATACATGGGAAAACCTTTATGGGAGAAAAACCCACCACACCAAGAGAAATCACTTTGTATTACAGTAATGGAGATTACATACAAATGACAGACTTATCTTTTTGGTGTCTGTTTACAGCAGCATTCAGCATGAACAATCTTGTACAGGAACCTTCAAGTTACAGTCTACATAGAATAGAATTCATTTACTGATCATCCATCCACATAGCAATCTGTCGATGCAACCAAACTAACCAACCGATCACAATTTGCAATCACTAAGTATATCCATGTCGATCTCTGTCTATCAAGCTTCCTCACAGAACCGTCGCAATGAACAATCTTCCAACTGTTCAGATTCGGCTTCTCCTATTGGTCCACGAGACTCCACATAGGACGGTCAAATGGTCAACATAATTCGCATTATGTTGGTATCTCGATGAGACACTAACAGTGTCTCGCCGATGCCACATAACCTTCATACCGATGTCGCCAAGAGTAATCATTCTCACCAGGATGTTGCAACAAGCTTTCATGAGTTACATCGAGTTCAGGAGACTATCGCTAAGACTTCCTTATGTCGCCAGGAGATCATACCGAGTTCCATATGTTATACCGATACTAGTGTCCTTATCGGCCAGACAATCATCTTTTGCTAAGACCATATATCTATTCATCAAAGTTACTCCGAAACCCCCAAACATATCGAGTGCCAAGTAGAAGTTGGCAAGACTCTTGTCTATCGCTACGAGAACATACCGAACTCCAAGACTTACCCCGAAGGCTTCAACATAAAGCATTGTCGGCGAGACATGTTACTTTCGCTAAGACATCACACCGAGCTCTAAGACTTACCCCGAAGTGTTCATCCGTCGGCATGACTTTCATCTATCGCTAAGACCTCACACTGGGATCTTTATTTTATGGCTAAGACATCATATGTATTCCTGTCGGCGAGACATTCACTGTTCGCTAGGACTTCTCCCCGAGTGTTGAAGTCACTCTGAAGCCCCCAATCGCTATGAGTCTCCCCGACGCCCGATTGAATGGCCTATCGGCCAGAGGTCTCCACGCAGTAAGAGGTCATAGCGAATACACTATGTCACAACGAAGGCTCCAAAGAATAAGCGTTTGGGAAGACTTCTGCAAGGTCACAGCGACTTGTTCAAAACATGATGTTCCAAACTACTAGTCGGCCAGACATGATAGATGTCATACCAACTTGGCTCCAATGGAGGTTTCAGCCTGTAATGTTTGAGGCACATATTTCCAACACTCCCCCTAAGAAGAAAACTAGAAAGGCTATTTCTTGGTTTGAAGGTTCCCAAATAGGTGAGGAGGAGGGTGGATGCAGAGTCTAGAGGCAAGGAAAATAGCATGTGTCAGCTCCTAGGGTTGTGGTTGGAAAAGGAAAAGAGAAGGTGGTTGAGGAAGGTTTCAAAGAGAAGACCCATGATAGAGTGGAGCTTGGTCATTCCCCTATGTCTGGCCTAAGCAATCAAACTATTGATGTTACCAACATTAACCCTCTCTTGGTGGATTTTACTTACCTGCATGCTGAAAGGGATGAGATTTATGATGTTTTAGGGGTTACGAGAGAGAGTGATGGGAAATTTCAGATTTACCAAGTGGTTCCTTCTAGAACTTAACAAATTTAATGTTAAGGTTTGTGGATTATAGGAGAAGATTTCCAAGGATGATTGTGATCAAGCGACTTCTAGTTCTAAAGAGTTAAAGAGAAAATTATGGACATTAAGGAGGCCATCAATGAGCTCAAAATTGACTATGATCTCCACTTGCAAGATCTATTGAAAAAAAGATTCAAGAGTTTAAAATAAGCATGGAGAATACATTACAAAAATTAGTTGGTGTTCTATTAAGAACAATGTAGATGCTTTAAATATTCTCATTAAGAAGATGAGGGAATTGAAGGAAGACTCGATGATTGAGAGTATCAACAAGCTAAAAGAGGAACAAGTGCTAAAGGCAAAGGTAAAAAGAATGTGTCGAAAGATGATAAAGTCCCAAGTGCCCACACCCGAGGGAGTGAAAATAAGACCTTTGATTAAGAAAAGGAGGAACTCTTAACCCTAGTCAATCAACATTATAACCAAGAGCTGGAGCTAGTCGATACCCTCAAGAATCTAAAATAGTCTATTTGTTTTTTTGTTGTTTTGTTATCTTGTTGTTGGTTAGTTGTGGCTTGGTTTTTTGTCTATCTATGTTCTTATTTGATGTAGCAACATTTAATAATTTGGGGTTTCGAGTCCTTGAAAAACCTATTTTTCCTATTAATCAAAAAAATTATACAACATTAAAATATTTTAGATCATTAAACTCAACAATCATATCAATGTATATAAGAAGTGTACCGATAAAAATATGTTTGGATGAAAGCTACATTAATTTCAAAATTTTTTTATAGAGTATTCATTTTGATAAAAAATAATATTAATAATTTGATGTGATGGGGATGTTACAAGAATTCACTCTTAGTCTCCTTGTGTTGTGTAGCACAACCCTCGAGTTCGTGACATGGCTTGACCGCCTCTCGTGGATCTTGTATAAATCTGGTGGGCTTGGGTTCGTGACATGGCTTAACCACCTCTTGTGGATCTTGTATAAATCTGGCGGTTGTATCGAGCATTAATAGGTCGATCTTTTTGTGCAATGATAACCACCAATGTAACAATTGATATCAAAGTCAAGGTCATAGGTTTGAACCCCTTGCTTGTGTTGGGGGGATTTTTGCAAGATGGCGTGTCCCTTGGTCTTCCTTGTGTAGCACAACGCTTAGGTTCATGACATGGCTTAACTGCCTCTTGTGGATCTTGTATAAATTTGGCAGTTATATCAAGAATTAATAGGTCGATCTTTTGGTGCAACGACAACCACCAATGTAACAGGGGAAAACATGATCTACGGTATAAATCACACCTTAGCCCATCTGACATTTAGGGACACAAAAAAGATCATAAAGACCACTTAGCTACTATCCTCAATGGAAGAGTCAAACTGGTTGATCAAGGTTTTGGTCCCTTTTATGTGGTAGCAGGGTTGGATATGATTTAGAAGCGATGTGTGTGATGCAATAGTGAACTAGGCTAATGATGAAACTACAACAAACTAATGGAACTATAGAAAATTGTAAAATTGAAACACAAAAATAGATTACAAAGAAGCAAAGTGTAGAAATAGAGGAACCTGACATTTAGATCTAGATTGAAACTAGCTAGTCAAGGGCATGGGAGCCCTGGACTAGAAATGTTTCCTTTTTGGATCTCTAAATAGGTCTCAATAGGTTACAATCTATAGGTTTTTCCTTATAGGTTTCAACTTTGAAACTTCATCTGTTGATGAATAATTCTCTTTGCTGTAATTTTTTGAGATAGGATGCTTAAGCTTGATCTTGCAATTATGCCTTGAATCTCCTTCCAAATTTGCTTAAGATCTATCACCTGCACACAAGAAATGAGAGAAAGAGTTGTGTCATTATAAGGGCTTGCCTAAGTCAAACCCAATTTTTGTGTTTCCACATACACAATGACTGTGATGATATAAGGAGTGCTTACCCTCGATTGGGCAAAGGAAAAATGGATAAAAATAAGTGATAAATTGACAACTATTGCAACTTACCACTTCATATCTAAGCTCCTTGATAGATTGAAGTCATTATCCACATCTCATCAAAGGAAAATTGACTTGATTGAAGGTCCTACAAGTGTTAGTACTGAAAAAACATGAACCATCTTACTCATAAGTTTGATGTGTTGCTAACATGATTCTTGATTGAAATAATTTTTTAATAAGGTAAGTGCAAAAAGATGGGGGGCCAATAATGGGTCTTAAGTGGCCACTTTGTTTTGAAATCAGGAAACAATGACCTTGGATGAGAAATTGAGGATAGTTACACTCAAAATTTTAAGATGCAACAAAAAATTATTCGTAGTGCTCTAAGTCTACTTGATAAAAATGTAATTTATTTGAAATTTTAATGAACGGTTAAAAAATAAAGTAAAAAATATGAAACACTAATTTTTGACAAAAAATAGACACACAAACAAAAGAAATTAAAGATGAAAGCCTTAACATTGTCAAAATGTGAAAAAATTGCATCATTAAAGCTAAGAGAGAGCCTAACATTACCCGAGTGTTTGATTTACTCAACCTTGAAACACATGCAAACTTGATGGTTAGCACAAACAAGATTATGTGAAATCCTATACAATATGAAAAAGCACATCTTTGGATGTTGGGAAGGCACTCCAAGCCTTTGGGGTGGAAATCCAAAGAAAATCCCAAACCTAAGGCTTGGGGATTCCCAAAGTAAGATATAATGTGAGTGCGTTATAATGCGCTCATGTTATGTCACAGTTTTGACATAATGCGAGCGCATTTTAACACACTCACATTATGTCTTGTTTTGTATTTTTCTCCCTTTTGCAAAAATTTTGTTGTATGCTTCTCAAGCTTGACATAACGAGAGCGTGTTACAACACGCTCATGTTATGTTTCTCAAGCTTGATATAACGCGGGCACGTTATGACACACTCATGTTATGTTTCTCAAGCTTTACATAACGCGAGCATGTTACAACACGCTCGTGTTATGTCTCTTGAAATTATTTATGTGCAAGTTTTTATAAATATATGTATGTTTGTATATATATTTGTATGTATGTATGCCTTTATGCATGCATGCATGTATGTATGTATGTATGTATAAATGTATGCTTGTATGTATGTATGTATATTTCTATGTATATGTGTATGCATGCATGTGTGTATGCTTGTATGTATGTATTAATCCCATGCAATCCATGTACCTGTGAGTGACATGCTTAGGAAGCACACCCCTCTAAAGAGGAGCGACTACTTTCACCCCTCTAAAGAGGAGCGACTCCTTAAAAATTAGTTGCTCCCTCTAAAGAGGGGCAACTCCTTACATAAGCCACAACCTCTCTTTAAATTGCATGCCCTTTAAACATTGAAAACTTTTCTTTTTTCACTCGGGCTTCATGCCTTTAATAGGTCCACAATACCCTGTGCATCCTACAAAAAAACCTTTGGCCTTTGGGCCTTCAACATTTTTAAAATATTTTTAATGATAAAAAAATATAATTTTTCAAAAATTCCATCGACACATTTTAAATATTTTTTATAATATTAAAAAATATTAAAAATTTCAAATTTGCCAACGTTTTTAGCAAAGTTGCCATATTTTGTGGTAAATTTAGTGGATTTTTAAATATGGCCATTTGCTAGTTTTATCTGGAGATCTGTTAATTTGGCAGAGGTGTAAACTATCTGGAAAATATATTTAAATTTGGTGGACTGCTAACTTTAGTAGCAGTTCCACTAAATTTGGTGGATTTTTTTGAAAAACCACACTCCCTCTTTGTTGCTCAAATGATTTTTGAAGACTAACTTTGAAAGCTCATAACTCGAGCTCCAAAACTCCAAATTTAGTGATGTTTTTTTATTTGGTCTAATTTTTTGTGCTCTATGCATTGATGAGGAAAGTTTCAAATTTTGGCACACAAATTTTCAGAAATTGTTGATTCTCAAAGAGGACAGGTCTTACCATTCTCATTTTGAGAAATTCAAAGTTGAATAACTTTTGCATACAACCTTGGATCAAGTACGTGATTTTTCATGTACTTCACATTGATGTTATTTATTCCATATGGTATTGTACCAAAATTATACTTTCAACACAGGCTCATTTATTGAAGATTTGTAAAAGCGTTGAAGTCCAAAAATCTATAACTACACTAAATATAAAGTGCCAAATCATTTTTCTCTGGGGGGTTCTTTGATTGAGTGAAGAAGGGGGGTCTCTTGTTGTCATTGTGCTTGTACATCTCTTCTACTTTGTGCTCTATTTTTCCTTCACTATGGGTACATTTAAGTTTCCATTGCTCATGCCATACAACTAGAATACATGACATCAAAATGCATGGAATTCCTTAATGCAACTAGGATATACACCTTATGTTGAGAAGAAGGTAATTGAACCCACAAATGATAAGGAAAAATTACTCTAGATGTTTGAACATACAAAATCTCTTGGTTGTCTAAGGAGTTTAGTTTCTCTTGATATAATGTTTCAAATTGAAGAATGTAAAGATTCACATGATGCATGGGAAAAATTAAAAACTTTATATGGTACAATTGATGAAGTTCATGGTTCTCAAATTGACAATGAACTAATAAGTCTTGATCCAAATTCTTTTGACAACATCCAAGATTATGTAAAAAAGGTCAATGACGTTAGAGCACAATGTAAATCATGTGTCTTAGAGAAGAAAGACATTCAACTTGTCTATAGCACTCTCAATAAACTTGGACCTAAATATGCAACTTTTTTTTCTAGAGCCTTCCACACTCATAGATTGGCAATGGGGTTTGCATTCACTACACCTTCTTTTGGTTCATTTTCTGAAATGTTGATTCAAGAACCAAGAAAGCTTCTTTCGATGGGTCTTCTTAAGCCTTTACACTTACAAGCTTTGATGGTTCTTCAACCCAAGGGTCAGAAAGAATCAGGGAAACCTGACAAATATAAAAGCAGTTCAAGAAGAAGTCACATAAAGATCATGCACAATCATCTTCTACAACAAAAGTTTACTCCAACTCCTCCTCTTGAAAGGGGAATTTTCAAAAGAAGGAAATGCCAACTTGTAGCTACTGCATGAAACTTGGTCATGAGGAACATTATTGTCATTAGAAGAAAATCAATGAGTTAAAACATCTTCTTAAAAAGAACATTAATCTACCTTTGTATGTTTCTCAACAATCCTCTACTCCTAAATCAGGTAAAGGGAAAGCAACTGCACTTGTTGCTATAATTGATTCTTCAAAATAGTGTATTTTTAACTTGAGTGCATCACATCACATGGGTTTTATTAAAGAATTGTTTTATTTGTTGGAGCCTTGCTATGTGCCCTACATTCTCATCAGGGATGATTCTCCAGTGGATGTAACTGGGAAGGGTTCAATTGATGCTAGAAATGGTACATTTGAAGATGTTCTTTGCATGCCTGATTTATCAGCCAATCTTATCTCCATCTACCAAATCAATTAGAATGGTAGAAAAGTTGAATTCACTCTAGATTCTGTCACTATTAGAAATATTGAAGATAATACAATCCTTGCAATTGGTAAGGCCAATCATGAATCTTGCTTGTATTCTTTCTCTCATTTTGTCCCTGATTCACAATCCACTGCATTGCTCACCCATTCAAATTATGTGAGAAAAATATGGCATGAGCGATTTGGCTATCTCAACTACCACTATCTTCAACAACTCAAAAAATAGAATATGGTCACAGTTCTTCCTTACATCAAATTTTTTGATGGTGTTTGTTCAGGTTGTTCCTTGGGAAAACATCTTGATTACAAGTTCGACAAAGGGAAGGCTTGGAGTGCTTCAAAAGTCCTTGAATTGGTTCATAGTGACTTGGCGGGTCCTTTTCCATCATTATCTTTAGTAAGGCTCATTATTTGCTCACCTTCATTCATAAATATCTAGATATACATGGGTCTACTTTCTTCAACATAAAGCAGAAGTATTTGATAGATTTCAAGAGTTTAAGGCTCATGCTGAGAAGCAATCTGGAAAATGTGTCAAAATTCTTCTAATCGATAATGGCCAAGAATATGTGAACCATTGATTTGAGTAATTTTGTACTCTTGAAGGGATTGATCTTCAACATATTGTTGCCTGCACACAAAAAAATGGTGTAGTTGAGAGGAAAAGTAGGTCCCTGAAAGAGATGGCTAGTTGCATGATCCATGCATGCTCCCTTGCACTTGCATATTGGGTAGAAGCTATCAACTATGCTTCTCACATTCAGAAAAGAGTTCCACATAAGGCATTAAAGGCAATCACTCCCTTTGAATCATGGTGTAGCAGGAAACTTGTTGTGAGGCACTTTAGAGTTTTTGGCTCCCCAGCATGGGCACATATTCCTTCAAAGAAGTGCAAGGCCTTGGAAACAAAGAGTTGGCCTTGCATCTTTTTTGGTTACCTTAATGGTGTCAAAGGATATCGGCTATTGGATCTTGAAACACCTGAGCTATTCATTGAGTGCAGTGTGCATTTTGAGGAAAGATCTTCTAGCTCATCCTCTAATCTTCCTTTCTCAATAGTAAAATTAGAGGATTCTGACATCGATGATTTTACTCAAGATTCCTCTAGTCGTTGAGTTGATCATGAGATTTCTTCTTCCTCTTCACAGAGTTTAGAATCTCCTCCTCCATCCCCTACCATGCCTCGTTGGGTTTGTCAAACACTTGAGGCTACAGGCGCTCATGTTGGGGATCCTTTCAATATTAGAAAAACTTAATCACAACATCATGACATTCCACATTCCTACATCTCCGCGACTTTAGATCCACAATCATTTCGTGAAGCTTCTAGTGTTGTTGAGTGGGATTCGACAATGGAGGAAGAGTATAACTCTTTAAAGCAAAATAAAGCATAGGATCTTGTTCCACTTCCTAAGGGAAGAAAAATGGTTCAATGTAAGTGGATCTATTGAACCAAATTTGCAGTGGATGGATCAGTTGACAAATATAAAGCATGGCTTGTGGCCAAAGGTTTCTCTCAATTACAAGGTATTGACTACATTGATACCTTTGCCCATGTTACCAAAATGAACTCCATTCACTTGCTACTTTCTATTTCTGCAACTCATGGTTGGGTTGTACATCAAATGGACGTGAAGAGTGCATTTCTTCATAGACATCTAATTGAAGAAAATTACATGGAGCAGCCACAAGGATTCATTCAATATTCTTCACTAGTTTACAAACTAAGTCTCTCTATGGCCTCAAACAGGCTCCACGAGCTTGGTATGCCAAAATGGACTCCTTTCTTCTCTCCATTAGGTTCTCTAGATGCTACCTAGATCTGAATGTCTACATCTTGCGGTAGGAGGATGCTCTCCTCTTTTTGGCTCTCTATGTTGATGACTTAATTGTCACTGGGAGCACTTCATCCATCACTATGACTATCGAGACTCCTTTGCATGAAAATTTTTCCATGACTACATTGGGGCTCTTGCACTACTTTCTTGATATCAAGATCACTCAAACCTCTTCTGGGATCTCTCTTACATAGTTCAAGTATCCTCTTGATCTTTTTTCACATTTTCATATGACTGATTGTAAGCTTGTACCAACTCCCTTTCTGTTTGGGGTTAAGCTTGAGGTGAAATGTTCCACACCATAGTGGATGCTACCTTGTATCATCAACTTGTTGGTAGCCTCATATACTTGAATCATACTTGCCTCGACATTTCATTTGCAGTTGGCATTATTTCATGCTTCATGATGGAACCCCACGAGCTTCATTAGAAAGATTGCAAATGCATCTTGCACTATATCCAAGGCACTCATAGGTATGGGATTCACTATGCAACAGGAACAAGATCAAACTTACTTGGATACACAAATTCTAATTGGGTTGGTGATATTGATGATTGCAAGTCCACCTCTAGTTACAATTTTCACTATGGTTCTAGTCCTATTTGTTGGCAAAGAAAGAAGCAGCATGCCATTGCTCTTTCTTCAACTGAGGTTGAGTATTAGGGGGTTGTTAATGCTTCCACTGAGGCTATTTTGATTCAAAATATCCTCAATGAACTTGGCATCATCTTTCAGAAGCTATCAATCATCTATTGTGACAACTAGAGCATCATCCAAATATCGAAGAACTTGGTCCATCATCAATGAACAAAACATGCATTGAGATCCATATGCATTTTCTCTAGGAGGTGATTAAGGAGCAGGTCACTGATTAGCACTACTTTCCTATAACAGATCAGGTTGTAGATATTTTCACAAAACCCTTCACTGAGAGAAAGTATGTTCATCTTCGATCTCTCTTGAGGTTGTGGGACATCTCTTCTGCAGGATCACTTAGAACTTCTTCATTCAACCTCGCATGGGAGGGAGTTTTTTCCCATTGGGTTTTCTCCTACTTTTAGTATTTGAGAGGTTATTATGTATCTAGGTACCTCATTAGGCCTAGTATCTAAGACCGATATTTGAATCTTTGCATTGTATACTTCTCCCTAAGTTGCACTTAAGGGGGGTGTTAGTGTGAAAGGGCTACTTTATCTAACTAGTTCATTTCCTAGCTAGTTCACTTAGGTCCTCTTCACACTAGATTAACTTTACATAGGGATAAGGTTGTTGAGCTTTAATGAATTGAGTTGTCACACCTCATAGGATGACAACACTTGTCATAATCTAGTTACACCCTATCTCTCCCCTTGGCCTATATAACCAAGGCATTTCCTTTGTAATCTAAATTCTTGAGATCATAGAAGCTTTGCATTCTCTTTAGAGGACTATAGTTTATTCTTTCTCATCTATTATTTATGTATTTTCTTTCCTTCAATCATTTACATCTTGGGTAGGCTATTTAGAAAAATATAACAGTGACCATCTACCCCTAAATTAGCTAAACAATCAGTGTCAACATTAGCTTCTCTATACACATGGGAGACTGAATAGTTGTTAAATTGATTAAAATTTTCTAGTACCTTATCCACAATAACATTCAATTTTTAATTTTCAATTTCCATTATTATAAACACATTGAAAACTATATGAGTCACCTTCAACTTCAAGCTTTTTGATCTTCAACTCCTAACATAGTTGTAGGTCTTCCACAAGAACTTGGAATTCTACCATATTATTGGTTCCTATTGGAAGATATTTTGAGATTTTTCCCACGACTCTTCCAGCCCAATCTCAAATAATACAACCAGCCCAAAAGTGCCAAAATTTCCCCTTAACGCACCATCAAATTTTAATTTATACTACCCTTCAAAGGAGGAGTCTAGGAAGCAACATCTCTTTTAGTTTGAGACCTCCTCCCCTCTTTTCCTATCGATCAAGATCTTAGAACAAACCAAGTATACCTCATTTTCACATCCTAATCTGTGAAAGGTTGATTATGAGGGTTTGCACTACCAATATATTATTACTTAATTCAACAATGGTGGTTTTGAGTTTGTTAAGGAAGGAAGGTCAATCTCTTTCCTTTGGAATATTCTCCTATTGTACTCCTTCCATAGTTCCCACACCAAAATTGAGGGACTAATTATCCATAGGTTTGCAAATACATCATTCTTCTTTAAAATGGCCAAGACTTGAATAAGTTAAGTATGTCATTTGACAATGCGTTGACCCATCCTAGTTTAGCACACAACCACTACCAACACTCCTGAGCATAAGGGCATTGTAGAAATAATGGTTCACTTTATCTTCATTATTCTTGCATAGAACACACCTTTTTGGGCCCTAATATCCCAACTTAGAAAATTTGTTTGTTATTAACACTTTATTCTGTAGTGCTACCCATACAAACATGTCATCTTTTTGGAAAATAGAGTTTATGCCAGTAAAGATGCAAAGGAAGAGATGAAATAGGTTCATGCTTGACCAAGGTTAGATAGTCATATTTTTTGTTGTATTGCCTAGATATTGAACTAGCCCATACCAATTTGTCCTTTCCTTCCCGAACAATAATTAGCTTGTTATTGAGTATGGCTTGCAGTTGCATTACCTTATTTTTTGGTAAACCCATCAAACCCAAAAATTTCATTGCAAGGTTGGGATTCAATCCTTGATACAGACCTACATATATAGTCTCTAACCATTGTGACCCAAGCTTAGGTTAAATTTCCCTTCATTTTCCCTATATCTATTAAATTATCCACGCATGGGAAACCACCTCATGAATCTTCCCAAAAAAGGGAAAAATTCTTCTCATAAACATCCCAGGTCAAATGATTAGTTATGAGAGGTCTACAATCCTTCATGACTTGTTCTACATCCTTGACCCTTGAGGAAAACTTGATTGTTTTATTATACTATTTTCATCATTATTATTTAGTTACTTGTTTTGTAGAATCCTTGCCCATTTTGCATCCTTATTTGTATGCATTTTCTAGATTAGCTTTGCTCCTAATGCCTTATTCTTCATAAGGAGATCTTTCAGACCAACACCCCCCATTGCTTTGGTCTTTCAAATCTTCTCCTAGGCTACCAAAGGTATCTTCTGCTTTGTGGTCCCTTTCCAAAAGAATCTTCTCATTCTTTGATTTAATGCATGAAACTTCCCAACAGGCAAGGAAAGGAAAGGAATTAGATAGATAGGAATCATAGAGATCACAACCCTTAGCATAGTTACATTGTCAGCCCAAGACAACCACTTCCCTTTCCAAGCGATCAGCTTGTTTTTATTTTGAGTTCAAGAGGATCCCATAGTTTTCCATTTCTCAAACTAATAGCTAATGGAAGACAAAGATGCATGTAGGGAAACTCACCTTTCTTGAAGTTGAGAATTCTAAGTATTTCTTGTTCTTTCTAGGGATTCATGTGGAAGAAGTATATTTCAGGTTTGACTATGCTCACTACTTGACCAAAGGAAAAAGGAGTATATGTCTAATATCTCTTTCAACTGTTGAATCTCCCTGTGTTTGGTTGAACCAAATAACATTGCTATCAACAAATTGTTGGTGAGTGATGTTGGGAATGTTGTTGGTCACCTAAACACCTTCCAAGCTTCCATTAATCGTTGTAATTGTTAGCGCCCTACCTAAAGCCTCAACCATGATGACAAATAAAAAAGGGGAGAGTGGGTCACCTTGTCTTATTCCTCTAGATGATTGAAGTATCCTTCAGGGGTGCCATTAAATATGATTGAGTATTTGGGATTTGGCTATACAATTGATTATCCAACCTACCCAACTTTTGTTGAAGCTAAAGGCCACCATAACTTTGCATAAGAAACACTACTCCACCCTGTCATATGCTTTTTTGATGTCTAATTTTATCATCATAATTTTCTTTTTTTTGTATAGAATGAATTGCCTTAGAAAATTATCACTCCTTCCAAAATTGACCTTCCTAGAACAAAAATAGTTTGTTCATCTGAGATAATTTTAGGGAGAATACTCATTTGCAGTGGCTTTAGACATTATTTTGTAAATGATTTTTTATAGGGCGATAAGACAAAATTCATCAAGACTGCTTGGATTTTCTTTTTTTAAAATATGAGCAATGAATGTGTTGTTAATTTCTTTCAAAACCATATCTGAGCTTCTTAAATTTTTTATGAAAACCACCACCTCTTTTCCTACAATGTCTCAACAGCTCTAAAAGAAACTAGTTAGGATTCCATCAGGGCTAGGCACCTTGTCTGGGTGAAGCTAAAAGACAACAATTCTAATTTCTTCCTTTGAGAATTTCTCCTTTAACTTCTTATTTTGAGTTTCATTAACCATATGTGGAATACCTTGAAAAAGATTTTGAGTTTTTAGGTTCTAGATCCTTCTAAGTTGTTGAGAAGATTACAAAAATAAGATACACTCTCCTTAGTAATCTCCTTAGGATTCTATGTAACTTCCCCATTTCCTTTTCTAATTTTTGTAATAGAGTTGATGTCTCTATGAGCTTTTGTCACATTATTGAAATACCTTGTGTTATTGTCTCCTTGGTCCAATTTTCTTTGGATTCTTTTCTCTAGTATGTTTCCTCTTTTGCTAGTATATCCTCTAGCATCTTAAAAATCCTTTTTCCTTGATGTAATCTTCCCTTTCCATGTCGTTATCCAAATCTTTTCGTTTAACATTTCCATCTCTTTTTCTAGCTAGTTCTTTGTTTCAAAAATGATTTTGAAATGTTCTTTATTCCATTCCTTTAGCTATTGTTTTACCAATCTTAATTTTTTTTATTCACAAAATATCTTGGTTCACATGGGTTTCGCTTCGCTCCACCAATGTTCCACTAATTTGTGAAAGCCTTGATCCCTTAGCCACATGTTTTCGAATTTGAATAAGCATCTAGTTAGTTTTTCATCCCCCAGTACCTCAATTTGAATGGGGAAATGATCTAAGCCTATTTGAGTCCAACAATACTTCCTTCTAATGAGAATGGAATGAGGCCAGATCACCTTTCAACAAAAATTGTCTTATTTTTCAACTATATTACTAAAGTCAAGTCTTCTATTTTTCCATGTATGCATTTCATTTGCCATTTGGATTTCCATTAATTGGTTGTTTCCTACAAATTCCTCAAATTCTAGTTGTAATTGGTATTTCCTTTGCACTCCCCCCTTTTCTCATAACTATGGAGTATGGCATGGAAGTCTCCCTCAAAATGAATGTTTCCATTGGAGCAGAAGTTAATAAAGTTTCAATCTCCCCCCAAGTCTCTTACTTTTTAATGGAGGTGGAAGGACCATACACATTTATTAAAATAAATTGAAGGCTAGAGTGGAGACTTCTTACCTTAGTTGCAATCCAGTACTTGCTAGTAGCCATTTGATCCACATATGTTAATTGTGGTTTCCACAGAGTTAGAAGATCATCATATGCACCTTCTGATGCAAACACTTCAACATTCCAAAGTCTACACTTCTTCTTAAACATCTCAACTTCGATAAGCTTCATCGTAGACTCCTATATTAGAAAAATTTCTACCACAAAAGTATCCATACAATGCCTTGTTAGGCATGTTTAAGCCCCTAACATTCCATGATAGAACTTTCATTGCTCCCTGATGTTTAAGCCCTTAACATTCCACGATAGAAATTTCATTGCTCCCTGAGAAGGGTAACACCCTTCCCAAACCTAAGCAACCTAGTGATCTTAACCTATCCTTTCGCATCTCCATCCAATTGTCTCTTTTCCTAATTTATTTTTCTCCCTTTTTTCTTCCCTTAACCACAATCCGACAAATGTTTGGAAAAATCTCTTTGTTTTACCTTTAGTTTTTCCTCCCCTTGTTGGACTAGGCACCAAGTTCACAAACTCTTTTTGGCCTTCTAGATTGGGGTGCAATCCCTCTATTCAAACTTCCCCTTCCTCCAATATGTCATCCAACTCTGTTGAAACTTTTGTCTTCTCCCTGTTTGTATTGATTACTAGGTCAAATAATCCCAGCTCCTCTCCCATAGCCTCAAATAACCCGGTCAATTCACAACTAAACTCCAATATAGCTTATGTTTCGCTTAGGTCCTACAAATCAACCTCTTCCCCTCCAAATGCAATATGATCCTTGATCATTCCATCCTCACCATACTCTAGGTTCCCTTCACTATTCTCCTGATTTCTATTCCTTTTGTTAAGTTAGGTAATGAGGAAGGGAACACTCTCTTAAATCCTTGGTCTAACTTTCCTTCCCCATTCAGAGTGATCAAAGTACACCTTAACTCTTCTTTTCCAAATGCGACGATCCTTTCTTCTGGATTGTTTGGAGGACTGGCATCAATGGCATCCACTCTCTTCAATTTTTTTAAAAATGGAAAGAGCTCATACTCGACCTTTTGGAACCAGCGACCAACATCCATGATTATTTTTAATTCTTCCCATCTTGTGCTTCTAGGGTTTAGTTTTACACAAATCTTTGTGCATATATTTTGTTCTCCTTGAAGCAAGTTTTGTTCTTCACAAATGAAGGTGCCTAGTTCATTGCCAATCATTTCTAAGGTGTCCTTATTCCAATATTCCATGGGTAGATTATACAACTTGATCCAAGCATTAATTTTCTCCATCTAGTGATTTATCGAGTCAAAATTAGGTTCCCAATCCTTTAGGTAAAAGCTTATCCTATCAAGCAAAAGCAATCTTTCTCCCATTATGGATTGTTTGAGGTTTTCAAAGGCGCACTCAATTGGATGGTAGTTGTTAGGTATTGGTTTGATTCTCACATCTTTGCCCCATCTATCTATCCACCAAGATATAACCTTGATTTTCGATAGGCCTCTGCCACACCATTTTGTGAAAAAAAGGCTTTTTAAGGTGGTTACTTGCTTCGAGCACGTTCGCATTAGGGATAACCATGGCTTTGCTAAGCCTCTCCTTTTTGTATCCAATTGATCTCTGAGGGTTTGTGTCTAGTAACATATTCTAGTTTCCCTTTTGTAGATGTTCTTTGCTTGGTTTTGGAATGCCTTTAAAATTCGCCGCCTAGTTCCACTTTTCCTTATGACCTAGACAAATTGCATTTGTACATGTGGCCCAATGTGGATTTGCACTTTTTGAGGAACCATATTGTTGTGACTCTTTGTGAGATCAAGGGATCTTCAAATTCTATCACGAGGATATTCAAATTTTGTTAGAGCTTTCCCAACTTGATCCACTATGGGTTGAAATGTTAATCAATATCTTGTCGAAGCTTACCTCTGATGCCCATACTGATTTCCAACATAGTTATTTCCAAAATGATGTATGCTTTGATGAGTCTCCCATGCCCTTCCTTTAAATGCACCCTTCCTTTGCTCTTCAAATCTCCATCCTTTATTTCGACCCGTAACCATCTTTTGCCAATTCTCCTCCTTATTCGTAACCCCAACATTTGTATATTGTTCATTAGGGTTTTCTTTCCTCCAACTTGGAAAAGGTCTAACATCCTTCGATGATTCCCCCCATCCTTTTCCACAACTTTCCCTAGTCTTTGCCAATACTACTACTAGTGATTCCTCCATCGCTTTGCCTCAACTTTGTCTGCCCATGTCCCTATTCTTTCACTCCTTCGTGCCATTTTTTTTCTTAAATAGAAATATAGACTTGAGATCTTTTACTATTGGGTAAAAGCACAAAATTGTGTCACATTTTATAAAGGAAATGGCCAATGCTAATCCAACTTTTAAACTTGAATCACTAAAATGTGGCATATATGTTTTGAATTTTGAAATGATGTAAAGTAGTAAAATATCTATTTTTTGTATATTTTATGTTTGTATTTTAAAAAAAATAAAAAAATTATTTTAAACTAGTTTTTAATAAATTAACACTATAATTTAGTTGTTGATAAAATGCTGAAAAAATGAAGTTGCATGGGACGTCAAACTTTTTATAGTAAATTTTATTTTTTCTCATTCAATTTTTTTTGTGTATTTATAACTTGAAATTTTAGTGCATGGATATATTTTTTCCCAATTTTGATAAATATATATTTTTAAATAAATATTAAAATGTGCGTGAATAAAAAAATAGTTGTTTTCATCGGATGTCAACTTTCATATTAAATATTTATCTAAAATGTAAAAAAAATTATACCATCTTGAAATAGATTCTTTTATCTAAAGCATCATATTTTTTTCTATTTTTTTAATAAGTTTTAGTATTTTTCCTTGGCATAATAATCAACCTAATATTTTGGGCTGATAACCTACTTTTAGTAAAATATATATATATATATATATATATATATATATATATATATATAAACTATTAAAATAAATATACTTTTGAAAACTACACTTATGGAGCTACAAAAGGATATTTTTATATTTTTAAAAAAATGTTATTTACATTAGCAAAAGTTATTGAAACTTCAAGTTTTTCAAATAATTTTATTTTTTTGGTAAATTGGACTCAAAGTGGTGCTCCATATATTTTTAGCCAACAATTTTAGTTGAAAAAGTTGTGGAAGTATCTAACTTAGCTAGAATGAATCTTACTAGGTCATATGTTTGACCAAAATTGATTTTTAGTTAGAAATACTTAAATTTAGTTGTGCTAATAAGTTGGTGAAAGTGTAACACAACTTTGTGCTTTTACCCTATTCATAACACACATTTCTTTTCCACTATAATACATGATCTATAGTTTAATTATTTTTTATTGCTTTACAATTATTCTTTTTATTCTTTTTTTATTTTATAGACAACAAATTTAATAAATTACATACATTTTGTATCATTTTTCATATTAATAAAAAAATGAACTATAAAAAAATTATTTATATCTAACAAAATTAAAAAATTATCAACATACCTATTAAACTTATGATCCAATTACTAATTATATATTATATCAAACTTATTATTATTAATTCCCAATAATGAAAGCCCTCTTCATGATATATGGTCAACATCAAATGTGTGCAAAATTCAATCTATGAGAGAGGAAATGAATCTGCAATTATTAAATAATAGAAAGCTTTCAAGGTAGTAATGTGGAGAAGAAGAAAAGGGGAAATGATTGGAACTAAAAGAAACTATAGTTGGTATGGGTTTTCCACAATCCATGAGTTAAGAATTGTGTGCTTCTAATTTAAACTATGTATTCTTTTTTAGCTTGATGTTTCGGATCACACTCAGTGATCCATCACTGATGATAGATCACTAGTGTGATCCGAAACATAAGCTAAAAAAGAATACATAGTTTAAATTAGAAGCACACAATTCTAAAATAAACTTCCTAAATTACCTTGTCTTATGACTTTCCCATTGTGATTCTCATGGCATCCATGTGACCACAAGAAAAACAAACACCCTAATATAAAGTTTAAATGAGAATTTTTAAAGAACATATAAATGATGTGTAAATAGAATAGCTAAATGATAAATTAAAAATCAATTTATATTTTTAAAAATGACTAGTACATTGAAGAACAGTAGAAAAAAGAGAAATCAGAGTAAGAGATGATATCTCTAGCCATATATATTTATAAATGTAATTGTGTGAAAAAAAAATTACATAAATATTTTGGAATCATATTCCATGACCCATCATGGAAATGAAAAGAACACATAACTCGTACAGTTATCTTTATCATCTTCCTGCCAGGCATGATAAACTAATCTGGTGAATGGGTCACAAAAATTGTACAAAACGCCTTTGATATTTGTCAGACTAAATGGCCAGCACATCCTTGTACTATTTTGACCGTTGATGACAACAAACCAGAGGGAAATAAGAATATGGACATAAAAACTTCCCAATCGAAAAATTGCCATTCAATCTAATTCTCATGTTGCTGCTCTACCTCTCATTATTCATAGAACTAAATTCATGCCACTACACCTACGTATCTTACCCACTGCCCACTTTCCTTCACTTAAAGATAAATTGTGAAGAAAAATAAATTCTGCAATGGGTATATTTATCTACACAGGAAAAGACAAATAAAAAGTTTCTGCTATCAATTAAGGAGACATTGATTCTCCATCCCTGCAACTTCTGATATTAATTTCAATGTCAGATTTTCCAGAGGATACCAAGTCACAGCACTGCCTCCTCGGAGCCTGTAAACACAACAGCAAAAATAGAGGAAGTTATTGAAGATTTTAGGTTCCCACAGTCCATAATGTTTGAATTAATAGAGGACCGGTCAAAGAAACAGAGAACATCCCCGTTCGTTTGCAGGTCACATTTATGATGACCTATCAGTGGGATATTTAGGTCACACTTATTGACCCACCCATCATCAAGACCTTTTAGATCATTGGTGATTTCCTGGTCCATCATCAGGACGACTAGGCATGAACTGGGTCTTCCAGACTAATGTGACCCAGAACAAGAATGTTCTAAAAATAAAAAATTCCAAAACTTTATGTGAAATAAAATAAAAAAATGAGATATTTGGATTTACCTTTGTCCAATAAGCACTCATTTTCTGGGAAACAATTCTAACCCTCTTTATGTCGTCGGGATTATTAACAGTGGAGTTACATCTGCTCTCTCCTAGCGCGGTCTGACTAGTATAGCTGCTAACAATTTCTGTGGAATTGGAATCAGTCATGGTCTTCATATACAAAACGCTGGGATTTTGGCATGGGTTTTGCGCGAGTGGGCGCGTATTAAACACAAAGGGGAAGCGCGCCCAACCTGTCCACATCCGGAAGGTTTCCAGCGGATATTCCAGAAGGCGCGGGAGCAGTATCTGACCGTATATATGCACGCTGTATCCCCAAGAGACAGACAACGTCCAGTTCCTTCTTCTGTCATAACAAATGCTCTGCTGCACAACACGATCCGGATCGGCCCTCACCGCCTTCATCAAATGCCGCAGCGCCTCCACCCGCGTCATGTTTGGAAACAGCGGCGCCACCACATCCAGATGGTGGAGGGAAACTAACGGTGTTAAAGGATGCGCCGCCAAAATACCCAACAAGTTGCCGCGGAGATCCACCTGGTATAGACAGATTGAAAGAATAAATGAAAAACACTTAAAATATGCATTTTCAGAGTTAACTGCGTTTAACATATATAAATTAGAGAAAATATGATACCTGAAAATGTTATTATTTTACTCTTACTTGTCCAGTTGTTTCAGAATAAATAGAGAGTCTTAATAAAGATTATGAACCATTCAACTATAACTAATTATAATAATATGGGTTTAAGGTGTCATATTGATGGATAGTTGTTGAGTACTTGTCAGTTGGAGATTGCATTTTCAGGGTTTCTCTTACTCTACTGGACTCTATCAAGAAGAGAGGGTTATAATGGCTGTTAATCAGAATAAGAAACAGGATTATGGTGGCCGCTGATCAGAACTAGAAATCTAGTAAACTGCGATTTTGGATGAAGCAATGTCAATGTTAAGTGTCAGAATTGAACTCTTGATCTAAGTGAAGATAATGAACCAATTTCCTATATAACAAAAATATAGTAAGATGGTTCTAAATGTTTAGCAACTAATAATTAATCTCAAATCTGTCATGGTTATATAGTTTAATTTCTTTTTTAATATTTTTTTTTAATTACATCCGAGAGGCATTGACATCTAACAATCTGTGTAAAGTTTTTGAAGCTGTATTTAGAATGACAGCAGGTGGAAGTCGTGCAACTAGAGTAGATTTGATGAAACAAAAAAATCAAATAGAAGAGATTTGATGAAACAAAAAGAACAAATAAATAAATAAATAATAAAAATAATTCAAATATTTGCATAAACTAAAAAACAAACTTATTGAGAACAAATAAATAATAAAAAATAATTCAAATATTCGCATAAACTAAAAAAAAAGAGTAAATAAATAATATTTTTTGATAGTGGCATCCAACAATCTGTGTAAAGTTTTTGAAGTTGTATTTAAAATGACATGGAGGTGGAAGTGCAATTCCAGTAGATTTGATGAAACAAAAAAAATCAAATAAAAAAGATTTGATGAAAAAAAATTCAAATAAAAGAGATTTGAAAAAACAAAAAAATCAAATAAAAGAGATTTGATGAAAAAAAAAATCAAATCAAAGAGATTTGATGGAACAAAAAATCAAATACATAAATAAATAATAAAAATAATTCAAATATTTGTATAAATTGAAAGAAGAAATAAATAAATAAATAATATTTTTGATAACTCTTGTGTATTTTATATATATTAACATTAAAAAAATAGTTTAACAATTGAATAGAACCTACTTAAACTGATCTATTAGACTAAGTGGATTGAGTCAAGAGGAACAACTTTTAAACCCAAAATAATATCAAGATAAATATTTTGATATTTTTGATCACGAAAGACAAATTCATGTGAAAGACAACTCATAAAGATTCATAAAGATGGATCTAACACTCTAGATTAGACACTTGTGAAAAACTATTTAGGAAATATGGACTATATGGACTATAAAGATGTACTCCAATCACTCTAGATTAGACAGTTCATGAAATATGGACAATATGGACTATAAAGATGTACTCCAATCAACTCTAGATTAGATAGTTCAATCCTTAAAAATCTATCATATAATCAAGGTTAATACAGTGGTCGAAACTTTTAGCTCCTTTGTAAAGTAGCCTAAATCATACCGCCCGTGAACAAAATTGTCCTGAAGTAGCCTAAGGTATGCCGCCCGTGAGCAGATTGCCCCTCACGTACGGAATTCTTTAGTGTATTATGCGTGTACAGTAACTTTACGGGAAGGACAGTTCTAATTTGAAGGCTTACAACGTGGTCCCTTCGAACTGCTGCTAAGAAATTTTAGGAGCAGTTCGCATAACGATGGGCTCAGTTTTGATGACTAAAATTATTCCGGGCTATAATCTGCTCCTGTTTTTTATGCAATGGCGGTCACATGCAGCCTTTAAAGCAAAGATTCAGCTCAACTTTTTAAACCCCGGAGGTTCTATGCAACTTTAAGACCAAACGCATGGAAAATCTTGGAAAGATCTTTTAGTCAAATGGCCATCTCCATCTGGCCACTTTTCAAAAAAAATCTGCTCCTGAGAATTTAAAAGCCCTAAAAATTTGTGTCAGACACCACAAAATCTTATGTTTTGTGGGACCCATTTGCTCCCTACGGACCATAAAGACTTTTGTGTTTCCCGCACGCCCTCGGAAAAACTTTCTCAGAACTAATTGCGTACCGAAATGCTATTGCGCGATTGGAACTTGGAAATACTAAAAAAAAATTGATACAGGCGAATCACCGCCCAATCTCAGCAAACCAATGCCGTTCAATTCCAGAAAACACTACTAAACTTAAAATACAAAAAGTCTTGCATACAATTAACAAATTTTACTTGAAAAATGGAGTAAGGATCTTAAACGATATGAAAAAAAATTTACTTGAAAAATAGAGTAGGATCTTAAATGTTTATGAAAAATGGAGGAGGATCTTAAATGTTATGAAAAATGAAATAGGATCTGAAATGTTGATGAAAAAGTTTGTTTACATAATCAATTTCGGATAAACAGTCGCGAAATTTCATGTATTTAAATTCTACCTGGTGAAAACCGGGTTCTTTCGTGAGAGGCACCCCGAGCTCCGCCAAACAGGCGTGCACCCGCTGATCGCTGCCGTACAATCTCGAATATCTGTCCAGGCAGTCATCTTGAATTCTGGCCAGCGCTTTCGCCAGCGGGTAACTTATCGCAAATCCTCCTCCACCATACGCCATTCCGAAAGAATGCACCGCGTTCTGCTCTGCGCCCTCCGAATTGCTGCCAATATAATAATACTGATTATGATCATATTTACCTAAAACCTTAACAAGATTCTCCGTTAAAAACACCGTATCATCATCTCCCATGACGAACCACCGGACATTCGGCAACCCCAACCGGAATGTCTCTGACACAATTCGCGAAATCCGAATCGCAGAACGATATCCGTTAGGGTGAGTAAACTTGAAGCGCGAAGTGTCCTCTGAGATTTTAAATGGAGGCGAACTAGCCGGCCACCGTTCGGACGTCGCCCGGTCGAGCCACACAAATCCCCTGTTTTTTCCCTGCTGCCACCACAGATCAACAAACTCTTTCCGCCATTTCCACTTATCAGCAGAAGCCGCTATGCCGAACACAATATGCTCCAGACCAGTAGCAGTTCCACTCACAGCCCTTCCAGACGACCTTATTGTCTGTGTTGAAGCAAATTTACTGGCTCCCTGGCTACCAACGAAGAGAGCCGCCCAGCAGTCAGAGGACTGCCAACAGGGATGCGTAGAAAGCACCAGAAAAAGCACATAGAAACCCCACCCGAGCGCCACCGCTCCGCTGCCCTTCCAGCACAATTGCCTCATCATTTCACACACATTTGTTCTCGCCCTCGGGCTTTCCTCCTGATCTCCTTTCCTCTGCATACTGAAAATCCTATCAAACACAACAATTCAGCCCATCTAAACCCCCCAAAACCAGGGTTCTAACTCCCAACAAACCTTAATACCCCAAAACACAAAGGCCGCCACGGCCGGCGCAACCAGAATATAAATTGCGGAAATTTCTAGTGCTTTTACTTATTTCCCCTAAATTGCATCGCTTCCCAGCCGGCCATAATTATCCACCTCTACAAAACGCCAAATTCCGCTATTCAAGATTGGCTGGATATGAAATCTGAAACAAATATTCTCCACCCAAAATCTTTATTTGGCGGTAACAACCTCAGAGCTAAAATAACATTTTGCTCCGCATGTTCCGTCGAATCGAGTCTCTGTAATGGCAGCCATATAATACATTCACGACACGTGTGGAGGCAAATTTTTCTTCTACCACTGGAAACACGGCAAATCGGCAGACCCGCTCCCTTGGTCAAGGAACTGTTTGTGTTCAGATCGAAAGGTTTTACGAAGACAAATGTCGCAGAAACCGTCTAATCTACTGACACGTGACCGCACAAATTACAGTCAAGCACCAAATCCTCGTCCACCACGCCGGCCATTTTTGAATTAGTCAAGCTCTGTGTTGACTTGCTAACATCAAATTCTTACCATTTATGCCTTCCAAAGTTCCAAATGACTGGTTTGAGTTAATATAATCAAATTAACATAGTCAATTCAATGGCACCTCCGTATTGCTTATCAATTTGGCCTCATTTTCTCTAATTTGGGGACCTGGCCCAGACGCTGTCCATTTTTTTCTTCTTTATTGTTTTTTCGGTGTTGCTCAGATTTTTGGTGGGTCCCTCGGCCCATTAGGTTTTTATTTTTGTTGGCTCTTTTTTTAAATATCCAAAACATTGTTTTCATATTGTAAGGGTCTGCGGTTTTAGCCTTTGTTGTGGACTCACCTAGACCCGTTCGTCTACATTTAATTATTGTGTGCAAGTCTTAAAGTCCTGTTGAAGTTGTCAAATTTCTTGACTACTTTAATTTTATATGTTCTAAGGATTTAAATTTATTATAAATTTTATTTTTCTCTGTTTTAGGTAAAATTTGTTCTAAGGAGTGAAATTTATTATAAATTTTATTTTTCTCTGTTTTAGGTAAAATTTGTAGGTATGGACAATAATTTAGTTGTAAATTATGGGAGTAGTTTTACTTTCTAAATTTTTTAATTCAAATTAAATTATAGTTTAAGTAGACCTTTTTCTAACTAGTCATTGAATGTAAATTGGTATATATAAAATAATATATATAAAAATGTCAGGAGATATTCTTCTTGAGGCGTCTATTTTATTTAATCAATTACTCACATAAAAGCGCAATAGACGCCTGGAGAAGGATATCTCTCGGTGTTTTTATATATATTATTAATAAATAATATATATATGCTAGTAACATTCGTAGCACGACATGGAAGACAAAATTATTAAAGTTAGGGTTAGGGGTTAGGGTTAGGGTTATAATTACAATTAGAGATAGAATTAAAATTTAGGTTGGGCTTATCATCACAATTAGGGTTAGGGTTAGGATTAAAGATAATATTGGGATTAAGGATAGGGTTACAATTATGGTTAGGGTTAGAGATAGAATTAGGGTTAGTATTGGGGTTAGTGTTAGGGTTAGAGATTAGGGTTAGGGTTAAGGTTAGGGTAAGTGTTATAAATTAGGGGTTAGAGTTAGGATTAAGATTAAGAGTAGGATTAGGGTAAGGGTTAGGATTAAAGATAGAATTAGTGTTAAGGTCAGGGTTAGGATTATGGTTAGGGTTAAGATTAAGGATATGGTTAGGGTTAGGATTAGACATTGAATTAGGATTAGGGTTAGAGTTAGAATTAGTATTAATGTTAGGGGTAGGGTTAAACATAGAATGAGGAGTAGGGTGGGGTTAGTGCTAGTATTAGGATTTATGTTAGGGTTAGGGTTATGGTTGGAGATATAATTAGGATTAGGGTTGGTGGTAGCATTTGCATTAGGGTTGTGGTTAGTGTTAGTGTTAAGATTAGGGTTAGGTTTATGTTTAGGGTTAGGGTTATGATTATGGTTAGGATTAAGATTAGTTTGATGATTATGGTAAGGGTTGCAATTAGGGATAGGGATAGGGTTAGGGCTAGAATTTGGGTTAAGATTAACATTCGATTTAGGATTACAATTATGGTTAGTGTTAGGATTACACTTAGGGTTAAGATTAGGGTTTGGATTATAATTAGAGATAGATTAGGGTTAGGTTTAGGGTTAGGGTTAGGTTTAATGTTAAGATTAGGGTTATAGTTAGATATTAAATTATTGTTAGGTTTAGGGTTTAGATTATGGTTAGGGTTAAGGTTAGGTTAAGGGTTAGGGTTAGCCTCATTAGGAATATGGTTATGGTTAGGGTTATATTTAAGGTTAATATTAAGATTTTTTTTACAATTAGATATAGAACCCTAACCCTAACCCTAATTATAATCGTAATTGATCATTGGCCCTAATTGAACCCTAACTTTAACTGTAAGCCTAACCCTAACCATAACCCTATCTCTAACCCTAACTGAATTGTAATCCTAATCCTAACTATAAGTGATCCCTAACTGTATTTGAACATTAATATATCCTAAACCTAATTGAATTATTTCCCTAATTATACCTTAACTTTGATTGAACCTTAATTGAACCCTAATCATAAACTCGGTCCTTAGCAAACCCTAACACAAAATGAGTTCACAAGTTATTAAACTCTAACCCTAACCATAATTAAGCACTAACCATAATTGGACTCTAAAAATATTCCTAATTACTCTAACCCTAATTTAACCTTAACCCAGAGCCCTAATCCTAATTGAATTCAAACCCTAACTTTGAACACTATTTTAATGCTAACTATAACACTAACACTTATGTTGATTGAATCCTAACTATAACCCTAACTCTAATTGAATCTTAACCCTAATTGATCCTCAATCCTAATCCTTTAATCATAACACTAATTCAAGCCTCATTGTAGCACTAATTAATGCCTAACCCTAATTGAACACTAATTTACAAGAACCCTAATTAAATCCTAACCCTATTTATACCCTGACCCTAATTGAACCTAGATTAAAATGTAACCCTAATCCTAATCCTAACTCTGATCCTAATTGAACTATAATCCTAATCCTAACTTTAATGGATGGTTAGCCTATTTGAACACTAATTTAACCTAATCCTAATTAAATTCTAACAACAATTATACCTTAACCCTAACCGTAAACCTAATTGGACTCTAACCATAATTATACCCTAACCCTATCCCTAACTATATTCCTAACCCTAATTAGATTCTAACTATAATCCTAATTTTAAATTCTAACCTTAATTGGACCCTAATCCTAAGCCTAATTGAACTCTAACCCTAACTTTTAATACTAATTTAATCTTAACCCTAACATTAACCCTTACACTAATTAAACCATAACTATAACCCTAACTCCAATTGGGTCCTAACCCTAACTGATCCTCATTCCTAACCCTTTAATTGAATACTAAACCTAACTTTGATTGTAACCCTATTTGAACCCTAACTATAACCCTAACACTAAGCTTTATCATAGAATCCTCACCCTAATCCTAATTGAATGTTAATGTACACTAACCCTAATTAAATATTAACCCTAGTTGTACCTTAACCCTAATTGAACACCAACAATAAACTTGACCCTTATTAAACCCTAACCAAATAAATCCATAATTGAACCCTAATACTAACCCTAATTGAACACTATCCATAATTAGACTCTAACCATAATCATAATTAAAATCTAACCCTAATTTAAACCTAACCCTAATTGAACTCTAATCCTAACTCTAAACACTATTTTAATCCTAACCCTAATTGGATTCTAACCCTAACGCTAACCTTACACTAATTGAACCCTAACTATAATCATAACTTAAATTTAATTCTAATTGAATCTTACACCTAACCTTGATCATACCCCTATTTGAAAGCCAACTATAACCCTAACCCCAAGCTTTATAGTAGAATCCTACCCCTAATTAAACCCTAAACCTAAGACTAATCCTAGTCGTAACCCTTACCCTAACTCTAAGCCTAATTGAACCCTAACCCTAACACTAATCCTAACCCTATTTGAACCCTAACCTTAATTTAACCCTAATCATAATTGAATCCTAACACTTATAATAATTAAACTCTAATTGAACAATAACACTTTATAACCCTAGTTATAACCTTAATTGAACCCTAATCATAAGTGAATCCTAACACTTACCATAGCTAAACTCTAATTAAGCAATAATAATTTAGAACCCTAGTTATAACATTAATTGAACCCTAATCATAATTGCATCTTAACAAGTTTACCATAGTTAAGCTCTAATTGAACAATAACAGGGTGATTCCACAATAGTGGTTTACAATTTTTGGCCAAACTGGACACTAAAATTATTATTTTTAACTAAATATTCACATTCGGGCACCTATAGCAGCTAAACCGTGAGGAATTTGAAGATGATGCAAACTAGAGTCTCATCACATTTTGTCTATAGATTCTAAAAATATATTTTTCAAAATTTTTGGAATCAGATTGCACTTCTTTTTCCATCTCCCATGAAAACTAGTTTTTTTCATAAAACAACATTTCTTAAAAGTGACACACACCGTATAACACATAACTTTTTTTCCATGAAGGATAAAATTCTAATTCTTTCGAATTTAGATTTGTAACTCCGATATCTAGTGCTTCCACTTGGTTAGATAGTTTTTTATTGAATATTTTTTCTTTAATCAAGTTTCGAAGTCAAACCAATTACAATTCAAACATAGCGCGACTGTATAACACGTTACTATTTTTTGTATATATCAAAATTCAATTTTATTTTTTTGTTGGATCATAGACTTCAATATTTGGTGTACTTATATTTTTCAATTTTTTTTTTGATAATTTGCTATTTTTCCACCTGTGCAGAACATAGACCTTCATTTTTGATGAAAAACCTATATTTAATAAAACTAAAAAAACAAATACATAATAAAACCAAAACATATCAAAATTATATTCGTTGGATAGCTCATTCTGAGGACTACTTGATTCCAGTTGGGTTTGTGAAATCTCTGCCATTTTCATGTTCAAACCGAGCTTCGAAGTGAAAAAATTTAGGTTTTTTTGATTCTCGGGGGGGTGATGAGAGATAAGGGGGTTCGTACGAACCCATAGCAGTTTGAATGAACCCATAAGGGTTCACTTGAACCCCTTGACAATGCATTTTTTTTGTTTTATGGCACCCAATATTCAAAGGGGTTCAGTCAAACCCTGGTTTGAGCGAATCCCTTATGGGTTCAGTTGAACCAATAGATTCATACGAACCCCCAAAATCACATTTTTTTCCTTGGGGTCATTCTTTGTGAGTTTTCCTTCCTCACTTGAATTGTAAACCACTATTGTGGCTTCACCCAACACTTTATAACCCTAGTTATAACCCTAATTGAATCCTAGTTGTAACCCTAATTCAACCTTAACTAAACTCTATTTGCACCCAAACCCTAATACTAACTCTAATTGAACCTCAATAATACTTGCCATAATTAAACTTTAATTGAACAATAACACTTTTTAACCCTAGTCATAACCCTAATTAAATCCTAGTTGTAACCCTAATTCAACCTTAAATAAACCCTAATTGCACCCAAACCCTAATACTAACTCTAATTTAACCTTAATAATTAAACCCTAATTGAATCATAAACTTAAGCTTCAATCACAACTCTATTTGCACTCTAACTGTAACCCTAACCCCAAGCTTTATTATATAACACTAACCGAAACCTTAGCCACAATCATAATCTTAAGTGAAAACTAACCCTAATTGAACAATAACCTTCACCATAATTTAATCTTAACCCTTATTCAACTATAATAGTAACCCTAATCCTAACCCTAACCCTAATAGTAACTCTAATTGAATCCTATAATTGACCCTAACCATAATCCTAATTGAACTCTAGCCCTAATTGAATCATAACTGTGAATCCTCAATCTGCTTTTTCATCAAATAAAGACCATAACTAATTGTTGATCAGTTCAAAACCAGCAAACCTCAAATTCCCTATAAAATTCATTTGAACACAAGAATAATAGAAACAAAGCATGAAAGCAAACTAAACTAATGAAACATTATTCAAATGACCAAATTGGCATCTTATAGGGGGATTGGTGCTATTTTGATGTGGAAAATAGCCCTTTCCCAACCCCTTTAGATAAGCTAAATGATAAAATGCTTTGAAGATGGAGTGAAGTGGACAAAATCAGTTCTCAATTGAAGAGAGTGACTTTGCATGAGATTTGTGGATGATTTGATGAAGAATGAAACTTTCATTTATAGATTTTTAAATGCTAAGAGTGTTCAAAATAGAGAAATGTGGGATAAAGATTTGACCAATGAGATGAAGCCACTTGTCAACTTGTGATAGGTTGAGGAATGAGCACATTTTGGTCAATGTGCCAAAGAGGGGGAGATTCAAATTTGAATTTGAGAGTTAAATACTGAGTGGGGGACATGTAAGAGAGAAGTTATTGCCATGTTGGAAGGGACAAGTCAACTTGCCTTCTTATTCAAACTTGAAGAATATTCTCAAAAAGATGCCATGTTGATGGAAAATGATGAATTAATAAATCAATAAATTGATTTATTTGTACAAGTGGGAAAAGCTAGAGGATGTGATGGGTGATTAGATTAGGTTAATCAGGATTAGATTAACTTAGATGATGATTAGATGCTTTGACCCATTTGACTTAGATTTAGGGATTTAAATTAAATCAAAGGGAGATGAATATGAATTTGAGATTTAATTAAATAAAGTTTGGTTTATTTAATTAAAAGGATGATGCAAGGCTTAAATTAAATAAAGTTAATTTATTCAATTTAAATGGATGATCTTTAGAGACTAATCAATTAAACTTGGTGTATTTAATTGACGAGCGAATATGATTATGAATGATGTCAATTTTGTGTGTCTACATTTTGCCCCTCTTTGAAGCAATGTACTTGTTGCGTTGGTTCAAAGAATAAACTTGCCGCAATCTAAATTTATTATTATTATTATTTTTGGATGCCCCCTCGAGAGATTGAGCAAAAAGATTCAATTTGAGGGTTGATCTCATGATAAAGAGGTTCAAAATGGACATATGGATGGTTATGATGATGATGCAAATGAGATGGATGATGCGATAATTCCTATATGATTATGCAATGGATGTTCTATGCAGATGCTTAGACTAACAGATCTATATTATGATGATGATGCAAATGTAATGCATGTGAAATAATCGATGTTTCCTATTATGTATGATATGAATGATATGTGGTATGTTGACGGTTTATGGATGCAGGATGGATGCATGATGGATGCATTGGTAATGTTATGTTAGCATGGAGAGAAGAAAGAAGAAATGAGATGATGACAAGAGGATCCGACAAGTCCATGTTCTGACGAGACTTTATTAGAGATGATGATGATGATAGATGATGATTCGCTTATCAAGGATTGGGATTTTAAAAGGGCTACTTACCTTATGTTTGATTACACATGTAGATACGATGCATCAAGGTATAAATAACCAGGATGGTGTTGTACCTAGTGCAATGGACTTTGACTCAACAAACAGATAGGAGTATTCTTGTTCACACTTGACATAAGGAAACCTTGCTAGGACGTACCTAACAAAGCAAGTATTCACCAAGTTATTTTACAAGAACATCCAACAAGCACAACAGACAAAAGATAATTATTGTTGCCCCATTCCTATCTCTCTAAATCCTTTGTTTGGATATCATTGAGAGGTCCTTGGAATGAGCGCAATAAGATAAATCAAAAGAAAAGATCAAGTACGCAAACAAGCCAATGTTCTTCATATCTTGAGCCAAAGGGATGTGTTTTTATAGGATAAAAATCCAAGGTGATATACAAAATGATGCCCATTGTCAGAATGATATATCCTAGGACATGCATTGTATAAGATGATGATGGTTTGATAAGTTGATTGATAGGATGTTGATATAATTTGATTGACATGTTTGAAAATGATCAAGAGTTTGATTTTGTATTTAACGGTTTGTTGCTTTGATTTTGATTTTTTGTTTGAAGTTTGCTTTTGTTGATTGTTGTGATTGTTTCTATTTGTTTTGCCAAAGGATGAAGGTGACAATCAATTTATTATGGATGATTGATTATCATGGGTGAAAGCAAGATGAGACAGATGGATTTTTTCAAATATTTGGATGTTTTTGATGTTTTGAAATGTTTTAAGGATGTTTTTGGGGTTTTTCAAGATTTTACAAATGTTTTGGGGCTTTCTGAATGTTTTTGGATTTTGTGTTTTTTGAATGTTTTTGGATTTTAATGTCTCAGGGGCTGATCAAATATTAGCCTTGCCTACGTTTAAGATTTTAATGTGAACCCTCAATCTGCTTTTTCATCAAACAAAGACCACAACTAATTGTTGGTCAGTTCAAAACTAGCAAACCTTAGATTCCCTATAAAATTCATTTGAACACAAGAATAATAGAAACAAAGCATGAAAGCAAACTAAACCTATGAAACATTATTCAAATGACCAAACCAACATCTTATAGAGGGATTGGTGCTATTTTGATGTGGAAAATATCCCTTTCCTAATCCCTTTAGATAAGCTAAATGATAAAATGCTTTGAAGATGGAGTGAAGTGGACAAAATCAGTTCTCAATTGAAGAGAATGACTTTGCATGAGATTTGTGGTTGATTTGTTGAAGAATGAAGCCTTCTATTTATAAAATGTCAAATGCTAAGAGTGCTCAAAATAGAGCAATGTGGGATAAAGATTTGACCAATGAGATGAAACCACTTGTCAACCTGTGATAGGCTGAGGAATGTGCAAGTTTTAGTCAATGTGCCAAAGAGGGGGAGATTCAAATTTGAATTTGAGAGTTAAATGCTAAGTTTGACCTTTGCAAGAGACATGCAAGAGCAATGTAAGAGCTCATAAATGCTTTGTTGGATGTACATGCCAACTTGTTTTTTGAATTATAATTTGGAGGAATATTCCCAAAAGATGTTTTGTTGAGGCAAAATGAAGAATTTATAAATGAATTAAAATTCTTTATTGGTGCAAGTGGGAAAAACCAGAGGATGTGATGGGTGATTAGATTAGATTAATCAGGATTAGATTAGCTTAGATGATGATTAGATGCTTTGACCCATTTGACTTTATTTCTTTGATTTATTTAAATAAAAAAGGGATAGAAGGTGATTTCAGACTTAATTAAATAAAGGTTTGATTTATTTAATCAAGGAGGGTGATGTTAGGATCAAGTTGATTTATTTAATTTAAATTGACAACTTTAGGAGATCGACCAAATAAACTTGATTTATTTGATGAATGGATGAATATGACCTAATCAAATGCATGATGTCAATTTCACGTGTCTACAATAACCATAATCAAATTTTAACCCTATTTGGAACATAACCTTAAACCTAAACCTCCATTGAATTGTAACTATAATTGAACCCTCACCCTAATCTTAGTCCAAAATCTTATCCTAATTGAACCCTAAGCATAATTAAAGCCTATCCAAAACCCTAATTTAACCTCATGTATTCAAATATTTATGAGGTCTATTTTATTTAATTTTTCTTGTTGATTTATATTTTAAATCTTTGTTTTTTCTTTTTGATTTATTTATCTGTGTGATCAAATATTTGATTTATCTTAAATCTATTTACTTATTTATTTGATCTTTTAAAATTTATTTGAATCTTTGTGATCATTTTTTATTTATCTTTTATCTTTGATCTATTTATTCCATCTTTTAATTTATCTATCATTAATATTCTCAAATCTTTGTGATCTTTATCTTTGATTTCTCTTTGTCATTAAATCTGTTTGATTTATTTCTTTGATCTTTTAATTTATATTTTTATCTTTGATTCATTTATTTGATATTTTAATCAGATCAAATCTTTTATTTATTTTTATTAATTTTTCTTTTTATCAAATCTCTTTGATTTGTTTATTTTATCTTTTAATTAATTAATTTTTTTCTTTAATTTAATTATTTGATCTTTTAATTAACTTATTTTTTAATCTTTGGTTTATTTATTTTATTTTTAAATTTATTTTATAATAAATATTTTCAAATCTTTGTGTTTTATCTTTATTTCTTTTTGTGATCAAATCTTTTTTATTTTAATTTTTTGTTTCAACAAATCTCTTTGATTTTGACTTTTTTGTTTTATCAAATCTCTTTGTTTTGATTTTTTATGTTTCATGAAATCTTTTTGATTTTGATTTTTTTGTTTCATCGAAACTCTATGTTTTGATTTTGATTTTTTGTTTCATCAAATTTCTTTGATTTTGATTTTTTATTTCATCAAATGTCTTTGATTTTGATTTATTTTTAGTTCATAGATTTCATTTTGATATTTTTATTTGATCTTTTAATTAACTTATTTTTTAATCTTTGATTTATTTATTTGATTTTTTAATTTATTTTATAATAAATATTTTCATGTCTTTATGATTTATCTTTGATTTATTTTTGTGACCAAATATTTTTTATTTTGATGTTTTTGTTTCAACAAATCTCTTTGATTTGTTTTTTTTGTTTCATCAAATCTCTTTGTTTTGATTTTTCTGTTTCAAGAAATCTCTTTGATTTTGATTCTTTTGTTTCATCAAATCTCTTGTACTGATTTTGACTCTGATAATTCTTCTTGAAAGAATTGTGACTTCTCTTCTTCCTCATTTTCTACCGGCAGAATTCCTTCTTAGTTTATTACTGATGAAAATAATCTAAACACCATCTTCTTCCTAGTGAGAGGTGTAATAAAAAGACACAAAAACTAGCACCACAAGATAATTGTGGTTTTTTTAATTATTTCAATTAATTCATTAAAATAATTACTCTTTATACATATCAACTCAAAACACAGTGTATATATATATATATATATATTCTAGTTCGTAGGAAAAACATATGAAAACTAAACTAAATCTTCATTTGCAATCATCTTATTAAATATAATATGTAACCCCTTATTTAGCCAATAAGAAGAGTTGTCCTATAAATGTAAGCCATTACAAAATTTAAACACATGTATTCAAAAGAGTCATCACATGATTCAATGAATTTAATGTTTTGTTGTGCAAGTGAATCATAGAGGTAGATACATAATTTTAATTATTGATTATTAATGTAACACCAATCCATCTATGATGGTTATAAGACATAATAACTTGGCCACAATAACCCTGGACAAAATAACCTAGTCATAATAACCCAAGGAAAAAATAACCTAGGATCATAATAACCCAAGCCAAAATAACCCATGGTCAGAATAACCCATGGGCAAAATATCCCCATAAGAATATAGAGAAAGAAAAATAAATTATAAATTACATGGGTTATTTTGTCCATGGGTTATTTTGACCACGGGTTATTCTGTTCATGGGTTATTATGACCATAGGTTATTTTGTCCTTGGGTTATTATGGCGGGGTTATTGTGTATAGGGTTATTGTGGTCGGGTTATTATGTCTTGATACCATCTATGCCATGAAAGAACCCAACCAATAAATCCCATTTTCCAATTAAAGATAATATCAAAAATCATTTCCAAGTACAAGTTAACTTGTATTAAGGAATAACGAATACGAAAATGGAAATGTTTTTGTTTTGTGTGAATGAATAAAGAATCCTCCCTCAACTTTTTCTTATTAAAGAAAAAAATGATGGAAACAATAGCGTTATCAAAAATTTTCATACCTAGCATGACAAGAGTGAAAACGCCTTGAAAGCAGCCTGATTAGATAGAGGAATCCATATTGGAAGAGATAGAACATAATAAAATAATTAGAAAAAGAAAATAATAAGTCAGAAGCAGTAGAATGCAATGATGAGATGTTTGGGAAGGCACATACAAAAAAAATAATTAAGGAACATTTTCCTGATCGTATTGGGATGTGGAATAGTTCAAACTTGTGTTCATCAATAATATCTAGTCATCAATTTTGAATAGTTCAGACCTATGTTCATCAATAACTGCTCAAATATTTTCTCATGAGATTAAAAATAGAAAGAGGAGCTTATGTTTGGAGCTCCCTTGAATTTCTTGTCTTGCCATGAGTGTGGAAATTCCAACTCCACAGTTATGACGAGTAGTTCATCTTCTATACAAAAGCCAAGGCATCTGAAAACCAAACATTTATTAAGAAATGACCAAAGAGTATTTCCAAAAAAAAATTTGCATACCATATTGAGGAGGCTCATTTTGCAAGTCTTGTAGTCATGTGGAAGTTGTCAAATTTGTTCTTGAATAATTTAATTTTATATGTTCTAAGGATTTAAATTTATTATAAATTTTATTTTTTCTGTTTTAGGTAAAATTTGTTCTAAGGATTTAAATTTATCGTAATTTTTTTTCTTTGTTTTAGGTAAAATTTGTAGGTATGGACAATAATTTAGTTGTAAATTATGGGAGAGGTTTTATTTTTTAAATTTTAAAATTCAAATTAAATTATAGTTTAAGTAGACCTCTTTCTAACTAGTCATTATTTTTAGTCATTATTTTTAGCTTGAATGTATGATATTCAAATCTACACACTAGATTGTTGTATAAAGAATAAACACCAATTCATTTTGATTATCTAGCACACATCCATCAATAGTTTAATTAGGGAGAGGGGCTAGTAGTTGTGGAAGGTGTGATCAAGAAAATCAAAATTAAGAAAATAAGCATTTAAACATTAATTCTAATATTCTAATCAACTCCAAAGAACAAAGGAGGCACAAATGTAAATAAAATAAAATGATATCACTAGACTCATTGACTAACCTCCTTAGCTCTTCTCCATTCTACTGTAAGTAATTAATTCCCTCAAATTATTAAGTATGCACTAAGAAGCCTATGACTAAGACAAAGCAAAATATCAAAGTTTTCTCAATAGCATGGCAGCCTATATTATCAATCAAAATATTATATCTTTTATATATTCATTTCACATATCAATCAAAATATTAATAAATATGTGACATTATGGGACCAATAGTTCACTTCAGAACTTATAATCCTCAAGTAAAAAATAACATAAATACATTAATGAACAAGTGAAATAAATATTTTTGTCTCAAATAAAATATCATAACTATCCACTATAAGTGTGTCATTTATAAAACTAAATGTTCATTTAGGCACTCCATTAAACAAGTATTGTTATCATAGTGAAAAAATATTGTTCTTATGTGTACAACTATTAGGGTAGCAATGTACAAGCATTGGAGTATTTCATATTAATAGTTTGCTCTATCACAAATATAAAAGGAGAGTACAATAAATACCATGTATTTTCCATTAAATGTGAAGGATATATATATATATATATATATATAATTTATTAATAATATATATAAAAACGCAAAGAGATATCCTTCTTGAGGTGTTTATTTAATTTAATCAATTGTTCACATAAAAGTGCAATAGACGCCTCGAGAAGGATATCTCTTGACATTTTTATACATATTATTAATAAATTATATATATATGCTTGTAGCATTCATAGTGTGACATGGATGACAAAATTATTAAGGTTAGGGTTAGGGTAGGGTTAAGGTTAGGGTTAGGGTTATGATTATAATTAGAGATAGAATTAGAATTTGGGTTGGGCTTATCATCACGATTAGGGTTAGGGTTAAGATTAGAGATAATATTAGGATTAAGGATAGGGTTACAGCTAGGGTTATAGTTAGTGATATAATTAGGGTTAGTATTGGGGTTAGTGTTAGGGTTAGAGATTAGGGTTAGGGTTAAGGTTAGGGTAAGTGTTATAAATTAAGGGTTAGGGTTAGGAGTAGGATTAAGAATATGATTAGGGTAAGGGTTAGGATTAAAGATAGAATTAGTGTTAAGGTTAGGGTTAAGATTAAAGATATGGTTAGGGTTAGCAGTAGAGATAGAATTAGGATTAGGGTTGGAGTTAGAATTAGTATTAATAGGGTTAGGGTTAAAGATATAATTAAGATTAGGGTGGGGTTAACTTGTTAGTATTAGAATTTAGGAACTAGGGTTAGGGTTATGGTTGGAGATATAATAAGGATTAGGGTTGGTGGTAGAATTTGCATTAAGGTTGTGGTTAGTGTTAGTGTTAGGATTAGGGTTAGGTTTATGTTTAGGATTAGGTTAGGTTTATGTAAACTAGAGATAAACTTAGAATTAAGTTTAGGGTTAGGATTAGTATTAGGGTTAGGGTTATGGTTAGGGTTAGGATTATAATTTTGGTTAGCGTTATGTTTAGGATTACAATTATGGTTAGTGTTAGAGTTACATTTAGGGCTAATATTAGGGTTCAAATTATAATTGGCTCGATAAATTAGGGTTAGGATTAGGGTTATGTTTAGGGTTAGGGTTAGGTTTAATGTTAATCTTAGGGTTATAGTTAGATATAGAATTATTGTTAGGTTTAGGGTTCAAATTATGGTTAGGGTTAAGGTTAGGTTAAGGGCTAGGGTTAGGGTTATATTTAAGGTTAATATTAAAAGATTTGTGTTACAATTAGATATAAAACCATAACCTTGATTAAACCCTAACCCTAACCCTAATCCTAATTGAATATTAACCCTAACCTTAACTCTAAGCCTAACCTTAACCATAAGCCTAATTGAACTCTAATCCTAACCCTATCTCTAACCCTAATTGAATTGTAATCCTAATCCTAACTATAAGTGATCCCTAATTATATTTGAACACTAATATATCCTAAACCTAATTGAATTCTTTCCCTAATTATACCCTAACTTTGATTGAACCTTAATTGAACCCTAATCATAAACTTGATCCTTAGTAAACCCTAACACAAAATGAACACTTATTAAACTCTAACCCTAACCCTAATTAAAAATTAACTATAATTAGACTCTAAAAATATTCCTAATTACTCTAACCCTAATTTAACCTTAACCCTCACCCTAATCCTAATTGAATTCTAACCCTAACTTTGAACACCATTTTAATCCTAACCCTAACACTAACCCTTATGTTGATTGAATCCTAACTATAACCCTAACTCTAATTAAATTATATTAACCCTAATTGAATCCCAATCCTAATCCTTTAATTGAATAGTAAACCTAAGTCTAATTATATAAACCTATTTGAACCCCAATTGCAACTCTAACCCCAACCTTTATCATAAAATAATAAGACTAATTCAACCCTCATCTTAGCCCTAATTGATGCCTAACCCTAATTGAACACTAATTTATAGGAACCCTAATTAAATCCTAACCCTATTTGTTCCCCAACCCTAATTGAACCTAAATTGTATAATAACCCTAATTATACCCTAAATCTAATTGTAACTCTAACCCTAATTAAGCTTTAATCCTAATCCTAGCTAATGGATGGTTAACATATTTGAACACTAATTTAACCTAATCCTAATTAAATTCTAATAATAATTATACCCTAACCATAAACCTAAACCTAATTATCCACTCTAACCGTAATTATACCCCAACCCTAGCCCTAAATGTAGTCCTAACCCTAATTAGATTCTAACCATAATCCTAATTAAATTCTAACCTTAATTGGACCCTAATCATAAGCTTAATTGAACTCTAACCCTAAATTTTAATAATAATTTAAGCCTAACTGTAACATTAACCCTTACACTAATTAAACCATAACTATAACCCTAACTCTAATTGGGTCCTAACCCTAATTGATCCTCATTCCTAACCCTTTAATTGAATACTAAACCTAGCTTTGATTGTAACCCTATTTGAACCCTAACTATAACCCTAACCCCAAGCTTTATCATAGAATCCTCACCCTAATCCTAATTAAATGCTAATGTACACTAACCCTAATTAAATCTTTACCCTAGTTTTTCCTTAACCCTGATTGAACACCAACAATAAACTTGACCCAAGTTATTAAACCCTAACCAAATAGATTCATAATTGAACCCTAATACTAACCCTAATTGAACACTATCCATAATTATACTCTAACCATAATTAGAATTAAAATATAACCTAATTTAACCCTAACCCTAATTGAAATCTAATCCTAACTCTAAACGCTATTTTAATCCTAACCCTAATTGGATCCTAACCCTAACACTAACCTTGCACTAATTGAACCCTAACTATAATCCTATAACTTAAATTTAATTCTAATTGAATCCTAACCCTAATTGAATCTTACAACTAACGTTGATCATAACCCTATTTGAAAGCCAACTATAACCCTAACCCCAAGCTTTATAGTAGAATCCTACCCCTAATTGAACCCTAAACCTAAGACTAATCCTAGTTGTAACCCTTACCCTAACTCTAAGCCTAATTAAATCCTAGCCCTAACACTAATCCTAACCCTAATTGAACCCTAACCTTAATTGAACCCTAATCATAATTGAATCCTAACGCTTACCATAGTTAAACTTTATTGAACAATTGATAACACTTTATAACCCTAGTTATAACATTAATTGAACCCTAATCATAATTGAATCCTAACGCTTACCATAGTTAAACTCTAATTGAACAATAACACTTTATGACCCTAGTTATAACCCTAATTGAATCCTAGTTGTAACCCTAATTCAACCTTAATTAAACTCCAATTGAACCTCAATAACACTTACCATAGTTAAACTCTAATTGAACAATAACACTTTTTAATCCTAGTCATAACCCTAATTGAATCCTAGTTGTAACCCTAATTTAGCCTTAAATAAACCCTAATTGCACCCAAACCCTAATACTAACTCTAATTCAACCTTAATAATTAAACCCTAATTGTGTGCTAGTTCTAATCCAAACCCTAATTGAATCATAAATTTAAGCTTTATTGTAACTCTATTTGAACTCCAACTATAACCCTAACCCCAAGCTTTATTATAGAACACTAACCCAAACCATAACCACAATCATAACCTTAAGTGAACACTAACCCTAATTGAACAATAACCTTCACCCTAATTTAATCTTAATCCTAATTCAACTATAATAGTAACCCTAACCCTAACCAAAATTGTACCCTAACCCTAACCCTAATAGTAACTCTAATTGAACCCTATACTTGACCCTTACTATAATCCTAATTGAATCATAACCATATTTAATTTGTAACTCTATTTGGACCATAACCTTAAATCTAAACAAGTCCATTGAATTGTAACTATAATTGAACCCTAACCCTAATCTTAGTCCAAAATCTTATCCTAATTGAATCCTAAGTGTAATTAAACCCTATCCAAAACCCTAATTTATCCTCATGTATTCAAATATTGTGAGGTTTATTTTATTTGGATTTCTTATTGATTTATATTTTAAATCTTTGTTTTTTCTTTTTGATTGATTTATCTTTGTGATCAAATCTCCGATTTATCTTAAATCTATTTATTTATTTATTTTATTTATTTTAATTAATTTGAATCTTTGTGATCATTTTTTATTTATCTTTTATCTTTGATTTTTTTATTTCATCTTTTAATTTATCTATCATAAAGATTCTCAAATCTTTGTGATTTATCTTTGATTTCTCTTTGCCATTAAATCTCTTTGATTTATTTCTTTGATCTTTTAATTTATATTTTTATGTTTGATTCATTTATTTGATATTTTAATCAAATCTTTCTGATCAAATCTCTAATTTTCTTTTTTGATTGATTTCTCTTTCTATCAAATCTCTTTGATTTATTTATTTGATCTTTTAATTTATTTATTTTTGTCTTTGATTTAATTATTTGATCTTTTGATTAACTTATTTTTTAATCTTTGATTTATTTATTTGTTTTTTTAATTTATTTTATAATAAATATTTTCAAATCTTTGTGATCAAATATTTTTTATTTATTTATTTTTGTTTCAACAAATCTCTTTGATTTACTTTTTTATTTCATCAAATCTCTTTGTTTTGATTTTTTTGTTTCATGAAATCTCTTTGATTTTGATTTTTTTGTTTCATGAAATCTCTTTGATTTTTTTGTTTCATCAAATCTCTTTGTTTTGATTTTTCTATTTCATGAAATCTCTTAGATTTTGATTTTTTTGTTTCATCAAATCTCTTTGATTTTGTTCTAATGTTTCAACAAATCTCTTTGATTGATTTTTTGCTTTATCAAATCTCTTTGATTTAGATTTTTTTGTTAGTTCAAATGTCTTTACCACAATAGAATAATATAACAATAGATCTTCTCTTAGTAATAAAAAACAAGTGCCACATAGTGGCTAGTACTTGCTTTTATAGTATTGTAATTATTGTTCTCTAGATTTGAAAATAAATAAATGTAAGTTTTATTAATGTGAAAAAATGTAAGTTTTATTAATGATAGCGTTTTAGTATTTTTAATTAATTTTTTGCATGACCTAAACCTAACCCTAACTCACACCTTAACTCTAAATCTATCCATAATCCTAACCTTAATCTTAACTCTAACCCTAACAATAAATTCTAAACCATTATCATAATCCTAGACCTATCTCTAACCTTAACTATGGTTGTAACACTATCCATAATTGTAAACCTAATTTTAATCACTAAATTTTAAATAAATAATATATTTAATACATGTTTATATTATAATTTTTTTATTTTTAATTATAAATATATATATACTAAAAATAAAATATATTATATTAAATTATCAAGTTTGATTCGTACAAGTACAACTAAATCTCTTCATTCAAATCATCAAGTGGATAAATGGGACCTATAATGTTGAAAATATCATTCTCAAGCCTATTAAAGATTTGATTGATAGACCGAGACATGACATATCTTCTCCCATATATCTTTCATACACGTTTACAGTAATACAATACAGAGGCAGATACTCTTTCAAAAGCGAGTTTACTTTTGGCTCCTAATAGATGGGAAGTCACTGAACATTTGAGGGGTTCTAACTTGTTGCCTTATAACCTCTCTGTAATCAATGATTCGTGATGTGCTCATCCACTTTGTGATGTATTTCTTCCTCCTTGTTTTCTTACATCACTTTCTAGTGTAATGTCTTTGTCATGTGGGTGACTGTCCCATTGGTTTTGTGGTTTTTTCTTGGGTTGTTCTTGCTTGCTGGTGCCAATTTTTGGCTCTCTCACTTTGTGTATTTTTCTTGTTTTTCTTACTTTTTTTTCTCCTTGTTTAAGCTTTTCAACTTCTTCAAAATGTAATTTATTTATTTAATAATGATATTATGATTTTTTTCCGGGAAAAAAAATCAATAATTTTTAGATATTAATGAACCAATGATTATTTAGTAAAGAATTGTAGAGTGACATTACCAAAAAAAATATATGAATTAATATTTGGAAGAAAATTTGAAATAAAGATATTAGATCATTAAAATTTTGGAGCATTATATCTATTAATCATATTTAAGTGATTTTTATTAACAATATATTTTTTAATTTATTTTAATTTTTGAATAGTTATAGCCATAATTTTTACCTTATTCTTAATTCTAATTATATTTATTTTAGAATTATAATAATTAATAATAATAGAATTATAATTATAATTTAATTGATAATTATATTAATTTTAATCATTTTAATTTAATTCTTATTTTATTTGTTTATGTTTTTAAGTTAATAAAATTTTAAAAATTAAAAAAAAGTGGCAATGTCAAATAGTTTAAGATTTAATTTAAATTTGTATTTTAATTGTGTAAAATCAAATCCCTAGAAAGATTATCTTTATATACTAATTTATGGATGTTTAATTTAAGTTTTATTTTATTATTTTAATACTATGAATCCAAATCTCTATAAAATAGTTAATTGGTTTTTATGATTTTTGTGATATTTTCTTTAATAAAAAATAACAATTACATCCATAAAAAAATATCTCTTATAAAAAAAATAAAAATAAGTAACATTTATTTATTTTAGAAAGATCATTTAATAAATGAAAAATCATTCTTTAAAAAAAAAGTTTACCTTGCTTTCCCTACAAATTCTCCAATAACACACATAAATTTTAAAAGAAATAATTTTTATAATTTTTGTAAAGTTAAATATTTTACAAGTTGACTTTACATAATTGAATTTTATTTTAATTTTTTTAAAACATTGTTTTTGATTGGTTGGAAACTAAATTATTAATAACTAGTTAACTAAAAAAAGCAAAACTCATTGCAATAGTACTATGCCAATGGCAAGTACTAATAACAATAAAAATCATTCACAAATTAATTTTATTTTATATAATTATCTTGTCTTTCAATGATTTGGTATAATTGTTTCCTTATCCTTACTCAATCAAACAATATACAATACAAATTAACAAAAAAATAATATCATACATTAATAATAAAATAAAAAATAACTATTAATATGTACTACATTTTTAATGTCCTTTATTATTGAGACTAGATAACTGATCATTTTTATAGTGTAGTAATAGAATCCTATTGCAGTTCTATCCCACTAAGATCACCTCCTCTTTCTTTTGATTTCTCGAGATAGTCACATCCTTGGAATTAAATTATATAAGTAGTTAATATTGTGAACACAAATTTTGGCTTCCAAGGGTTCTCTAACTCTTCTAGGGTTTTACACTTAAAAGGAGAGAAATGGGCCAAAATGCAATGTACACATTCAAGATTAATGTATGAATGTATGCAATATGCTTAAATGAAATTTCCTAATGCAAATAATTGAAAAAGAAAGATGATTATTAATGAAAAACCTAAGAAATGCAACTTGTTTTAAAACATAGTGATGTATGCAAAAACACCTAAGAATGCAAGTAAACAATGACATAATTAAACAATACTAGAGAGGTGCACCTGGAATCTAAAGGCTGATGCAAAGAGGCTCTGGAATCCTACAGAGTTGACCAGTACACTTACACCAAGCTAGGCAACTTAGTCTAGTTTCAAGGAAAATCTGTTGGAATAGGAATCTGCCAAATGGATATAAAAAATGCAGAAACCACTTTTCAAACCTGGCAGTGGGACTAATTCGCCACAAATGGTGACTTAGACCACCTAGGAATCTCAGGAAATTCGGGACAGGATTCTGTAGCTTTCAGTTTGCACTTCCTTTCCTAACATGTGTCTAGTTCAGATTCTGTAGAAAACAGGCTAAAAGAGGTCTCCAAGCTTCAATTAGGGATTCATTGATTTTGATGAATTTGATGGATTGAAAACACCTTTTTGACACCTTTCTCTTTGACACATCTGCATACAAGACTTGCAAAACACACATGCAAAGAGGGGAAAAAGGGAACTAAGGGTTAGAGAATAGGGTTTTCCTTGGTCAAACCCTAATTTGGTAATCAAACCCTAGATAATGAAATGAAATAAAGATAGAATGATGAATAAACAACATGCAATGTCATAAAATCACCAAACCCTTGATGTAGAAATCTGAAGATATGCAATGAATTGCTCCAATGGATGACTTGATGATGCTTAGAGTGCTTGAATGCTTGAAAATGGTTAAGAGATTAATTGTTTGAGTGTTGGATGAATTAGGTGTAAAATGAGAGGAAAAACCATTTATTTATATTTTATTTTCCATTATTTACAAAAAATAACACATCATTGGCCGACCTCAAGAATAAGAGAATAAAATCCTCCCAGAAAATTAAAATTATTTTGATCTTTGTGCCCAATGGGACTAAATCGCCCCAGGTGGCGACTTGGTCCCACCAAGGAAATTTTAATGGGTGTCAGGGATTGAAGTGTATTTAATGAGGTTTGATGGGAATATTCTCAAAAGAACACTTAAGTATGGCCGAAAAGTGCATTAAGGGGTCATTTAAACATAAGAAAGGGTCAATTTAGTGATGACAGGTCTAGAAAGCATGAGAGTTTGTTACAAATCTTTACAATACTTTGAAATAAGACTTGGTAAGTAATAAAAAGAGGTTATTTAAGTGAATTATAATGGAAGGGTCCTATAAAAGTGTGAAAGTGGGTTATAACACTTTACAACACTTTTACAAGACAACCTAGAAGTATTAATGATTCTCAAGGGTCCAAGACCTAATGTTAATGTGTTGGCCACATTACAACATTAAATCTAGGCAAAAACAAGCCAAATTCCACTAGGAGGGCCTGAACATGAGAAAAAGTAGAAGGGTTACTTTTTCTGTGTCCACAAATATTAACTATTATTTTATTATCTATAATTTTAAAGATTTTTGCACAACATTTTGTTCATTATCAAACTTATCATACCATGATATGGTTGGTCATATGACCACAAATATCAAAAGTGAAAAATCTTCATCATCATGGCTCTAGCATTCTATTTCTCAAACTTTTGAGCACAATGATTGCGTGCTGGCTTGAATCTTCTCACAAAATTTAGTATATCACCAAGCAACTAATTCCTAATTTAAAAGATGAATTGCCATATAATGATGTGGTATTTCAAAAAGACTTAACAGTACCAATTGACCTGAATGCTTCTACTTATTTGTTAAAAGGATTTACGTAAAGGATTATTGGGCAATTGGGTGAGAGCTATCTAGTCACTATAATAAACAAAATAAAATTTCACAAGGGAGCTCTTAGTAAAAGATGGAAATCCCCAGTATAACTAATCTACCAAAATAGTATGAAATACTAATGAAATCATGAGGAAAATGATTTTTTTATATGTACATATTCTAAAAAAATCAGTGATGGGTACAGAGCAATGTCAAGCTTCAGATTGTAGTAACCATGATTGAATAAATTGGTTATAAGGAGATGCCCCAAAATATTTTTCTTTTGTAAGGCAGAATTGCGTACAACACCCATGTAATGATATGATTTTTGTAATCTTTAGAATGTAACATGAATTCACTCCAACTCCTTTGTCCTGAATTAGTAAACCCCAATTTTTTGTGCACCCTGCCTTACCAAAATCTTGCATTTCATCACAATAATTTGAAACATAATAAAAGAAGCTACTTGATACAATGTATGAGAAGAGGGTAAATTATGAACCTAAAATTTCTAAAGAAGCACAACCCCTCCATTTCCTTTGCCATAATATCCTCCCTGCATGTGATCAAACTTAATTCAATTTATTCCATTGTTGATTTGTAGTGAAGCTCTAAAGGTGATTGTTTAATTTGATGTTGAAGGAATTAGGTGGCTAGAAAAGCTGAATATGGGTGTGAAAAACATAATGCATACTCTTTTGATCTCGTTTCCTACCAAAAGAAGTTTGAGTAGGGTGTAAGAGATGTGTAGTAGAATCAATGACTAAGATTGTCTATAGCAAATCAAAAGATTTTCTACATAAATAATTTGTGATCATGAGATTATTAGTCTATACAACCATGCATTTGTAATATGTTAATCAGAACTACAATAATTTTTTTGTCTCACCTGTAAAAGAAAAGTAAGTCGCCAACGAGTCCTAATAAATCACACCAAAAGGATATACTAGAAGGTCAATGGAAGAGTGCTATAAAGAAAAACCAAGCAAAACCTGTAGCACCAAAATGTGATATAAGAAAATGCAACAACTAATATGATATTGCTCTCTTGTCAGTTACAAACGGTTGTTCCTTTCCTGTTAGTTATGAATGGCAGTTGTTGGGTGAGCTTTAATTCCACTACAATTGCATTGTATTCCTATTCTACTCCTCTCATAATAGCTAGCATCACCTTGATCATGCTCTGTAAGTGCCAACATTAATTTGATCATAACAGTCATTGTTGCCAGCATTGCTTTGAGTACAACCACCTGCACGCCATTTTTTACCTAAAGAGTTTTTATTGACAAAGGTTTTTGTTGCCACTGTAGAATGCCTCTCAGCATAAAAAAAATTAGCGTTAAACTATTGGTCCATTTTTAGTTTGATATAAGTTGTATTTTAAATAATTATGTGTTGTTTTTATAACAACAAATAGCTTTTATGAGTTCAACTATTGGTCCATTTGTGCTAAATATAAAAGCTAGAGATAACAAATATTTATGGCTACCAATAGGTATTTGGTCCATTTAGGTTCATATAAGTTTTATTTTAAATAAAAATATGATATTCTACAAGTAACTAATGATATTTTTTTGTTCAACTACTAGGTGTACCATGATTAAGTTTTGGTTGAATCTTTAAAATGACAAATTTTGGACACTTCTCAGTAGATGTGCTGATGTGGCAAGTTGTATGATGAGTCACACCTTAAAACTTTAGGTATAGATAGATAAGAGGCTAGTCCACATTTCAAAAAAAAAAGAGTGAAGGTCCTACGATATTGTAGTCAATCACTACATGTTGACAAAGTTAGCCTACACAACTCGTGTCCCCTCTCCCCTAGCATAGATATCTTGAAAAAATTTATTGTAAATTTATTTAGTCAGTTACAATCCATCAAAAATTCAATTTTCAAATTGTATCTATTTAGCAACGCCAGAAGGTTTTCATTGCTAGATTTTATTACTCTTTTTTTTAATAATAATTGGAAAAACATATGTGGTACTTAAAGAGGTGATAGGAACTTGAGATACAACATTGAGTTCCTTCATCAAACTAAAAATGAAATTTTCTTTGGAAATAGGTCGCTTGTATAATTTTAAGCAATGCCCACTAACAACAAGAGCCATGCGATCAAAATTGATAGTGTGAAGCTTGATTGCACCATTGTCATAAACAATTTCAATTTCATAAGGCCCTAACCATATGGTGTGGAAATTTACTTTGAAATCTTTGAATCTAGAATCATAGAGAAGTGCCCAATCTCCTAGCTAAAATGGCCATTTTCGAACAAAATGGTCATACCAAAGAGCACATTGTTTTTGAACTATCTCTACATGGAAAAAAGCTTGTTTTTGCATTCCATCTAGTGCATGAAGGTTAGTAATCCTTTCTTTTTGAGCATCAGTTAGATTCATTCCCAATCACAAAGTAGTATGTAGAGTTCTTACCTCAAATTCAATAGGTAAAATTACTCTCTTACCATAAACAAGTTTATACAATGTAAGACTAGTGGTGGTCTTCCATGTTGTTCGGTATGCCCATACTACTTCTGGAAGTCTTGCTACCCAATCTTTCTTATGAAGTGTTATAGTCTTTGTAATAATATTTTCAAGCTCTCAAATAGTCACTTTAACTTTTCCATTGGCCTGAGGGTGATATGGAGAAGATTTGTAGTGTTGAATTTCATACTCTCAAACCAGAGCGTCAATCAACTCAAACATGAACTGAGGTCCTTGATTTGTAACAATTTTTTGAGGTACACTAAAGCTAGTAAAACTTTTAGAGTACAAAAATTCAACAAATTTAGTATCTCTTGCATGTTTTAATGCTATAACCTCTACTCATTTAGTGACATAAATAATACAAACCAATATATATTCCCAATTCCTAGATGGAGGGTTGATTGGCCCAACAAAATCTAAACCCAATTTTTCAAAGGGTTCAAGAGATAACTAGGGCTATAGAGGCATCTCATTAGAACATGTGGGTGAACCCATACATTGTCATTTATCATAAGGTAAGTGAAAAAAGATAGGGGGGCCAAAAAGGTGTCTTAAGTGGCCACTTTTTTTTTGAAATGAAGAAATATTGACCTTGGATGAGAAATTAAGGATACTTACGCTCAAAATTTTAAGATGAAACAAAGAAAATGTTCATAGTGCTCCAAGTCTACTTTTGAAACAACTATTTTTTCTTAAAAATGGTATAAAGTAAGGGGCTCAAAGAAGGAAGCCACAAAAATTGGTGTCATTTTTGTCAAAAAAATAACATAGCACCTTTTGTGGCTCCCTCAAAAGGTTAAGTTTTTTTTGGTATTTTTAAATTACTTCAGTGAGAAATTAGCTAATAGCATGCAGTTTATGTTGTATGAATGGAAAGATTGAAGGTGTTGTCATTGATGCCAACTGATCAACTAGTTATCAATTGGTTGTTGTTGGCTATATATTTCGAGGATATTGAGAAAATTGTAAGGAAGATATGTTGTAAGTGTTTAGTGGTTTCTTTGGTTTTTGGTCTAGATTCACTCATATGTTTGTGCAGTTTAGATATGTTGTTCATGGTTGTTGGAAGATGCTATATCCAAAATTTTGGTTGTTGATTCATTGTATAGTGCAAGTTGTGTTCACCAGTTGTGAACTGTGGTTTTCTATGTTTCAGGTTGAGGTCTAGAAGAAATGTTGTTGGTCTGAATTTCTCTTTGATGAAGTCTTATGACTTGTAGTACTAGAGTTGAGTTTCCCTGATTCTATTGAAGATAATTTCGACATCTAGAAGATTCATGCTTAATGGTTTTATGTATTTTACACTAGTTTGGACGACCTTATGTGAAATACTATTTTTGAAGATGATAAAGCATGTTTCATCTATTGGGGTCCCTATGAAGCATGTGTTTGGGTCACCCTCATTCTATTTCCACCCTAGGATGTTTTGGTGCCAACCTAATTTGAATTTAAATTTGGATGGCCGACTTTGGATATGTTTCACAGTTGAAGATAGTATAAATACATGATGTGTTAGTGGTGAAGGATATACAAGAATAAAGAAGAGTGATAAGAGAAAAGAGAAAGTGCAGATAGATGTGACATTTCAATGTTATCTAGTGAGTGTGTGATGCGAGTCTGGTAGATCAATGTGAAGCTTAATGTTGAGTTTTTGCATGTAGTGAGCAGAAGGTAAACTCTATCATTCATGCATGTTTGCAAGTGATGCCAACCATTTTTGGATTACTCAAGCTCTATGTTGACTTGTAACACCAAATTCTTACCATTTATACCTTCCAAATGACTTGTTTGAGTTAATATAATCAAATTAACATAGTCAATTCAATGACACCTCATTTTCTCTAATTTGGGGACCTGGGCCACGTGCTATCCATTTTTTCTTCTTTATTGTTTTTTTCACATTGTTCAGATTTTTGGTGGGTCCCTCGGCCCATTAGGTTTTTATTTTTGTGGCTCTTTTCTAAAACACCCAGCATGTTTTCATATTGTAAGGGTTTACGGTTTTAGCCTTTGTTGTGGACTCACTTGGACCCGTTTGTCTACATTTAATTATGTTGTGCAAGTCTTATAGTCATGTGGAAATTGTCAAATTTCTTCGACTAATTTAATTTTATATGTTTGAGGACTTAAATTTATTATAAATTTTATTTTATTTTTATTTTAGGTAAAATTTGTTCTAAAGATTTAAATTTATTATAAATTTTATTTTTCTTTCTTTTAGGTAAAATTTGTAGGTATGAACAATAATTTAGTTGTAAATTATGGGGTAGTTTTGTTTTCTAAATTTTTAAATTCAAGCTAAATTATAGTTTAAGTAGACCTCTTTCTACTAGTTATTATTTTAGTTTTAATGTAAAATATTCAAATTTACACATTAGAGTTTTTTTATAAAGAATAAAATTCAATTCATTTTGATTATCTAGCATACATCCATCAATAACTTAATTACTATAGATATATTTGTTGGATGCTATGATTGTGTTATTGATATGTGGTTGTCATTGATGTCAACACTATTAGCATTTAATGTATTGAAGGCTGTATATGTCGAGGATATTGAGAAAATTGTAAAAGAAAGTGTTACAGGTTCCTAGTGGAACTGTGAAGGTCATGAAGGTGTCTTGTTTTGTATGTTAAAGATTAGTTGTTGTGGATTAAATGGATTTTTTTTCAGTGTATCTAGTTCATCCTCTAGAAGTTTCAGAGGTCCACGTGAAGATTTGATCCTGCTGTGAACAATTGTGTTTTGATAGTATTTCTGTGGGTTCTGTCAATGTTCCTGAGTAAAGTTTATGTGTTTCTGGTAATTCTAGTCACTGTGGATGCTTCTCTATTGTTTCTTGGTGCTCGTGGATGTTTCTAGATCATGCTCTATCTTTGTGGTATGTCCACATTGATCGGTGTGCTTGTGGTCAAATATTTTTCTTTGGATGTTCAATTTTTCATGTTCTTGGACAACATGATGGTTGTAGCGTATTGTGGATCTTCAAAGTGAAATTAATTAAAGTCTTTTTGTGTTGGAGTTGTTAATTTGGGTCTCCATTATGTTGTGGCTAACCTTGGTGGATTCACATTGCAAATTTATTTGAAAATTTGGGCCAACATTGAAAATATGTTTTATATTTCTTGCCGACTAAGTTGTTGATGTAATCTCATGTTGCAAATATATAAGAGTGATTATTTCATTGGTGTATAGGATGATTAGTTTTCTCAGTGTGCTCGGTGTGATCCTATGTGTGTGTGTGCGAATATCATTCGATTGTAGAGCAGAGTGTGAAGAAGTTTGAGCAAAGTGTGAAGAAGTTTGAGCAAAGAGTGAAGAAGGTTTTTTTGTGCTTAACTGGAACTGTAATCAGGCTTGTGTAGAAGCTATTTTCTCAGTTCACAATTTTGATGGTTTTAATCCAAAACTTTCTTTGGACACCGAGTCCTCTTTTGTATTTGAGCAGTGAGCTCTAGGCAGTGTTCCTGAATGCATGTGCATTCCCATTATTCTTATACTTTTAATAAGGTATAATATTGTGGACTAACCTCCACAGTGGTTTTTCCCCTAACAGGGTTTCCACGTAAAAAATCTTGGTGTCCTCTATACTTCTTATGTGTTGATTGTTCATGGTTTATTATTCATTCATCAGATTTGAGAGTAAGTTAAGTAAATTTTGAAAAAGTTTAAATAATCTGTGACAACTGATTCACCCCCCCTCTCAGTTGTTTGTCCTTGGTTTTCCAACAATTGGTATCAGAACAGGTTCCTCTAAAGAATTTTAAAAGCTTGAGGTGATTTGAGATGGCATCATAAAAGAAGGACAATCCTAGATTTGATGGAACAAACTACTCAATGTGGAAAACTAGGATGAAGTGCCATTTGAAGTGTACTGGTGAACCTTTTTGGAAAATTACAAAGAATATATATGTTATTCCTGTGAGTGGTCCTTCCACTGCTGATGAGGTTAAAGAGGCTGAGAATAATGTCTGGGCTATGGAAGCTTTGATGAGTGTTCTAAAAGACTCAGAAATGACAAATGTGTTAGGTCTGAAGACAACTCATGGGATGTGGACGAAGCTGGAAACTTTGTATGAAGGAGATGTACATGTGAAGATGGCTAAGCTACAGAGTTTGAAAGGAAAGTATGAAAATTTGAAGATGGGTGAAGATGAAAATATTTCTTCTTTTATGCAGAGAGTAAATGAACTAGTGATGGGAATTGGATGTGCTGGTGGTATTTTCGATGAGGAAGAAATTATGGCTAAGTTGCTCAGATCATTGCCTCCCTCATACAAAGTAAAGGCTCATGCTATTGAAGAAACCATATCATTGAAGAATGTGACAAGGGATACACTGATTGGTAAACTTGTTGCCTTTGAGTTGAGTGAATTTGGTGATTCTGTTCCTAAGACTGAAACTACATTTAAGGCTACTGTATCTAAAAGAAACAAGCAAACATATGATCTAGGAGAGAGTTCTAGAAAGACATTCAAGTATGAGGAAGAAATGAAACAACTTGAAGATGAAGAAAGAGAAGTATAAGAGTTGGAAGCACTGATTGTAAGGAAAGAAGGTAGAGGACAAGGTAAGTATAAAGGAAAGCTTCCTATCAAATGTTTTTCTTGCAGTAAAATAGGTCATTTTGCTTCAAGGTGTCCTAAAAGAGTCCCTAGATATAAGCCTTAAAAATCTAGATTTCAAAAGAAATGCTACTTTTCTGAAGGAGTGACTGATGATGAGCCTAATAAAGATAATGGAAATGAAGATGATTGGGTTTTCATTGCTATCAAGGAAAATAGTCATGTGGCTACTGAATCTGCTAAAGTTGAGAAAGCTCTTGCAACCCAAATTGAATAAAAGGATGAGTGGGTCATTAATAGTGGATGTTCACATCATATGAATGGTGACAAAATAAATTTTGTAAGTATAGAGAAGTATGACAGTGGGGTTGTAAGATTTGGAGATAACAATGCTTGTGTGATTCATGGCAAAGGATCTATTTGTCTTGGTGGTAAGCATAATATTGATGATGTTCTTTATGTTGAAGGATTAAAGCACAACCTGTTGAGTGTTGGATAGATGGTGGACAAGGGCTATGATCTTCAATTCAAAGATGGAAGATGCAGGATATATGGAAGCTTTGGAAATGTAATTGCTTCAGGTAAACAAAAAAAAGGTAATATTTTTCACTTGAATGCTGCTAGTGAAAGTTGTTTAATTGCTCAAGTAGTTGAAAGTTTGTTATGGTATAGAAGGCTATGTCATGTGAATTTTGATAACATTGTCAAAATAAGTTCCACTCAAGTAGTAAGAGATCTACCTAAGCTAGTAAAGCCTACTAGAACAATTTGCAAGGAGTGTCAGATGGGAAAATAGACTAGAGTTTCCTTTTAGAGAAAATAGCATAATTCAAGTGGATTACTAGAGTTGATACATACTAATCTATGTGGTCCCTCCAGAGTCAGAAGTCTCCATGGTGATAGGTACTTTATGCTGATTATTGATGATTACTCTAGAATGATATGGGTTACTTTCTTAAGAAAAAAATGTGAAGCATTAGAAAATTTCAAAAGTTTCAAAGCTATGGCAGAGAATGAGAAAGGTCTGAAAATAAAATGCTTAAGGTCAGATAAAGGTGGTAAGTTCACCTCCAGGGAGTTTAATTATTTTTGTGATGAGCATGGAATTAGAAGATAGTTATCTGCTCCCCGAACCCCTCAACAAAATGGAGTTGCAGAGAGGAAGAACAAAATAGTTCTGGATGCTGGTAGAACAATGATGATTGAAGGAAATGCCCCTAACATTTATTGGAGTGAAGTTGTAAGAACTGTTGTGTACACTTTGAACTGGGTAAATGTAAATGGTAATTTTGGTAAGACTCCTTTTGAATTATGGTTTGGTTATAAGCCTCCTGTTAGGTACTTCAAGATCTTTGGAAGCAAATGCTACATCAAGAGAGATGATGATATATACAAGTTTGATGCAAGAAGTGATGACAGAATATTTGTAGGTTACTCTACTAGAAGCAAGGCCTACCGGTGCTATAACAAAAGACTGAGAAAAATGGTTGAGAGTGCAAATATCAGAGTTGATGAGGATTCTACTAAATCATCCATATATTGTGGATATGATTTAGATGAAGACAATACAAACAAAGGGAAGAATGTTCAGACACATAACCAACATCAAATTGTGCCATATGTTCCATATGTTCCTTTTGTTCTGAAAAATAAAGGTAGTCAGGAACCAGAGATAAGTGCAAGTGCAGAAGAAAGAACAAAAGAATCAGAAGTTCAAGAGAATCCTAAAACTCTGAGATATGTAAAGCTAAATCATTCTGAAAAATAAAATTATAAGAGACAAGAATAAAGGTGTGCAAACTAGAAGAAAGATTGCAGAAGAGTATTGCTTGATTTCCAAGATTCAACCTAAAGATATCAATGAAGCTTGCAATGATGAACACTGGATGGAAGCTATGAAGGAAGAATTAATGTAGATTGAAAAGAATAATACATGGATACTTGTTCCTAGACCAAAATATAAAAATGTAATTGGTACTAAATGGGTCTTTCAGAATAAGCTGAATGAACAAGGTGAAGTGGTCTGGAATAAAGCAAGACTGGTATGTAAAGGGTATTCACAAATGTTAGGTATTGATTTTGAAGAAACCTTTGCCCCTGTTGCTAGAATTGAAGCCGTAAGGTTATTTCTTTCTTATGTTTCATATAAGAACTATAAAGTCTATCAAATGCATGTGAAGTCAGCTTTTTTGAATGGTGAGTTAGAAGAAGAAAAATATATTGAACAACCAGATGGATTTCGACTAACTGACAAGGAAAACATGGTTTTCCAATTGAAGAAAGCTCTATATGGACTCAAGCAAGCCCCCAAAGCTTGGTATGCTAGTCTGGACAAATATTTACTGAAGCTTGGATTCAATAAAGGTACTGCTGACAACAACTTATATTTCAAGTTGGATCATGACAAAGAGTTAATTATTGAAGTCTTTGTTGATAAAATTATTTTTGGAGGAGATGATAATCTATTTATGATGTTTTTTGATGAAATGAAGAATGAATTTGAGATGAGTATGATTGGAGAGATGAAGTTCTTTCTGGGATTGCAAGTTACCCAGTTAGACAAGAGGATCTTCATATCTTAGTCCAAATATGTGAGAGCTGTTGAAGAAGTTTGGCATGAATGACTCAAAACCTATTGGTACTCCCATGGTAAGAGGATGTAAGTTGACATAGAATGATGATTCTCCTAAGGAAAATCAAACAAGATACAAATCAATGATTGGTGGATTGCTCTACTCAACTTAGACTAGACCATACATTATGAATGTTGTATGTATGGTTGCTAGATTTCAGGATGATCCAAAAGAGTCTCATGTGACTGCTGTAAAAAGAATCTTTAGGTATCTGAAAGGAACAATTGATTTTGGGCTTTGGTATCCTAAGGATGATGATCTTACTTTGAATGCATATATTGAGGCAGATTGGGAAGGAGATGTAGATGACAAGAAGAGTACTAGTGATGGTGCCTTCTTCCTAGGGAAGAATCTGGTTTCTTGGTTGAGTAAAAAGAAGAATTCCATTTCTCTATTTATTTCTGAGGTAGAGTATATTGCTGCTGCAAAAAACTATACTCAAGTGATGTGGATGAAACAAATGCTAAAAGATATCAGAGTAGTATATGATGAACCCATTGCCATATACTATGACAACTCAAACTTGTGCAATTAACATATCAAAGAATCCAGTGCTACACTCTAAGAACAAGCATATATCAATCAAGTTTCACTTTCTGAGGGAGAAAGTAAGTGAGAAAGAAGTCAGACTAGAGTATGTGCTTACCAAAGAATAGATTGCAGATATTTTTGCTAATCCATTGCCGAAGGATACTTTTGAGTATCTCAGAGGGATTCTAGGGGTGATTACCCTTCCTGATATGAACTAGGATACATTAATTTACATCAATACGTGTATTTCATGATCATATTTTGATCCAGATTGATGTTTCTGTGGCTGCTACTCAGGGGGAGTAGTCAGATGTGTAGATATGTGGTTCAAAGCTTGTATGTGGAAAGATAATTCTTATCTTTTCCATTGATGTCAAAGGGGGAGAAGAGTAATGTGAAAAAATGTTTCTTACTTGGAGTGAAGAGTCTTGTAGGGAGAAGTTTGTGCAGAAGAGGTCAAGGAAGAAGAGTGAAAATCTAAGGAGTAAGTGAGTTGGGTTGATGGTGTTTTTCACATCATGTGTTGCCATCAATTCCAAAGGGGGATATTGTTGGATGTTGTGATTGTGTTATTGATATGTGGTTGTCATTGATGTCAACACTATTAACATTTAATGTATTGAAGGCTGTATATATCGAGGATATTGAGAAAATTGTAAAAGAAAGTGTTTTAGGTTCCCAATGGAACTGTGAAAGCCATGAAGGTGTATTTTTCTGTATGTTGAAGATTAGTTGTGGATTAAAGGGTTTTCTGTTGAGTGAATCTAGTCCATCCTCTAGAATTTTTAGAGGTCCGTGTGAAGATTTGATCGTGTTATGAACAATTGTGTTCTGACAATATTTTTGTGGGTTCTGTCAGTGTTCCCGAGTAAAGTTTATGTGTTTATGGTAATTCTAGTTGTTGCAAATGATTCTCTATTGTTCTTGTTGCTGTGTGGATTCGTATTGTAAATTTATTTGTAAATTTGGGCCGACATTGAAAATATGTTTTATATTTCTCGTCGACTAAGTTGTTGATGTAATCTCATGTTGCAAATATATAAGAGTGAATATTTCATTAGTGTATAGGATGCTCAGTACGCTTAGTGTGCTCGGTGTGCTCTTGTGTGTGTATGTACGAATATTATTTGATTGCAAAGCAGAGTGTGAAGAAGATTGAGTGAAGTTGAAGAAGTTTGAGCGAAAAGTGAAGAAGTTTTTTTGTGCTTAACTAAAATTGTAATTAGGCTTGTGTAGAATCTATTTTCTCAGTTCACAATTTGGATGGTTTTAATACAAACCTTTCTTTGGATAGTGAGTCCTCTTTTGTATTTGAGCAGTGAGCTCTAGGCAGTGTGCCTGAATGCATGTGCATTCCTATTATTCTTATACTTTTAACAGGGTATAATATTGTGGACTAACCTCCACCGTGGTTTTTCCCCTAACAGGGTTTCCACATAAAAAATCTTGGTGTTCTCTGTATTTTTGATGTGTTGATTGTTCATAGTTTATTGTCCATTCATCAGATCTGAGAGTAAGTTAAGTTTGAAAAAGTTTAAATAATCTGTGACAATTGATTCACCCCCCCTCTCAGTTATCTGTCCTTGTTTTTCCAACAATCTTAAATAATTATCTTAAAAACACTCAAGATATTAACCATAAGTTACATTTGATTATCTAGCAATCATTTAGGAAACATCCATCAATAGTTTAATCAATATAGATACCTTAAATACATTTATATAAAAAATACCCTAAATATTAATTATTAGTTACATTGCATCAACATCTACATTTATAAGAGTAGATTAGGCACTTGCATTGTTACCTAAGTTTTTTTCAAACTTATCAAGAGTGTTGAATCAATCTAAAGGTTTGGCTAAGGTTAGAAGTGGGAAGTTAGGTACCTCCCATGTTAAGCACTAAAAACTTTGTCAATGTTTATTAATATCACCATGTTTATATATTAGAGGAGAGCATATTTCTAAACAAATCAGCCCAAAAGTTCAAATCTGCAAAACTAGGGTTATATTTGTAGATGTATGGGTGACCAACAAAAATACCTACTCTACTTTCGTGAAAATTTGGATATTTTTCATAAAATTTTTTTTATAAAAATGGACAAAAAAATTTAATTGCTAACTTCAATCAATATGGTGAATGTTGACAAAGACAAGGCACAAATCAAAGTCTCAGGCTTATGCTCTTTTACGTTGTATGTATATTTAGGTGTGAAGGATAAGAAAATGATTGAAATTTATGTGGTGGATTACAAAATAATGTGGTAAGGTATAGAATAAATAAATAAAAATCTAAGCATATACACATTCATCTCATACACATATCAAATCATAAACTATTATATATTCATTAGATCAACTTACAATAAGCATTCATCAATCCCTTAATAAATCATAATCTCATATATAATATGTTTCTCACTCTTTTTCTCAATTATTTTCCGTTCTCGCTCCTCACTACTCATCTTATTATTGTCTATTTTGGTCTAATTTTCATCTTCTTTTTTCTCATTCCTTTTCCTCATACATCTTACATATGTATGCAATACATATAAATTTGATGTTACTACATAGGGACATATCCCTCTTCATTGGAATGCCTCCTTAGTTTTACCACAAGTTTGCTATATTTTCTGCACTTCACTTGGGATAACTTTTCCTTTTTGTGTCCTACTTCAAGTGAGTTATTCATGTTTCTAGCCTTTGGTGCCCTTGTGGGTTTTCACCATTAATATCCATTAGGTTGCTCTTTAGATTTTTCAAACTAATGGGGTTGGAATGATTCTATCATGCTAACATCATCCTCAACTAAACCCATTCCATTTTCTTAATATATGTTTTCTCTATCCATTAGTGCTCCAAAAATTGACTAAGATTATTCTCTCATAAAATCATCTAAAAAATAGACATCATTGGAAAAAGATCTACCAAACACCTAAACTAAGACTATGGAAAAATTTTCTATATATTTTTCATGTTGTTATATATATGATATGTTATGAATTGGTTTGTTGTAATAAGTGGACACATGCACATTAATCTTGAGGAGTATCACTTTACCTATATTGATGGAATATGGGATCTCAATAGATTATGCCATCTAGCTTGCATCTACTATAAGGAATGTGAGGTGTGCTAGCCACAAACTAACTTCTTCCTACATATGTTTCATCTATTCCATCAAAAATCCCCTTTATTTATTTATTTGGTGAAATTGAGTATGAAAATTTTAAATTGTGTCTTGATATTGTCATGTGTAAGTCCTTCATTGCACCAAATGAAGTTAAGGCGTACATTATTTAACTCTCTGGATTGTCTAATTGAAGTTTCAATATCTTAGTAAATGCTAGCCAATCTAAAAAATTTAATATAATATGTTTGCATTGGCACAAGTCCCTTTCATGTTATTGATTTCCATGTCTAATTTGGTTTGTGTACTAGCCTATTTCATCCTGATTTCTTCCAACTGTTTTTCTCCCATTTTTCTAGAATTTCCTACTATAGATTTTCCTTTTGTGTTTCCCATGATTGAATTTCTATAATAATCCCATAAATAACTAACCTTACATATTGATCTACTAACAAAGAGGTATATGTTTGTATGTGTAGTAATTGGGTTCATATTTTTACTAATGTTTTCTTTAGGGATTTGTTGATTTTTATATATTGTGTTACAAATATTTCTCTAGTAGTGTTATGCATGATAAATCCTATTTAAAACATTTTCCTTAGGTCTTCCTATGTACCAAATGTTGTAGATGTAAACAATGTTGGTGGCAAGGTTACCATAGGTTGCAAGTGATTTTTTTTATGCAATAAACTCCTTAAATTGTATTATGGGGTCTAAAATCTATGAGGTTCTTGGAGTAATGAGGAGAAGTTTTATAGGAGATTGTTCCCGTAATTTTATTTTTCCCTTATATTATCTCTATTTGTTAAGTTCAGTTTCTTGCAACGTGTCTTGTTTCATATGTGCATGTGGTTACCCTTTTCCATTACCCTTTTCTTTCTCGTTTTCCTATGTTTTAATTTCCTCACCACCACTAGGTTATGCTATACATATTTGACATTTTAGTATTTCCTTTTCCTCTTGTATAATATCATCATATAAATCCCTAACCATCTCTTCTCTACTTATTCCCTCCCCTCTACACCTTAGGGTGATCTCACAATAGTGTGTCCCACTTTTTGGCCAAAGGAGGACATTGAAATATGAAAATTTGACCAAATTCTAACTTTCTAACACATATAGCAACCAAACCATTAATAATTATAACATGACATGAACTAGTGATTTTGAGGATTTTTTTTCATAGATTATGAATATATTTTTTAGAAGTTAAAAAATTAATTTGTGTTTTTTTATGGAACTTTTAATAACTTTTTTATAGTTATTAGTACTTTTAAAAAGTGATGTTACTTTGGTAAAACATAACTTTATTTGTAGAAATAAAAAAATTATAAATTTTTAAATATAGATTTGTAACACTGATGTCTACTGCACATAGTTTTTCATAATTTTATGTTGCATAATTGTTTCTTATAACTTTTTGAAGTGATATTAACTATAATTCAAACATAGGTTACTTTGGTAATGCATAACATTTTCTTATATTTATTTGAATTAGATTTTTTGTTGAAATAAGAACATCAATACCTAGTGCATGATATATATTTTATTCAGTGTAATGTAAGAAAATTGATCCTAGGGTTTAACAAGGATTAACTACTTTTCACTTACAAAATATTTAAATTTAAACTTTGCAAGGGTATGAGATTGACTTGCAACCTAAAAGGTGAGTCAATTGGCCCTTGGTGTGTGATTGTTGTGAATTTGGAAATTGATTTGAAATGAAATGCAATAATGCAACTAAATGACTATGAGAATGCACTATTCTAATATGAATGCAATTAAACTAGAAATTAATAGTTAATAGATTAAAGATTAGAAATGGATAAAGCGGACATGTATTCACACGTGATTCAAATCTAAGCTAATTTTGGGTGGAATAGGGTGCAAGGATGCCCCATTCTAGGTGTCTAAAATTGAAATTTTATTTTACAGTCCTCAGGTGCTCAGTCTGTAGCTTATTCCTTTTGGGTCTTGTTGTCAAATCTTCATTTGTTGTTGAGATGTTGTAGTTTTTGTAAGGCTTGAATGCATGAATGAGTGAATTGTATTCAAATATTCCTTTAATCCTCTTCAAATCTATACCTACACATTCAAAAGGAGAGGAAGGGTTGTGCCATATAGGGATTTCCTTAGTCAAAATTTGTGTTGTAGTTTCTACCTCCACAATAGAAAAATTGATGATAAATAGAGTTTATCCTTTTGAGGGATATAGGCTAAATGATAAATGGATGATGAATCAACAACTCACTGCAACTCACCACTCAAATATGATATCCTTGAAGGACTGAAGTCATGCACATCACCTCAAGGATTGATTATAATTTGGATTAAAGACCTACAAGTGTTGGTCCTTGCAAACAAAATGTATGCATAAACATGAAAAAACTCACATAAAACTTGACATGATGCTTTGGCAATGGAATGCTATAATACTTCTACAAGATTTAGCTCTTGAATGCTTTTAAATCTCAAAATACCATAAATGCAAGCTCCCAAAGTTTCTTAGCTTGATTTTTCTTATTTTACTTGGATCTCAAATGATGAAATGACTAGGTATTTATATATAATTGACCTAATTTCTTGAAAATTAAATCTTGATAGCCGATACTCAAAATTTGAATTTCAAATAACAAATTACTATTGCCAACACTTTGAATTTTGGGGCCACATTAAGGGGACTTGGGCACAAGGATGACCTAGTCCAGATCCCTCCTTTTTTGGGATCTAAAGTGTCAGGAGAAAAATATTAAATGTATTGTTGGGTCTTGCACGTGTTTTATTTCTTGATAAATGTTAAAATAGGCCATGGGATGTGTAATTTAGGAAATTAGGTGTATAATTAGGTCCAATCACTTAGGGGTAGCAAAACATAGTGAATTTATGATGCTACATTTAGCTTTAATATATTTTACTATTTTTCAATGTGTGCAAAAGAAAGATCTTCATAGTTTCTAGAAAAATTATTTTCAATACAAAATATAAAATACAAGCAGGTGCACCAAGATGGGGCACAAAAAAATGACCAAATGCCCAAAAATGAGTAAAACACACTCATGTTATGAAGAAATTCAAATAGCATGCTTGTGTTATAGCTAATATTTTCCAAGCCATAACATGAGTGTGTTATTTGAATAAAAAAATGCTCATGTTTGTAGCATTCAAAACATTCTCGTGTTTTTCTCTCATATAAACATGCTTGTGTTTTGCTCTCATAAAACATGCTCATGTTTTGCTCTCATAAAACAAGCTCATGTTTTTCTCTCATAAAAAAATGACCATGTATTTCCTTCATAAAAACACTCATGTTTTTATTATTCAAAACACGTACATGTTTTTATGAGAGCAAAACATGTACATGTTATTGGTCCCTAAACTTGAAGTGTTTGCACTTTGGCCTCCACTTCAAAACTCCTATAATGTCAAAAACATGTACATGTTATTAGTCCCTAAACTTAAATGTTTGCACTTTGGCCTCCACTTAAAAATGCCTATTATGTCAAAAACATGTACATATTTTTCTTAGTTTTGGGCTTACAATGGATTTAAAGAGTGAGACAGGGATAGAGAGGGAGGGAGAGGGAGGGAGAAAGATGGTAGGTGAGGGGGAAAGAGAGTTAGTTGGAGATAGAGAGAGAAAGAGAAGGTTAGAGGTGGGGAGAGGAATAGGGCGAGAGTTAGAGAGGGTTCTAGATAGGGGATGAAGGAGAGGTAGAGATAAAGGTGGGTAGCATTGATAGGTAAAGAGGGAGGGAGAGGTAGGTAGTGAGAGTTAGGTATCTAGAGAGATAGAAAACCTCAAACCTATACCCGATCATAAACCCTAAAGCCTATAGGAAAAACCCTCAACCCTATACACTTAACCTTAACACCTATACACTTAACCCTAAACTCTATACCCATAACCCTTTGAAACCATAGATACCATATATCATCAACCCTAAATCCTATCCCTCAAACCTACACCCTAAAACCAATAGGTTAAACACTAAACCCTGTACCCTAAACCCTCAACCCTACACCCTCATCCCTAAACCCTATATTATCAACCTAAACCCTATCCCTCAACCCTACGCCCTAAAGCCAATAGGTTAAATCCTGAACCCTATACCTTAAGCCCTCAACCCTATAATATCAACACTAAACCCTAAACCATATACCCCAACCTTGGGCGCTAAGGCCTATATGATAAACCCTCAATCATATACCCTATGTAACATAGGAAAACAAGCAAGATTAGAGAAATACAATACAATAAACTCAAATCTAAACCTATGCTAACAACAAAGAACAATGGAATAATAAAAAAGCATAAATAATAAAACAATCTCACTGAATATCTGTGTAATTCCATGAATAACCTCAATTGCACTTCTCCATTTTTCCGTTGTATGATAATATCCCTCAGATTTCTCTTAAGTGTGCAAGTATAGCCTCATGATAGTGTTATTAGCAAAACATCGAAGATTCTAAAGTTGATTGCTTCCAAAAGTCATAAGATTTCAGGAGTAATAATGATGAAGGAAAGCCAATTTATAGAAAAATGATTTTTGAATGATAAGCTTAGATTGAAAGATAGACCGATGGTTAAGATTGAAATATGTGACATGCATTGAGATTAGTGTTAGTAATAACATGAGTGATAAAACATAAAAGGTGGGGACTAAGATTAAATAATAATTTAATCTTTAGTTAAGACTATTTGAAACTTAGAAGAATAATGATTGCATGTAATGGATAAAGATTAGCATAGAGGAAATAGTCTGTTCGAATGCATGAATGAATTAATTAAATAAATAAAGTTATTTAATTAATAAAAGTTTGTACGTAGAAGAATAAAACTAGATAACTGACTGATTAAACCAGAAGGTTTGTTCATCATAAATAATCAAATATTAAATCAAGAGATAACTGACTGGTTTAATTAAATCTTGACTTAAGTGGTAAATGAATAATTAGATAACTAAGCGATTATCTAATCATAGAAGAATATGCTAGGAATAATCCTTTTTTTAATTAAATATTTATTTAATTCAACATTCAAAATTTGGGGATTAAATTAAATAAATAAAGATTTATTTAATTGACTAGAGAAAAGGTTAAAGAATAATTAAATAATTTTAGATGATTATTTAATTATAGTCGAAAATGTGATGAGGGTAAATTAAATAACAATTTATTTAGTTTTTAGAAAGAAGATATATTTAATCAGAGGCGTAATTAAATAAATAATATTTATTTAATTAGTCAAGAAGAGATAAAGGTGAAAATGAATTAATTAAATAATTAAAGTTATTTAATTAATAGAGAATAGGTGACTTTAGAAAATAATTAAATAATTAAATAATTAACATTATTTAATTATGATAATGACGATGAGAATTATGTCAAAAATTGAAGTCGCAGGCCTAAACCAATTTTTAGTGTCTACATTTTGCCCCTCTTTGATACAATGTAATTTTGGCATTGTGTCAAAGAAAATCAGTCAAAACATGCCCCTGTTGTGCCCTAGTGTGAAATAGGTAAGGGTATGCCCCCTCGAGAAAAATGACAAATTTTTGGAAAATTCAAAAAAAATTGGAAATTGTCCTGATTAGGTAATTTGATAGCTAGAAGTTCAATGGTGGTGAAAGAAATCAATTTCAGTGAGGTATGGTATGCGAAATGAACATTAGAAGTTGGTAAATAGTGCGCCCAGTACACAAGGTGTGAGAAAAACCCTCCAAAAACCCTAGGTATAAATAGGATTTGGGTGGAAAATGAATTAATTTGCACCCCTCAAGTTTAGAAAACCTTGATTTTTGCTTTGGAGTACTCAACCAAAATGTCGTCCATTCCATACATCAAGCACTGCTGATATCGAGTTAGGACCTTCAGATGACCAGCCAACACAAGACCCCCGGTATGTACCCCAAAACTATCTTTTGAAATTTTGATTTTCATGCACTTTTAGGCCTTTAAAATTTAATTTTTAAATGCATCACTTTGCTTTTGACGTAAATGTGTTCGTATGCGGTGCATCTGCTCGTGATACGACACATTTGTAAAAACACATCTAAGCTAGTTTTTGTGTGATGTTTAAATCTACGCATTTGTATTATAGGGTCGCATTTGATTAGTACAGTGTCACATGTTTTATTGTGCACCGCATTTGATGTTACACATATGCATGATTGTTTGCATGTAGAAATGGTATGACTCATATGTAGGTGTGTGAAGCATTTGACAGATAAAATTACGCATTTAAAGTTCTGCAACCCATTTGCAATGTTGAAAGATGCATATGCATTGTGCAACACATTTGCTTGTCATTTTTTTTTGAAATTTTGTGTTGTAAAAATTACCTTTTTATTTCTGACACACGGTATTCATTATTATTTGCAGGTTACTTTGGATCTGATACACACCCGGGAGTCGAGGCCGACTACCTATGAGTTGGGAGATCAGCTATGCAGTGCTGAGAGACGGTTGATATGGAACCTTGGGTTGCATCATGTGACATTTATGCCCACTATTCAGGAAAATCGAGGTATGTTGACTGCACTCTATGAGCGATGGCACTCAGAAACTTCCTCTTTCCATCTACCTATAGGAGAGGCTACTTTTACCTTAGAGGATGTCTATAGGACTTTGAGATTCCCGATCAGGGGCAAGAGAGTCCTCTATGATACCCAACGGGGTTTTAGTGAGATCACCCAATTTTATGTGCATGATGATATTTCACAGCTCAGTATCGAGCATTATGAGATTATATGGCATGTCCTTGCTGATAGGTATGAGTGTATTGATTGTATGTTGTGCACTTTGATTGCTGGGATTGTACTACTTGACTGTCAAGGTCATGGGTTTCCTATTGGGTGGGGTGAGATGCTGGTAGGGATGTAGGAGCGGTATGTTGTATTTTCATTTGCATGAAATACTTACAGGGAGGCATGCCGTGGCACTACTCTATTGATGTCTAGCGTGGTAGCACATTGCTATTTTTTCCCACTAGTTGCATAGATTGATCTCCTTATGTTTTCTAATATGCTGGGACTATTACTCAGACTCATGTTGGAGACACAGGATACTGGAGGCACGTGATCGATATCCTTGTGCAGTTTATATGAAGGCCTTACATGGATTGTGCACAGTGGCCTGACGAGCATAGAAACTTACCTTTTTGCTGACAAACATAGTATTTTATTGGGAGGATTCTTTCTAGGTTTCACATCATTGAGAGACACCTACCAGATAGAGTTCTTTGACAGTTTGGTGAGTTGTAGGATGAGCCATGGGGGTGAGCTAAGTTCACTCATTCTTTGAGAGAGGTTCCTCTGTGGGGGTCGCATATTCCTATTATGACAGCTAAGGAATACATCGATGTATTACATCTTGTTTAGTGGGGATGGAGGGGTGGAGTTGTAGATCCTGGGACCACTGTAGGATATGATACTTGGTGGGAAGAGCATAGGCCTATTCCATATACAGATCTTAAGTAGTCGTCGCCTATAGAGTAGCAAGGGACAGGACCATGAGGCCGGCGTGGTGGAAAATGTAGTGGTTGAGGTGGTGGAGATGATGGGAAAGGGGGAGGTGGGAGGGGTGGTCAAAGGGGTTGACGAGGTGATAGAGGCCCATATTTGTCACCTGTCCGTGAGGAGGGGGAGGGATAGGACATACCTATACTAGAGATTGGTGGAGGAGAGGTCGTTGGTAGGGAGGGAGTTGGTGAGGAGCATGATATAGAGGAGGCCATTGGTGAGGAGCATGCTAAGGAGGAGGCTGTTGGAGAGGAGGTAGAGATGGATACCCTTGGTATGCTTGCAAGGTATCAGGATGATGATGAGGAGGAGGAGATGAGAGAGCAGGAGAGAGAGCTTTGAGATAGGATTGTTGAGGAGTGGGATGTCGATGAGGGAGAGAGGCCACGATGGGAGGAGGGTCCCATTGATCAGTAGCTAGACGATTTACAGGCTAGAGTAGAGGCCTTGGAGGAGCAAGTAAGAGCTATGACGATGGAGAGGGATGTGATACAGATGGAGAGGGACAATGCCTACTTGGAAAAAGATTAGGCAGTAGCATATAGACATGAGACTAAGCAGAGATTTGTGGAGGTGAGAGCTCTTTGCACTAGATCGGCTGTAGATTTTTCTTGGGAGTTGGTTAGGGTTGGTGATAGAGAAAGATACTATAGAGACTTTTATGAGCAGGAGGTACCTCCTCATAGACGGGCTCCTAGTTAGTTGCAGGCGGATAGTAGCGGATCATGTAGTAGGTCACACAATAGATCTCATAGCATAGAGGGTGTCATAGGACCACACAGGTTAGGACCATATGATAGGACCCCTTCTGCACAGTGATCTTTAGCACCTCCCCATTAGTTACCTCCTTATTCTTCACATGGGAGCAATGGGAGTTCAACCTAGGGACATGTTTTATATTTCTATAGACATTGTATTATGTTCATAGAGCTTGTGAGCTCCATTTGAGAGATATATTCTGACATTGTACTATGACACTTATATTTTTGAGCAATATATATCATTTTGGGTGGCGATTTATATGATATGCAGTTCTTTATATGATATGCAATATTTTATATTATATGCACATGTTATGGATGCTAATGTTCACTTTATGATGTTGATGCAGCCTATGATGTTATGTTGATTCTATATGATGATGTATGTATTTACTTCTATGGTATTTATAAATGTCATGTATGGCTTCTATGTTTATGATAATGTGATGCAATGCAATGTATATATTTATAATGCCATGCGAATTTATGTATTGTGATAATATGTTATGCAATCTATGATGGTGGATGCATGTTATGTCATGGATTCCTAGATGTGATGGATGTCTATATTTTTTTTTTAATTTTTCAAATGCAGCATATATGTATGATTTAATATGTATATATATAAATGGAAATGTATACATGATTTTTATAACATGAATGCTTATGCAGGATGCTTTATATTTTTGTGTGTCACAAGACTTCATCATGATGCAAGAAAGAAGAAATGTTAGTGCGAAAAAGATGAAAAGTAACATAAAAGACATAAAAGTAAATCTTTGATGTTTTGTTGAAACACAATAGGACTTGCATTAAATCATCATTGGGAGGTAATTGATACAAATGGACAAGAAATACCATGATATGAGATAGACCAAGGTGTGCAAGGTCGTCCACTTGCTAAAAATAGACAGTCACAGACAAGGATTGTCCTAACTCATACTAAGGGAAAAGTTACCCTAGTCTTTTTGTCAAGACAAACCACAGACAGCAAACAAATAAAAGACGAGTCATGAGACATCATTGATCCTATAAATCCTCCATGGGACATCCTTGAGGAAGCTAGTAACCTGACTCAAAAACAAATCCAAAAGAAAGTTGACAAACAATAGTCAAAGAAAAAGAGTCTTGAGACATCCTCGTTTCTCTAAATCCTTCATGGGACATCCTCAAGAAAGCTAGTAATGGGACTCAAAGACAAAGACAAAAGAAAATATAAGACAAAACAAGCCACAAAGTCAACAACCAATAAGAATATTTTCCAAAATTTGATCTGTTGTTTAATTGTCTAGATTGATAAGATGATTGTTTGATAAAGCCTTGTTTTAGGAAGGAAACATACCGTATAAGACATTGAGTATGGTTTTGATTGTGTGACTATCTATATAAGGCATGACGAAGCATGGTTTCAGAAAGACATGTATCGTATAAGACATTGAGTCTAGTTTTGATCATGTGACCACCTGTATAAGGAAAGGATGATTGCTTGACTAGATGACAACGTCTATTTTCATGGACACATCCTGAATAAGACATAGGTTGATTTTTTTTGTTATTGGTTTGGAAATTTGATTGATTTGACTTGATGACCTTGTTTATTTTTTTGTCTTGTTGATGCATGACTTTCCTTGATGTTTTGACAATTTTTTGTGTTCGAATTACTTTGACTGACATAACGAACCCTAATGGACTGACCTAGTGCGGCCTTGGGGGCTCATCGATTGATGGCCTTGCCTACATTATACATGCAAAGACCTTGTAGTTCGATTGGAATTTGACAAAATAAGACTGAATAAAAATTATTGATTTATTTGAAGACATTTAATGTGTGTGATAGTGAATGTGACGAACCTTAATGGATTGACATAGTGTGGCCTCAGGGGCTCATCAATTGATGGCCTTTCCTACGTTATACATGCAAAGACCTCGTAGTTCGAAATGACCAATGAGTTTGTCTTACAGACAATAGATTGAGTCATGATTTTATATAGATAAACCTAAAAATACTGACCTAATGCCTCGAGGGCACATTGAAAGATGGCATTGCCTACATCCAGTCGTAGAGGCGACATAGTTTGACAATGACAAAAAATGACTGGTGCGACTAACTTTGACTCTATTTTTGGATTTTTGAGATGTTTTGATTTTTTTGTCTTTTTGAAGTTTTATGATGTTTTTTTATTTTTTCAAGACATTTTGTCATCTTTTTTATATTTTTTTTAGGACATTTTGTGATGTTTTTGGAAAAAATTTAGGAAATTTTGTGATTTTTTTATTTTGATGGTTTTACATCCTCAAAAAAACCACTGTAAGAACTGAATGATGTAAGCCAAGTGTCTTCCCCCAGTAAAGTATAAGACCAATTTATTATGAATAGAATGGAATGGGGATTTGAAGTGTGCTTGATGTCAATCGTTCCAAGTTATGGAAAGGACAATCATTTTTTATGAGTGGTATGTATACGTGGTGAATAGGAAATATAGGTGATATGTACATGAAAGTCAGATTGATGGTAGACAAAGAAGCAGAGTCAACTACACATGGCGCTTGTTTGCTATGTTTTCACCATGGTACTCATCCAAAGTGCCACCAAAGTGGTTTGCACTATTGGATGACTTATTTCTCTTTACTATTTTTATTTTTTATTTTTTTGACGTTACCTAGACACTTGTTTGCCAAGTTTTCACCTGGGTAATGATTTTTTGATTTTTCCTTTTTTTAATATTTTTTATGATTAAAACAAGGTTCTTAGAAGCTATGTGTAGAAACTCTTCAGATGAAGGCTGTTGATTGGTTCTGATAGAGGTTCACCTTCAGGAGTAGAGAGTTGGTATGCTCCTAATCTAAAGGCTTCTATGACAATGTAGGGTCCTAGCTAGTTTGGTTCAAACTTTCTTGGTTTTTCTCTTTTTGCTTGATTCTTTAGATTTTCCATTAAGACAAGGTCACCAATGTCAAAATTTCAATTCAAGAATTTCCTATTGTAGCTGCGATGAAGACAGTTTTGATATTGTTGAAGATGATCTAGTCCCTTTTGTCTTCATTCATCAAGGAACTCTAGCTCATGCAATCTTGACACACAATACTCTTCATCGTCAATATGCCCTTTCAGAGATACCCTTAGGGAAGGAATCTCAAACTCAATAGGTATGATGGCCTCAGTATCGAATACCAAGGAATATGGTGTGGCGCCGGTGGGAGTGTGAATGCTTGTGTGGTAAGCTCATAGGGAAAGGTTAAGTTGTAAATGCTAATCACGACCAACATCATTGACAATCTTTTTAAGGATTCTGAGGATTGTTTTGTTAGACGCCTCAACTTGGTTGTTACCCAATGGGTAATATGGAGTGGAAAAGTGGTCTTGGATATGGAATTGTTCACAGAGGTGACATAATTCTTGGTTTTTAAATGGGTGACCATTATCTGCGATTATGGATTGAGAAACACCATACTGAAAAATGAGATAGTTAAGGATGAACTTAGAAATTTGTGTGTTGGTAATGTAGGTCATAGGAATGGATTCAATCCACTTAGTAAAGTATTCAGTCATGGTAATGATGAATTTATGGCCGTTGGATGATGTGGGATGTATCTTACCTATGAGATCGAGTCCCCATTGGGCAAAGGTCCATGATGAAATTATTGGACGAAGCTCCTATGCCGGTGCGTGTATCAAGTCTCCGTGACTCTGGCATTGTCAACATTTCTTGACAAAGATATATGAGTCCTTTTCCATTGTAGGCCAATAATAGCCTAGTATTATAATATTTTTAGCTAAGGTAGGACCACTAGAGTGGGATCCAAATATACCCTCATGTACCACACAAAAGTTCGCTTGTGCTTCTTTAGTATCAAGACATCTCAATAGGGTATTTTCTAAGGCACGTCTATAAAGAGTATCTTTGATGTTGGTATACTTAGTTGAATTACAGATAAATATCCTACGTTGGTTTTTCAAAAGGTCAAAGGGTAGGATTTTGGCATGGAGGTAGTCATATATTTCTTTGTACCATAAGGAATTGGGACCAACAATTTCACACACCATCTCCAAATTTGGGACATCAAAGACAGCGACCAAAAGTTGTTCTGCCAAAAATTTGAATTTAGGCACATTGTTGGGTATGTCTAAGAGTGAAGCACTAGTTACCATGGCATTTGTTGCTTTGTTCTGAATGCGAGGTATTTGATGAAAGACAATCTTATCAAAATATTGTTTGAAACTAGCTGTCATCCACTTGTATGGGGCAAACTTTTCATCTTTGGTTTCATAGTCATCATTAACTTGCTAGATTACAAGCTAAGAATCACTATAAAGTTGTAGATGCTTGATCTTCCATTTGATTTCCATTCGTAATCCTGTTACAAGAGCCTCATATTATACTATATTAATGGTGCATGGAAAAGAAATTCTAAATGAGTTAGGAATAGTGTCACCCTGTGGTGTGATAAATAATATACTAGCTTCTAAACCATGGTTTTTGTGGGACCTATCAAAGTATAACTTCCATGTTGTTCCGTGTCAAGAATGAAGATGAGCTCATTAGAAAAATCTGAAACTAGAGGATGACCTTTCTTAATCGATCCATCTACCAGCTGGTCAACAATAACTTGTCCTTATATATCTTTTCTTTCTACATACTGGATATTGTATTCATTGAGTACCATTACCCATTTAGCCAATCATCCTATCAATGTTGCTTTACTAAGGAGATACTTCAAAGGATCTATCTTTGCAACCAACATTGTTTGGTGGTTTAACATGTAGTTCCTAAGTTTTTGAGTAACAAAAACTACTGCAAGACAAGCACGTTCTATGGTACTGTAATTTAGCTCATAACCTACAAAATTTTTGCTGATATAGTAGACTTCTCTTTCATGACCCTCATTGTCATTCTATACAAGCAAGGCTCCTAGTGCTGATGTGGTTGTTGAAATGTAGAGAATAAGTGGTCTTCCCTCAATAGGTGGCATTAACACTAGTGGTGTGAGTAGGTAATCCTTGATCAGTTGAAAATATTCTTGGCATTTACCTATCCATACAAATGGTACCCCTTTTCTGAATAGATATTGGAAGGGATGTGTTTTATCTGCTAACTGCACTATGAATTGTCTGATAGACTGTAGTCTCCCTTGTAGTGTTCATAGTTGATTTAGTTGGCTGGTGGAGGCATGTCTATTATAGCTTTCACTTTTGCTGGGTCCACTTCAATGCCTCATCTAGAAATAATGTATCCTAGAAGTATTCCTTATTTCATGCCATATACACATTTATTTGGATTTAGCGTCACTTTGTATTCTTCTAGACTTTGAAAAATATTATCTAGGACTTGTTAATGATCAAACCTTATTAATGATTTAGCTATCAAATCATTCACATAGTCTTCCATAAGAGTGTGTATGAGATCATGGAAAATAGTTTTCATGGTGTGTTGATATGTTGCTTCGACATTTTTAAGTCCAAAGGGCATGATGTTCCAACAATAAGTTCCCCATGGACAAGTGAAAGTTGTCTTATGTTGGTCTTCATGTGTGATTCTGATTTGATTATATCCCAAGAAACCATCCATGAGGGATAACATTTCATATCTTGTTGTTAGGTCCACAATCATGTCAATATTTGGAAAAGGAAAGTCATCTTTAGGACATTCTTTGTTTATATCTCTGAAGTCTGTATAGATGAAGATTCCCCCCATTGGCTTTGTCACTAGTAAGAGATTGGAAATCCAGTCTCCATAGTTAATTGATTTGATAAAGCCGACATCCAATAGTTTCTTTAGTTCAACTTTGATTAATAAAGCAATTTGTGGGTGCATTTTTCTTAATTTTTGCTTCATGAGTTTAACACCTAGTTGTAATGGACAATGATGTAATACTAGTTCAAGATCCAGTCTAGGCATGTCGACATATGAACATGTAAAGTTGATATGCCTCTATGTAAAGAAGTTATAGAATTCAGGCTACTATGTTTTTGTCAAAGATGCTACAAAATAGATTAGTTGGGGATTCTCTTCAGTGCCTATGTTGATCTCCATAGATTCTTCAACTAACATTGGTGAATTTTCCTGAGCAATGGGGATAATTTTCAACCCTCCATCTGTGGGTGCCTCTGAGAGGTTTTCACCCTTGGATGCATCCTTATTTTTGAATTTTTCATCATCCAAAGATGCCTTTTGGTTTTCACCTAGGGACTCATCATTTTAATTTTTTTCATTATTCTTATTTTTGTGACTGGAGGGTTGAACAAACTCTCCAAGATAAGCCATGTTATTCAATTCTATGGTAAATCTAGCCTTATGGTCACCACTAGGTATTCCTTCTCACAGTCCTAGGAACTGAGCTATTGCTTCATCGTTCTCAAAGATATCTAAGACATGAGTGTCTTGTTGATCCTAATCGATAAGCTGGGGATATACTAAGGGCATGTCATCATCAGAAGTATCAAAGTTCAAAGGGGTCAAGGTAAAGGCTAAGTTGTTGAAATAATCACAAAGTTTCTTACCAAATCCTCCTTACTCTTTTCTTGGGAATAGGTAGATTTTGAGGTGGGCCTATTGTCAAAGTTTGGTTATTAGAAGTGGATTTTTTAGGTTCCCAAGAGGAAGGATTGAGGGATTCCCAATAATAATGTTTAAGCCATTCCTATTTTGTCAAATACATTTGTGGACGGGAACTAGATGGATTTTATGAGGATTTAAGTATTTGATCAAGTTCCCCAAATAATTTATCGAGGTCCATAACAGAGGTGGAGGATAGGGAATCCCTCTCACATTCGTCAAAGTCAGGGGAATCATAGTAGTGTTGGCCAGATGGCTCATTGGATGTCTCGATAACTTTGAAAGCACTTACTTCATATAGTAAAGGTGATGCAGTACTAGAAGTGCCAATTTGGAGTGGTTGAAACCCAAGCCCTAGGCCTTTCGGCCATTTAGAGACAATGATAGGTTCAGTACTCCCATTCTGATGTAATCCTAACCTACTATGTCTATTATATCCTTTTCCTTGCATTATCTTGAAACCTTTTCTATATTGATCTTTGGGAATTTGAGCAGGAAAAGGAGGTTTGTTGGCCTCCTACAATGATTCAATAACTAAGCCTTTACAACCATAATTTAGAGACTGGACATCTAACCTGAATAGCTATTCAACAATCAGGAAGGTGCATTTAACTTGTCAACCCAAGGATGTGAACTTGAAATGGGTCAACATAGTATGTACACTAGGGGCTCAAGTAGTCATTGCACTCTACAGCTAAGAAACACAATACTGAAACTAAATTGCTTAAAAGGAAATAGAGTAAATGCTGAATATCAACAACAACTATGCTAAGCTGAAATGCATAACAAGAATGAAAATATGAACAACAAACAAGAGAATACTCTGTTCACTTTGGCTGCAAGAACAATCACATAATGGAATTCTAGTGGCTATAGGAACAATCAATGCTAGATTTCTAACTAAGTACTAAATAACAAGTAATAATAAACTAATGCTAAAATAAGAAGATGGATTACTCACCAAGTGGCCCCCCTTGGATAAGTATCCTCTAAACTAACAAGAAATCAGATGCTCAAACTCATAACTTTATTCTATTCACTGTAAATCATGCATACAAAGAGTAATGTATCTGTATTACTGAAACTGGAGAATGAGAGTACGATGCCAATTTATACTATAGCTAAACAAGATAGTCAACACCACAATTGGGAGGATGCCATTTTAGGAAAACATGGGAAAGTGGAGCGATGACGGTTATGCATTAATGGAATCTTATCAAACATGCAAGTCAAGCGTAGATCCAACATAACAGTAATTCCCATGCATGCTCGATCATTGAGGTCCACTACAAGGTAGTTACGCTCAGTTGCATGAAGAATCTTTGTTGCTGGCTGCCTTTGACTTGGAGCGATTTCTCAACTGGACATTATGGTGCATGCCCAGTTGGCGGTGTCTTCCTCAACTTGGCATATTAAATCTACATGTCAAGGTCAGTACACATAATAACTACACATCTATAACCACTTTAAGAAACATTCATTAATCACATGCAAAATCAATATAGATAACCCACATATTATGCCAAATATCATTAAAGCTTGCAGAGATGGGATAATATCAAATGTCAATGGTTTAAGGGAAACATTATGCCAATACCAAAACTTAATCATTAAAGTCCATGACATCTATGAGCAAATAGACTATAGATTCTACCCAAAACTAGACCAAAAACTAGGCTTGTCACCCCCCCAACCGAACGTTCTGCTGGGCCTCCAACAGGGGAAGAGTTGTTCTTCTGATTGGTCAAAGTTCTGAAATTTGCAACTGAGAGTTGTCCAACATTAGTGGTTGTAGTTCATGAGTCAGGGTCCCAATAGAATCCTCCCAATCTGTCAAACCTGTCCCAAAACATCTCCTCACGGTTTCCTCCTTTGCTGCTATTTTTACCTCATACTCAACATAAATTTCCTCAATCTAAGGCATAATAATATTGCCATCACTTGGTCTGAGCAACATTCTATGCCATTCTCTATAAATATCCCTTGGGTTGTTTGATTCAGCTCTAACATGCAGAGGGATATTAGACTCCAATTGTTTGAATTTCCTCCTTCAACTTCCATTTTTCCTTTTTCCATTCTTCCTTCCTTCTTTGTATTTCTCTCCATAAATTCAAAATTTCTACATGTACTATAAAACTAGGAGGATTATGAATTCCTACCAGTATTTTGTTGATGTAAACTCCTCATATGGCACTATTTGCATGGACTCAAGCTACCCCATTCTCTCTAGCTATAAGGGTGTTGTTTTTTCTTCCTTTTGCTGTAGGGACTCTTGTTCTTGTTGTGGTTATAGGAACTCTTGCTTTGGTTCTGGCTATTGCTGGAAGACTTCTTGTTGTAGGATCTCTTGCTCATTAAAATTTATGATGCAGCGTAATATGATTTGACACATGGACAATACGTTCACAAAATATTTGCATCTTTTTCATTCCCCTCCCCCCAACCTAAATTTGGACATGTGTCCACACATGTGAGATGGGAGTGGCGATTGGCAGACAATGATGGAATTTATGTGAATACTTATACTAACATACAGTGATTAAATGAACACACTTAAAAGATGATTAAAGATAGAAATTAATACACACATACCTGAATGTGTGGAATATTTGCTACAAAGATCATGGATAAAGTAACACTTGCCTTGTTGGAAAATGAATTGAGCAATAAATGAAGATGAAGTGGAATGAGGTGAGGTGGAATGAGGTGATGGAAGAGAGAGAAAGGTGGTGATGGATGGGTGGATGGGAGGATAATGAAGAAATGGACTTCCACGTAAGGGAAAGTCTTAAAATGAAAATTACATACCTCAATCAGGCTGAAGGAGGGACACTAGGTCAATTGCCTTCAGCTGCAGGAAGCTTTGAGTGTCGGGTGAATTGTTGCAGGAACTCTTCTTTAGAAGCTAGTTTATGGTATAACTTGAGGTGATGACCATTGACAAGTAATTTAAACCTGATAGGGTCAATGATGGTGAGCTAAACAACTCCATTAGGAAAGACCTCAAAAAATTTGTGTGGTCCTAGCCACCTTGTCTGCAATTTTCCAGCATTGTCCTAGTATCTTGAATCATAGAGCAAAGCCCAATCTCTTGGTTTGAACTTCTTATCTTTTATATATTTTTCATGCCACTTGATTCACTGATTCTGTACTACTTATGTATGCTTCAGGGCTACTCTTCTTATTCCATCCAAAGCATTTGGCTGCATGATTCTTTCTCTCTATGCTTGAGAAATATCCATCCCTAAATCCATGATAGCTCACAGAGTTTTATGTTTGAATTCATTTGGCATCATAGCTATCTTTCCATACAACAACTCAAATGGGGTGAAGCCTCTAGTTATTTTCCATGTTTTCCTATAGGCCTAAACAAATTTTGGTAATATGTTTTTCCAATCTTTCCTATGGATAGCTACTATTTTAGTCATAATGGCTTCAATCTCTATATTGGTCACCTCAACTTGGCCATTAGCTTAGGGGTGATAAGGAGTAGACTTTCAATGCCTTATATTGTACTCATTTACTAATGCTGCAACAAAGTTGATGTGAATTGTGGCCCTTGATCAGTCACTATTTCTCTTGGAACTCCATATCTTGTGAAGATTTCCTCATAAAGAAACTCTACAACATTGTTATCTCTTGCATGCTTCATGGCCTTGACTTCTACCCATTTTGTTACATAATTAGTGCATACCAATATATAAGACTTATCATTTGATGGAGGGTCAATTGGTCCCAAAAAATACAATCCCCACTTGTCAAAGGGAGTGATTAATATCTGAGGGAAAAGTGGCATCTCATCAGATCTGGTTGTCTTCCCATTCTTTGACATCTATCACATTTTCTAATATACCAACCTACATCCTTGTGGATTGTTGGCTAGTAATACCTTGTATTCAAAACGTTCATTTCTGTCCTCTTGGCTGTAAAGTTTCCTCCACATGGTTCATTGTGAAATGCATGCAAAATTTCATATGTCTCATCTTCTCTCACACATCTTTTCATGACATGGTTAGGTCCAGTATAAAACAAACATCCAACAATCCAAGAGAAAGGAAAAGATTTTTCAATGAGTGCCCTTTTCTCTTTTGGGGAGAAGTGAGAAGGAACTCTACCTGTAACCAAGTAATTGGCTATGTCAGCATACCAGGGTATTTGTACACTGAGAGAGAATAGATGCTCATTAGGAAAAGAGTCATCTATAGGCTGATTGTCTTCTGATGTAGTTAGCCTTGAAAGAAAATCTGCAACAACATTAGCCTTCCTTGGCTTATCCATAATGGTTATATAAAACTCCTGCATCAACAATAACCACCTTTCCAATCTACCTGTGATCAAAGGTTTATTCATGATATACCTAATGGTTGCATGAGAAGTGTGCACAAAGATTCAGTAGCCCATTATGTAATGTCTGAATTTGTTTAGTGCATAGATTACTACCAGCATCTCTTTCTCTGTCACTATATAATTGAATTCGGCTCCTTGCAAATTTTTGTTGACAAAATAAATAGCATTTTCAATAGCTCCCTATTTCTGTCCTAAGACCGCTCCTATGGAATAATCTAATGCATTAGTGTGGATGTGGAAAGGAAGCTCTAAATTGGGTCCCTTGAGTATAGGAGCATGAGTCAAAACTTCCTTCAAGTCAGAAAATGCCTTGTCACAAGCTTCAGTCCATTGAAATTCAACATCTTTAGTGAGAAGGGTATACAATGGTGCCGCTACCTTGCTGAAATCCTTGATGAATCACCTATAATATCCTGAATGACCTAAGAAACTAATAACATCCTTTTGTTTTGCAGGTGTAGGCAGATTTGTGATTACCTCAATTTTTGCAGGATCTACTTGAATTCCCTTGTGGGAGATGTAGTGGCCAAGAACTACACCCTCTTACATCATCATGAATCACTTTTCACTATTTAAGGACAAGTTCTAATCCTCATAGCTCTATAGGACTCTATTGAGATTCTCTAATGCTTGATTAAAATCAACACCATAAGTGGTGAAGTCCTCCATATAAATCTCCATGCAATCATGAGAAATGTCTATGAATATGCTAATGACTGCCCTCTGGAAAGTTGCAAGTGCATTGCACAAGCTAAATGGGAGTGCCGAATAGGCATAGGTTCTCCATGGATAGGTAAATGTGGTCTTCTCCTTGTCTTTTGGTGCAATTTGGATCTGGTTGTAGCCGCTGAATCCATCTAGAAAGGAGAAGTATTGCTTTCCTACAAGTGTGTCCAAAACTTGATCAATGAAGGGTAAAGGAAAGCAATCCTTCTTGGTGGCAGCATTAAGTTCTCTATAATCAACACAAACTCGCCATTTTCCTCCTTTCTTGGGAAAAATCACTAATGGAGATACCCACCAACTATCTGAAATGGGGTAGATAAATCCTACATCTAGCAAATTTTGTAGTTCTCCTTTCACAATTTCTCTTAGTGCAGGGTTAATCCTTCTTTGTGGCTATCTTACTCAAGTGCAATCATCTCTGATATAAATTTTGTGGGTATAAAGTTTAGGATCCTCTCCATTCATATCATGATAATCCCATGAAAATGCATGTTGATGGACCCTTAATAGGTTTTCCAATAATAGTTGTTGCTCTTCATTCAATTTACTATTAACATTCAAATATTTTCCTTCTGACACCTAGACTTGTGTAGTTAACTCTATCATGGTTGCTTCATTAATACATGGTACCTTTAGTTCATATGACAACAATGTATAAAACATACCTATTGGTGTAGGAAGTCTATTTGCAAGAAGATCGTTTGCAGGAACAGTGGCTACAGGAAGAGCAGGCAGAAGTGTCCTGACCGAAGTAGAAGATAATGCTTCCTCCACTTCATAATGGTTCAAAATGAGATTAGCCAAAAATTCATCCTCATCTTGGAGATGCATGAAAGAGCTTCTATCTAGCATCATAATTTGTGCCATAGAATTAACTTCCTTGGCCTCTTCACCAACTTATGGCCATACAAAATATTTCTCATCATGAGATGGATGAGAAAGTGGATAAAGAACAAACTTTTTAGTACTCCTTCCATATGAAATGGTCATTTCACCTAACTAACATCCAATGTATGCATCTATAGTTTCCAACCAAGGCCTTCCAAGAATGATGGGATACCCACCTAGTGTAGCCTTAGGAGAAAAAAATATAAAACCTACTGGGCATTCCCAGGAGTCTAGAACTACCACAAGATCCTCCACTACACCATCAGGCTTAATAGTAGAGCTATCAGCAAGCTACAGGACAATAGGAGTAGATCTCATACTTGCAATATTTAGTTGCTAAAGGATGTCTTTGGTCATCACATTTATTGTTGCCCCTAAATCAATTAGAGCATTCTTCATTCGGATCCTGTTTATGAAAACTACTACTACAAGACTGCCTGGCTCATTATACCTAGGAATAGTCACTTTTCCCAACATGATATTAACTAGCTAGTTCACCACATGGACTATAGTTGAGTCTTTCTTCTTCTTTCGTGGCTTCTTAAGACAAGCTTCCTTGATGGATTTGTCATAGATTGGAACATCCTTTATGGCTTGAAATATGGGTATCTGAACACATATATGCTTTATTTGATCCAGGATGTCAAAAGTGGTATCCTCCTTTTCTTCTTTCTTCTTGGCAACTTCCAATCTCTAAGGGAATGGTGGTTCTTGTTCAGTCATCTTGGCTTGAACTAGTTCACGATTGATAGGTGCACTTGGTTGAATAGGATCATTCAGAGGCTCCTCCTCCTCTTCCATAGGAAGTTAAGTGATAATTGGCTTGGTAGGGCCAAATAGAGTAGTTCTTGAATGTAAATGGATGTCACCTACACTCACAACATATGTAGGGAATTGATTTGGATCAGTAGAGTATGTAGGCTACTGTTGTGGTTTTTTATTAGGATTGGGTGTGGGTTGAGTTGGTAGTTGAGTTGGTTTAGGGGAATTTGAGCTTAGATTAGTAGGTGGAGGCATTAGAGCAGGCTGTTGGGGCTGAGAAGGTGGCTACATGTAACTAGTTGTCTGGGTAGGCCATTGTTATCCTCCTCTCCATTGATTTGTTTGTTGCCAATTTCCTGGAGGTGGTTGCTAGTGCCCTTTAAATTTCTTCCAATTCCCTTGAGGTTACTACCAATGAGGTGGAGAACTTTGATGACTGGACTAAGTATTTGGAGGGTTACTCCAAGGTTGTGGTGGATATCCTCCATAACTGGGTGGATATGGGGGTTTCCACTAGTTACCAGATGAATAAGAGTTAAAATATGGCCCAACATAGGATAGTGGATCTAGTGGCATACCTTGTCTTGGAGCCCAAGGATTCCTTTGTGAAACATAGTAGACTTGGTCTTCTTCAATCTGAATTGGCTTGAACTTAAGTGAAATCTGCTCGCTTTCCAGATTAGCTCCCATCTTAATCTGCTATCCTTCTTCTTTTGTCTGTAGTGAGGACAATACTCTGTCAACATCATCTCTTCCTCTTCTTGCTTCTTTTTGGCCTGAAGTGTATCTAGCTAAGTAGCTAGATTGCTGATAATATCTTACTTGAAATATGCCAAAAAATTAGTAATCTCCATTCTTGAAACTCTACCAGTAGTTGACTTACCCATGGAAGATTGATAAGCTCTCCCTTTCTTTGAAGCTGCCCTAAAGTAATTTTGGCATATTTTCTTGATATACTCCCAAGGAACTTGGGAGATATCTCTTCCTGCCATGAGGTCCAAAGCATCAGTGTAGCTGCCATTGATGCCTCTAAGGAAAATAAAATTTTGTGAGTCCTCATTAAGTGCATGGTGTGGGGACTTTTGCAGGAAAAATAGGAACCTTCCAATGTAATCTTCCAGGCTCTCATCTTCCTTCTACTACATCCTAAAAATGTTACCTCCTCTCATGTCACTACCCCTACAGTATTCCTTGTACTTCTTAAGGAATTTTGTCTTCATGTCTTCCCAAGTTTCCACAGTATCCCTACCTAGGCTCATGAACCATCTTAATGCAACCTCTTTAAAAGTGGTGGGAAATAACTTAAGCCTATGTGCATTAGTAGTGTAATCATAACTCCTATAGAGTATGTCAAACTCAAATAAGAAGGTATCAGGATCTTTTCTCACAAGCCCATAAAACTTGGGGAGTGCTGAGCTAGGAATGTTCTTGATGTCGTCAACTTGATTTTGATGGGAAATGGGGAAAGGAAAAGATGGTTGGGTTTGTCTGTTCCTATTTGCATCACCCATGCCTACTTGATGTGGTTCTAAGACAAAGGGGTTCTCAAGCTGATTTTGATCTTCTAAGGAGACTTCAGAGCTAGTCAGATCGGATATACATCAACAAAGGGGTGCAGATCTTATTATTCCTCTTCTTCTAGTAGGTTTCGACACTCAACTAGCTGAAATGGACAAGGATTGTAAGGAAGAAATCTCCCATAAGCATCCCTTTTCCTTCCTCTATGCATGCGGTATCACTCACTATCAGTCAGCTTTCACAAAGAATTGGTAAAGAATCAAGGGGGGTCATTACTTCCTAAGTGAGGATATGCTAAGAACAAATTTTAGAAACACTACAACAAGAAAACTACCAATGACTCCAGAAGACTTCCTAGCTTGACACCATCCCTAACAATGACACCAAGGATGTTGGCCTCCTACAATGATTCAATAACTAAGCCTTTACAACCATAATTCAGAGACTGGACATCTAACTTGAATAGCTATTCAATCATCATGGAGGTGCATTTAACTTGCCAACCTAGGGATGTGAACTTGAAATGGGTCAGCACAATATGTGCACTAGGGGCTCAAGTAGTCATTGTACTTTACAACTAAGAAACACAATACTAAAAGTAAATTGCTTAAAAGGAAATAGAGAAAATGTTGAATATCAACCAATAATTATGCTAAGCTGAAATGAAGAATAAGAATGAAAATCTGAGCGACAAACAAGAGATTACTTTTTTTGCTTTGGTTGGAGGAACAATCACAAAATGGAATTCTAGTCGCTGCAGGAATAGTTAATGCCAGATTTCTAACTAAGTACCAAAAAACAAGTAATACTAAACTAATGCTAAACTAAGAAGATAGATTACTCACTAAGTGGTCCCCCTTGGATAAGTATCCTCTAAACTAACAAGAACTCAGATGCTCGAACTCAAAACTTTATTTTATTCATTGTAAATCATGCATACAAAGAGTAATGTATTTGTATTACTGAAACTGGAGAATGAGTGTTAAATCATGCAACCTCATGAAGAAGCATCAAATTATTATTTATACTATAGATAAACAAGGTAGTCAACTCCATGATTGGGAGGATGCCATTTAGGGAAAACATGGGAAAGTGGAGTGATGGAAGTTAAACATGCATGGAATCTGGTCAGACATGCAAGTCAAGCGCAGATCCAGAACATCAGTAACACCCATGCATGCTCGATCATTAAGGTCCACTACAAGGAAGTTACATTTAGTTGAATGAAGAATGTTTATTGTCAGCTACCTTTGACTTGAGCAATTTCTCTGCTGGACGTTATGGTGCATGCCCAACTGGCCGTGTCTTCCTCATCTTGGATTATTAAATCTACATGTCAAGGTCAGTATGCATAATAACTACACATCTATAACCACTTTAAGAAACATTCATTAATCACATGTAAAATCAATATAGATAACCCACATATTATGCCGAATATCATTAAAGCTTGGAGAGATGGGATAATATCAAATTCTAATGGTTTGAGGGAAACATTATGCCAATACCAACACTTAAGCATTAAAGTCCATGACATCTATGAGTAAATAGACTATAGATTCTAACCAAAACTAAACCAAAAACTAGGCTCATCAAGGTTCTTCATTGCCTTCTTTGTATAACCAAGAGGTCACCTCTTCTTCATTTATATCTTCTTTACTTAGTTCCCCCCATTTTGTGAAAGTTGTTGTGGGAGGGATGTGTATAGTGACCACTGATTGTCTCTTATCTGCTATTGGTAAACTGTATGATTTGGGTAGAACCAAATGGATGACATAATAAGATGCTTTCATATGATACTCTCCACAACCCTTATCTTGGATCTCGACCTTAGGAGTGGAAGGTAGTGATTGGGAAGTAGATGTTTTGGAAAGAGTGGATGGATCGACATACTCAGATGAGTTGGATGATGAAACCTCTTGTTTTATAGGCACCCGTCGTTGGAGTATTCCTCTTAGGTTAGTGAAATATTGGAAAGGATCAAGATCACCATTTATCATGATATCAGTGCCATTGAATGGGAATTTAAAGAATTGATGGTAAGTGGAAGGGATTTATTTCATAGCATGTATCCATGGTCTACTAAGTAAAAGGTTATATGGGAGGACGAGATCCAAGACTTGGAATTGGGTATCCATAACTGCATGACAAATTTTTATGGGGAGAATTACAAATCCTTTAGATGATCATTCTTCATCATCATATGCCTTAATGACAGTGCTCTTAGTGGGGTAAAAGCACAAAGCTGTGTCACTTTATGAAACGGCCAACGCTGATCCAACTTTAAAACTTGAATCACTTAAAAGTGGCATATATGTTTTGAATTTTGAAATGATGTAAACTAGTAAAATGTGTATTTTTTAGTATATTTTATGTTTGTATTTTTTGAAAAAAATTGAAAAATTATTTTATACTAGTTTTTAATAAATTAACACTATAATTTAGTTGCTGATAAAATGCTGAAAAATGAAGTTGCATGGGACGTCAAACTTTTTATAGTAAATTTTATTATTTTTCTTTCAATTTTTTTGTGTGTATTTATAACTTGAAACTTTAGTGCATGGATATATTTTTTTCTAATTTTGATAAGTATATAATTTTAAATAAATATGAAAATGTGCGTGAATCAAAAAATGGTTGTTTCCATCAGACGTCAACTTTCATATTAAATATTTATCTAAAATGGAAAAAAAACTATACCATCTTGAAATAGATTCTTTTATCTAGTGCATCATATTTTTTTCAATTTTTTTAAATAAGTATTTTTCCTTGGCATGGTAATCAACCTAATATTTTGTGCTGATAACCTAATTTTAGTAAAAATAAAATATAAAATATAAATAATAATTAAACTATTGAAATAAATATATTTTTGAAAACTACACTTATGGATCTACAAAAGGGTATTTTTATATTTTTCAAAAAATGTTATTTACATTAGCAAGAGTTATTGAAACCTCAAGCTTTTCAAATAATTTTATTTTTTTGGTAAATTGGAATCAAAATGGTACTCCATGTATTTTTAGCCAACAATTTTAGTTGAAAAAGTTGTGGAAGTATCTAACTTAGCTAGAATGAATCTTACTACATCATATGTTTGACCAAAATTAATTTTTAGTTAGAAATACTTAAATTCAGTTGTGTTGATAAGTCGACTGAAAGTGTGACACAACTTTGTGCTTTTACCCAGTGGTGTCCACACATGCTTCTGAGAATCCTAATTCCTTAACAAATTTCAAGGTACAAAGATTCAACCCTGCTCCACCATCTACCAAGACTCGTCTAACTTTCATTTTATGAACACAAACTTTGAGGTGCAAAGGGTCATTATGGTGTGTCTTCTTGGTTGCCTAATCTTGTTCAAATAAGGTAGCATGATGAGAGTTGGTTAGATAGCCTATCGTCTCTTGGAAATGATGGTGCTTTGCAAAGCTTTGTCTAGAATAGCTCAATGATCGAGTGATATACGCAATAGTTCCGAGATATAAATTTGTGCTGGGGTCTTCCCCAACTAGTCAAGTAAATTGTACTGAGGCTTGGAAGACTATGGTTGTTTCTATGATGAAAGGCCTTGGATGGTTATCTTGGTTTGACGAGTGTTGACAACACATTTAGGGGTTTTCTTTATGGTAATAGTGTTGACACTCTTATTCACAGCTCAAATGTGATTTATGATTGAGCCATGACTATAATCATACTTGACATTAGCATAGTTTTCCAAAGTATTGGTCTTATTTCTCGAATTGGAGGCTTTTCCTTTCCCATGGTCATTTAATGGATTAGAAAAGAACTTGTGATCAGTGTTTGAGGTTGTCTGTTTCTGTCCACTAACTTCAATAGTTTTGTTTTTGACAAGATCCTGCATGATATTCTTCAATTGTTGGTAATTTTGTAAGCTATGTCCCTTAGTTTGGTGGAAATCACAAAAGGTGTTGTCATCCCACCAAGAGGGTTTAAATTGTCCAAGATCATATTGTCTCAGCTTAGGAAAGTGTAGGAGGTTATGTTGCATCAGTTGTTTAAAGACCGATTCAATTAGTTCCCCTAGGGGAGTGAATTCGCATTTCAAAAACCTGCTTTGCGGTCATTGTTGTTGGATGTTTTGGACAATGTTGGCAGTATGATTAACGTTGTTGAGTGTGTTTTTAGAGGGGTTGTGTCCTCTAAGTGTAATGATTGGTCCTGCCTATATGGTTTTAGCATCAACAATCCCATCATTGGTCATGTTCCTCTTCCGAGACCAAAACTTGTTCCTATCATTAGGGATGTTTTGAACATTTGGATTTCTATTTGATGTCTTGAGTTTAAATTTTTCAATGAGAGCCTTTTCAAGTATGATACCATTTTCTATTAGTTCCAAAAAAGAAGTGCAACAAGGTAATCTTAAGTCACTTCTCAATTTTAAATTGAAGTTTTCTAGGAATATGGTGACCTTTTATTTTTTAGGTATTTCAATAGGGCATCGACTAGCTAGACTCCTCCATCACTGGAAGAAGGTGATAAATTTTTCTCCATCTTGTGTGGTGTGACATAAGGATGCTATCGTGATTTCATTGTCAATGTTAAAAGAGAAATGTTCAATAAAATTTTCAACAAGTTCACCCCAGGATTTGATGCCATATGGAAGTTGAGAAAACCATTCAAGTGCAATTCCAATAAGGCTTCGTGGAAATGGTCTCATGAGATAGGTGGGGTCATATGCAATGTCTATACACATTGTGGAAAATTCCCTTATATGTTCAATAGGATTATGCTTCCCATTATACTTAGGCAAGTTTGGTATAAGATACCAATGTGACAAAGGTGTCATGTATAATGCTTTGTGAAAGGGAAATGGACATAAGTCTTTTGCCTAAAAATTCCTCTTGCTAGACATCGCCATATTATCCATATGTGTTTGAAGGGCTTGCATTTGTGTTTGCAGAACATCCACTTATGTCAATGATGTGTTAGTTGGATTTTTTTGGGTCTATGTAAGTGTTTTGAAATCCACCGTTTTGTGATGGTTTTGGTTAAGTGTTGGTATGAAGGGTGGGTTTTGATTTGGAATGTTAGAAAATGGGTTTTGGTTTGGAATTTGAGTGAATGAGTTTTGACTTGACGTTGATTGATTCAAAATGGGGATGTTATGCAAAGGATTTGAGTGGCTTCTATGTTGGATGGAGGGTATGTTTCCTATTTGTGAGACCCCTATGTGTGGTATGGTACTAGTAATGTTGACGCTTGGTATTGTAGTTGTTTGTGGTATGGTACTAGTGAAATTGATACTTGGTATTGCAGTTCTTGTGTTTGTCCCAACTTTAGGTCTTTTGCTTCCAGTAGTAGGACCAAAGGAATTGGACGATGATGCCCCTATGGTGAAATTAAGACCTTGTGTCATGCTAGATGTACCAAATGGTGACACATGTACTATTGTAGCAGTTTGTGTAGGTAAACCAAATGGTATGGTTCCAATTACTTAATGTATAGTACCACTGGTAGTCATTGTGTTTGTCCCTTGGGTAGATGTAGTTTGCAAGGTATGGATGTAAGATCCAAGAGATAACATGGCACCTTCAATTATAAATTTTGCTAAGTATCGTTGAGGATCATTTGCTAGGTACTAATCTACAAAGGATGCAAACTTAGGGTCTTGTGTAGGAGCATCTAAGTCTTCCACTACAATGTGTCCTTGTAGGTTTGTAGTGAGGAATTTGTCCAACAAATTTTTGTGAGGTCTCGATGTCCCTGATGGGGGATTGAAAAATGGATTGATGAAGTCATTTGGATCAGCCATATTTTCTCTTTTTCTTTCTTTCTTTTGGACCTTGTTTACCATGTAAGATAAGCTCAAAATGCAAGTGATGCAAAAACTATGTCTATGGATGGTATGATTCTAGTCTATGTTTTTGGGATAATGAATGCAACTATTTTTTTGGTATTTTCTAGCAAATAAGGAATGTCTACAATGATGTTATCCTAGATGACTATGTCTAAGTATGCAAAAGTCTAGGTAATAAATTTTGGGAGATTCTGAAAAGAGGTTACCAACCAGCTAAAGTTTAACCAAGGCTTCAATTTATTTTTGTCAAAGGACCTTTTGTAGGACTAGGACCAAAAGACAAAGTGAGGTCCCAAACTAGACTGGTGAGCTGGAAGTACTCATGTAGATGACAAAATATATGTTGACAAGTGACTAGATTCAATGAAATTTTTTGTTGAAGCAAGGTTTTATCCAAAGCATGGAAATTTGGCCTATTTTAAAATCTACAAAGGTGATTGTCCTAAAAGTCTACTAGATCTTAAGGTAATAAAGAATCCTAAGATGAAACTATGATTTGCAACTAGGATTCCTATTGCTATGGCTAAGTGATAACTAAAGGATGCAATGATGAAATAGTATGAGAAAACTTCTGGTTTCTATTTAGAGGTCACTGTGAAAGGAAAAAAATGAGACTAGTGTGACTATTTGGTTTCAGACTATGACAGTGAAATTTTGGTTTTTTGGTTATCAAACAATTGCAGTTCACTTTTACAAATGTGTCATAGAAACTAACAAGTGTAGTTCCTACTATAAGATATGGTTTACTGGTAAACTAATGTCTCAGGTCTGTGACAGGCATATGTAGGTATGTGCATGATCATGATGGGCCAAAAAGTGTTGATATAATGGGTATGTGTAGGATATGTGGCTAACAGTTTTTTTACCCAAAATTGATGAAATGAAAAGCATTTTTAAAGAAGATTCTTAGCTTTCCACCAATATAAATTATGCTTTACTTTGAATTTAATAAATAATTATTATTCATTTTCTATTTGAATTATGACTAAAGTAATCGATTGATAGGCTGATTGAAAACATCTATAGCTTTCAAATGATATCACATTTTTGAATCAAACATGCATCACATTCTATGCTTTGCATACTATGGGATTAAAAAATTGAATTTCATGAAGTTTTGACCAAGTTAAGGTGGTCGACATACGAAGTTTTATATTTTTTAAAAGTTGTAATAAAAATTCATAATTAATTATTTACATGGAAAAAATTACAAAAAAATATGCATTAGATCAAGACATGAGTAGTCCTCTACTTATATTTAAAATATTATAAAAAATAATTATCATTTTATTATGGTTAGGGTGGTCAAACAAACACCTACTTCTTATTTTTTCCCTAAAATTTAAGTGCTACTACATTGAAATTTCAAATTTTCACCAAATAGATTTTTTTTATAAATAAACCTACTAGTTTAAAAACTACATTCAATTTTCTATAGATTCTATTCTTACATATTTTTGAAATAATATAGATAACTTATTCAAAATTTTACTTCAAGTTGCCTAACTCTGATTTTTCTGAATTTTATCGCCACTTAAGGACCTATTTTTTGCATGGTAATTTTGTACATACCCTTGCGTCATTCCAGACTGCAAATGTGGCTCAGAAAATTAGATGCATCATAGAGTTTGTCAGATGCGGTTTTCAATCTCAGAGGTTTTTTACTAGTAAAATATGGCTCGGGTCTATGATAGGCATATGCATCATTCCAGACTGCAAATGCAACTCACTAGATTAGATGCATCACTAGGGGTTTTCGAATGTAGTTTTCTAGTATCAGAGGTGTTAGCAGGTTTGAAATATGTGACTCAATAAAGTAGATGCAGTTTTCAGTTTGATAGATGCGACTTGGTATGACATGCGTTTTATTGGTAAACATATGCGACTCAGTTTGAAAGATACGGTTTACTGGTAAACAAATGTGACTTAGTTTTGTTAGATATGAGTTGTTGGTTAATAGATGTGGTTCAGTTTGACAGATGTGAGTTTCTGGTTAACAGATGCAGTTTTCTAGTAAATTGCAGGTTTGACTCGATCTACTTTTTGATCAAATTTTGGAAAATAAAGATAATCAGAAAACACTATGTTTTAGGTTTGATGAACATGAACATGTATAATTCCAGAAGACAAGTATGATCCTAAGGATGGCAATGATAATATCTGTTGAATTCTCACTTGGGTTTCCCCATTTGCACTTATTCAGAGCGGATGATTAGAAGCTTGACCACACTAGCTCCACTCCATGACACTCACTTCTCTAGGTTAGTCGAGCTTCAGTTCTCATGAATCTCCCATGATGAACTTTTCATCTCTACTAAGAATCGTAAGTATGTGAGATGGCTTTAGAGGTCTAACCTCTTGCACCAACAGATAGAAGGATTTTGGTTAATCTAAAAATAATTAGCTTTTTAGTAAGGGCACCCATTCAAGTGGCTATGCGTGAAGCAAGATAAACATGTCTGTATAACAAATATGCACATATAATCCTAAGTTTTCCATTATGATTCACATTTGTATACCGGTTGAGAGTAGCTTGACTAAAAATCTTCATTGTCGGTTTGAGTCACCTTGGGGTGAGTACTTTTTCCCACCAAGGAAGGCCCAATTTCTAGAGTCAATAATAGTTTCTCTTACACCTAGGATTGCACAAGTGCAGAAGGGGAGAGGATACTTCTATTGTTGAATGCGGTTTTAATCTAACACAATGTGTGAACACACCAAACATAATAGACAATTGTTAATTTTAAGCCCAAATGACAATGATCTAATCTAATCAGACAATCTATTTCAAAATAATCTTCAACAAGGGTTTTGTAGAACAATTAATTAGTAGTCTAATCTTTGTCTTCATCAATCATCCTGAAAACACTTTTTGTATATTTTTCTTCTTTGAAACGTCCTACAAACACTATATTAGTTCCTCAAGAACACACATTGCAAACTCTAAATTAGTCGTAATGAAAACTGTAATTAAAAATTCAAATTCAGAATTGGACATCAATTTTTTTTTATACCAGTCAAATGCATCACAGGGAGGCAAAAATGCATCGTGAAATGTTAGATGTGTCACTAAAATTCATATGCAGCTCATGGGGTCAATTGTGTCATTCTATGCTACAGATGCGTCCTGCCATACCTATACTTGCAAAACTCAAAATTTCTACAATTTTTTTTGAAGACGGTGTCTTCATGTCGGGTTCACCCATGTAACATATGAAAAACAAGCAATATTAGAGCAATACAATGCAATAAACTCAAATATATACCTACGATAACAAAAAAGAACAATGGAATAATAAAAAGCATAAATAACAGAATAATCTCACCGAATATTTATGTAATTCCATGAATAACCTAGATTGCACTTCTCCATTTTTCCGTTGTATGATAATTTCCCTCAAATTTCTCTTAAGTGTGCAAGTATAGCCTCATGATAGTGTTATTAGCAAAACATCGAAGATTCTAAAGTTGATTGCTTCCAAAAGTCATAAGATTTCAAGAGAAGTAATAATGATGAAGGAAAGCCAATTTATAGAAAATTGATTTTTGAATGATAGGATTAGATTGAAAGATAGATGGATGGTTAAGATTGAAATATGTGACATGTATTGAGATTAGTGTTAGTAATAACACGAGTGATAAAACATAAAAGGTGGGGACTAAGATTAAATAATAATTTAATCTTTAGTTAAGATTGTTCAAAACTTAGAAGAATAATGATTGCATGTAAAGGATAAAGATTAACATAGAGGAAACAGTCTGTTTGAACACACAAATGAATGAATTAAATAAATAAAGTTATTTAATTAATAAAATTTTGCATGCAGAAGAATAAAATTAGATAATTGACTGATTAAACTAGAAGGTCTATTTGTCAGAAATAGTCAAATATTAAATCAGGAGATAACTGATTGATTTAATTAAATCTCGAATTAAGTGGTAAATGACTAATTTGATAACTAAGCGATTATCTAATCATAGAAGAATATGCTAGGAATATCCTTTTTATGAATTAAATAATTATTTAATTCAACATTTGAAATTTGGGGATTAAATTAAATAAATAAAGATTTATTTAATTGAGTGGAGAAAAGGTTAAAGAATAATTAAATAATTTTAGATGATTATATAATTATAGTAAAAAATGTGATGAGGGTAAATTAAATAACAATTTATTGAATTTTTAGAAAGAAGATATATTTAATTAGTGACACAATTATATTAGTCAAGAAGAGATAAAGGTGAAAATGAATTAATTAAATAATTAAAGTTATTTAATTAATAGAGAATAGGTGACTTTAGAAAATAATTAAATAATTAAAATTATTTAATTATGATAATGATAATGAGAATTATGTCAAAAATTGAAGTTGCAGGCCTAGACCAATTTTTTGTGTCTACACCCTATACCCTCAACCCTAAAACCTATAGAGAGGTAGTAGGCCCAAAACCTTATACACTCAACCCTAAACCTCCAACCCTATACCCTCAACTCTAAACCATATCCCTCAACCCTTGGCCCTAAGGCCTATATGATAAATCCTCAACCATATATAGTCAACCCTCAACCATGTCCCCTCAACCTTGAACCATATACCCTCAACCCTAGAAACCCTATCCATCAACCTTAGGCCCTAAGGTCTATATCATAAACCATCAACCCTATACCCTATACCCTTAACCGACCCTTTCCCTCAAACCTAGGCCCTAGAGGCTATAAACTAAACCCTCAACCCTCAACCCTATACCCTCAATCTCAAACCCTATACCCTATACCCTCAACCCAAAACCTATAGAGAGGTTTTAGGCCAAAAATCCTTTAGGCTAAACCCTCAATCCTATACACTCAACCATAAACCTCCAACTCTGTACCCTCAACAATAAACCCTATCCCTAAAACCTAGGCCCTATAGGCTATACAATAAATCCTCAACTCTATACATTCAACCCTATTCCCTATACCTCAAATCCTAAAACACATACCCTCAACCCTAAACCCCCAAATCTATACCCTCAATCATAAACCCTATCCCTCAAACCTAGGCCCGAGAGGATATACACTAAACCCTCAGCCCTATACATTCAACTCTATACCCTATACTCTCAATCCTAAACCCTATACCCTATACCCTCAATCCTAAACCCTATAGGCTAAATCCTCAAACATAATACCACAACTCTATACACTCAACCATAAACCCTATTCCTCAAACCTAGGTTGTAGAGACTATACGCTAAACCCTCAACCCTATAAATTCAATCATATACCCTATACCCTCAATCCTAAACCCTATACCCTATACCCTTAACCCTAGACCCTATAGAGAGGTCATAGGCCCAACATACTAGAAGCTAAACCATCAATCCTATTCACTCAACCCTAAACCACCAACTCTATACCCTCAAACCTAAACCCTATCCCTCACCCCTAGGCCTTAAAGCCTATATGATAAACCATCAACCATATGTAGTCAACCATAAACCCTATACCACCAACCCCAAATCCTATAGAAAGGTCCTAGGCCCAAAATCCTATAGGCTAAACCCTTAACTCTATACACTTAACCCTATACCCCCAACCTATACCCTAAACTCTAAATCCTATCCCTCAACCCTAGGGCCTAAATCCTATACACTAAACCCTCAACCATGTACACTACACCCTATAACCTCAACCCTAAAGCCTATACACTAAACCCTCAACCATGTGCACTACACCCTATAGCCTCAACCCTAAACCCGTTTATTCAACCCTAGGTCCTAAAGCTTATATGCTAAACCTTCACCCTATGCATTCAAACTAAATTCTATACCCATAACCTTTAACCCTAAACTCTATACCCCATAAGTCGTACCCTATACTAATAACCCTTAACCCTATAACTATATATACTAAACCCTAAACTATATATCCTCAACCCTAAACCCTATAAATTATACCCTCAACCCTAGACCCTAAGGCCTATATAATAAACCCTCGGCCATGTATACACTCAACCCTAAACCCTATACCCTCAAACCTAAACCATATTCCCTATACCATCAACCTTAAATCCTATCCCTCAACCCTAGACCCTATAACCCTAGACACTTAATCGCGTGCCCTATACCCCCAATCCTAAACCCTATACCATATATGATCTCAACCCTAAACCCTATAGAGAGGTCCTAAGCTCAAAATACTTTAGGCTAATCCTATACAATCAACCCTATACCCTATACCCTCTACCCTAAACCATAAAGCATATCCCTCAACCCTAGTACTTGAAGCTTATAGGCTAAATCCTCAACCCTATACACTAAAATATCAAATCTCCATCATTAACCATCAACCCTAAAACCACAAACCATAGGCCCTACACCTTAAATAATTAATATATTAGAGATATTAAATGGAGAGAGGAGACAAATAGACATGGTAGAGAGATAGAGAGAAGAGAGATCTACATAGGGAGGGATGGAGAGGTAGATAAGGAGGGATGAAGGGAGAGGAAGGAAAGAGAGATAGAAAGTTGAGATAGAGAGAGAGAGAGGTAGATAGTGGAGAGAGAGAGAGAGAGGTTAGATAAAGAGAGGAATATCTAAGGCAGAGAGAGAAGTGAAAGAGAGAAAAATAGAGATGGGGAGGAGAGTAGAGAGGGGGAGATGTGAGACTTAACCCTAAAATCTATACCCATAACCCCAAACCCTATACCTTATACCATCAACCCTTAACCTTATCCCTCAACCCTAGGAACTAAATCCAATAGGTTAAACCCTTTACCATATATTAAAACTTATACTATATATACTCAACACTAAACCCTAAACCCTCAACTCTAAACCCTATCTGTCAACCCTAGGCCCTATAGAATATAGGCTAAACCCTCAACCCTATACCCTATATCATCAATTATAAACCATACTTTGTATGACCTAAACCCTAATACATAAGCCTTATACCTTATATGTTAAATCCTATGGACATGGAAAAAGTAACCCTTCTAATTTTTCTCATATTCAGGTCCTCCTAGTGGACTTTGGCTTGATTTTTCCTAGATTTAATGTTGTAGTGTGGCCAACACATTCAAATTAGGTCTTGGATCCTTATGAATCATTAAGACTTCTAGGATGTCCTGTAAAGGTGTTGTGAAGTGTTGTAACCCACTTTCACACTTTTCTAGGAACCTTTCATTATAATTCACTTAAATAATCTCTTTTTATCACTTACCAAGTCTTATTTCAAAGTGTTGTAAGGATTTGTAACAAACTCTCACACTTTTCTAGACTTTTCATCACTAATTAAACCCTTTCTTATGTTTAAATGACCCCTTAATGCACTTTTTGACCATTCTTAAGTGTATTTTTGAGGATATTCCCATTAGACATCATTTAATGCACCTTAATCTCCAAAACCCAATGAAAATGGCCTAGTGGGACCAAGTTTCCACTTGAGGTGACTTAGTCCCACTAGGCACAAAAAATAAAATAATTTAATTTCTTGGCGGGATTTTATTCTCTTACCCTTGAGGTCAGCCTGTGATGTGTTATTTTTGGGAATTAATGGAAAATAAAGTATAAATAAGGGTTTTTCTCCTCATTTTTCATATCCTAATCTCTTGCAATCCCATAAGTCATTAAGCATTCAATCTCTCAAGCATCCAAGCACCCTAAGCATAATCAAGTCATCCATTGGAGCACTTCATTGCATATCTTCAAATTTTCAACATCAAGGGTTTGGTAAGTTTATGAAATTGCATGTTATCTATTTATCATTCTCTTCTCATTTCAGTTCATTATCTAGGGTTTGATTACCAAAGTGTGGTTTGACCAAGGAAAACACCTATACTCTAACCCTTAACCCTTTTCCCCCTCTTTGTATGTGTGTTTGCAGACTTTGTATGCAAATTTGTCAAGGATTTTGGTGTCAAAAAGTGGTCAAAAATCCATCAAAGTCAACATAACCCTAGTTGAAGCTTGGAGACTCTTTCTAGCCCATTTTTTGTAGAATCAAGATCACACACCTGTCAGAAAAGCAAGTGCAGACTAGAATCGATAGAATCCTATTCCGAAATTCCAGAAATCTCCATATGAACTAAGCCGCCATCTATGGAAAATTAGTCCCACTACTAGGACTGAAAATTGATTTTCACATTTTTGACTACCCATTTGGTAGATTCTCATTCTAGCAGATTTTTCCCAAAACTAGACTAAGTCGCGCAACTTGGCATAAGTGTCCCAGTCAACATTTCTTGTCAACTCTATAGGATTCCAGAGCCTTTCTACATCAGATTCCAAATTATAGGTGCACCTCCAGTTCTGTTCAATTATTTTATGATTTACTTGCATTCTTAGGTGTTTTTGCATATCATAGTGTGTTTTCCAGCACTTTGCATTCCTTAGGTTTAGCATCATTAAATAATTTCTTTTTCAACTTGCTACATTAGTACATCATATTTAGAAACATTACACCCCTTTTACATTAATATTGGTTGTAGACATTAGCATTTTGGCCCCAATTCCTCTCCTTTTAGGTGTAAATCCTAGAAGAGTTAGAGGAACCCTTGGGAAACCACAATCATTGTTTACATTTTGGTGAACCCAACTTTTGGACATTTTTAGTGCTGATTTAAAAAGCATCCTAGGATTAATTTGCATTAGCATTGCATTAGGTGTTGCATTGTTTAAATTGCATCTTAGTGTTTTAAAAATTGCATTAGTGAAAAGCTCATATAGCTTGCATTTTTGCATCATCTGTCATTGAAAACAACAAAAAAACTGCATTTTCATATTGTAACTGGATCTGTGCATCTAAAAAACACCAAAAATTGCATTCAAAACGTCTGAAAAAACTCAACAAAATCCTCATTGGGACTAATTCGCCACATTGGGCGACTTAGTCCTTCTACACATTTTGCACATTCTTTTATGGCATTTTCTATCCATTTTCTACCTTTTTGTCTCTTGTGATTGTCTTCTGTCATACTTTCTAGATTTGTTGTTTATTGCATTTTTTTAAAACTTTCATCATGTCTTTTTGCTTTTATAAGTTTTGGATGTCATTAAAATCTTTAGTGGACATGTTAAATTGTGCCTTTGGAATTTATCCTAATGACCTTGAGCTTCCTTATGCTCCTTCAACTCCTCATGCTGTTGACAGAATTGGAGAAGATGATGATAGCATGAATAAGTTCTTAAATGAATGTCTTGACAACCTTGAAGCCAATGCATCCTTTTATCCATCCATGAAACAACAAGACCTTCCTACTGTCTCACCTCTTGATACATTTGGATACCTACATCCTAAAACAAATGAAGGACCTAAGATCCCTCCCACAGGTGGACCTAGTTCCTCTAACCAAGCAACTCCTCAACCATTCTATGATAACAAGGTTACTAACACACAAATCAACCTTGAAGAAACATATGGTAAAGATTTTACCATCTTAATAAAACAAGGAAGTGACACAACAACTGAACATGACATTCACCAACTTTTAGAACAATGACCAACTGATGAAAACACAATAGGGTTAGGATATCAAGATCCTCGTCATGACCACAAGCCTCTTGTAGAATATTGGAGACTTTGTGATGATGGCACAGTGATCTTTGATTCCCCACCCGATCTAGATGTTCTCCTTCCTCATGAGAAACCATTTCCTAATTACAATGACCAAGATGAACGAATCAGCCTTGGTCCTACTTCACCACATTCAAACCCATCTATGGGTAAACCCTTTCCTCCATCTGATAATAAAGAAGCATTGCAAATTCTCCTTTGTCATGGTTTCATCACTCTCCCACCCTGTACTAGAATCAAACTTGTCAAAGACAACACAAAGTACTGTGTCTATCACCACACCCTCATACATCATACTAATAATTGTAAAGTTTTATAGTGTATATTGGATCAGTCTAAGGTTCCTAAACCTGTTGACTTTATTGGATAACAAGTACACTTTACCAATTCCCTTCATCATGCAATAGTTGTATAATTTTCCATTCTCATTATTTCTTGACCTTTTCCCATCAGCTATCTCAGCTCATTCTTTCCTTGCACTTAGTAGGGGCAAGAAGTTGTTAACCTTGTCCTTGCAATGCATTTATCCTTGTCCTCTAGCTATGTTTTTCACCTTCCGCTTAAATCTAGATTGAGATTGGGAGGTGGATGCCTTGCTTTATGGTTGAATTGCCTTTGCATTACTAGTCTTTTTATTTTCTTTTATGTGTGTATTGTGTTCCCCCATAACATGACGTTTGATGCTCTCCTCTCTTTGTGACATTATTCTATTTGTACCTTCATTATTCTCTATGTCGTACATTTCTTTTTCCTTTTTATTTTGTTTTGTGTTTTCCTTTTTGGGGATGACGCAAAGTGTAGAGATGCCCTATGTCTCTTCCATGTTGACCCAAAAGGTCCTTTTCTTTTTTGATTTTGTTTGGTGTTTTTCCTTTTGGGGATGACACAAAGTGTAGAGACACCCTATGTCTCTTCCATTTTGACCCAAAAGGTCCTTTTATTTTTCCTTTTGTTGTGTGTTTTATTTTCGGAATGATGCAAGGCATTGAGATTGCAATGTCTCCTTCATGTTGACCCAAAATATTTTCCCTTTTCTTTTGCCTTTTCATTTTCTTTTTGCTTGTGTTTTCCTTTTTGGGATGATGCAAAGCGTTGAGACCACAATGTATCTTCAATGTTGATCCAAAATTTATTTTCTTTTTTCTTTTCTTTTTTCTCTCTTTGTGTCATTCTTCTAGTTTCTCGTGTATTTGGGGAATGATGACTATTATGAGCTCTTTAATAAAAAAATTGTAGAAATAGCATACTGACCCCAAATCCATAGATCCCTTATGTGTTTGGTGTGTTCCTTTTTGGGGGAAACCCATTTTCCTTCTTTTTATTTTGTTCCTTTACATGACGCAACCTCACTTGGAAATGTATGACTTGGCATAAGGGTTTTCCAAGTTGGATCTCATGTCTTTTTTCTTTTTTTCATTTTTCATTTGCTAATTTAAAGTAATTGCTCACAAAATGGTGTGTAGCAATTCCTTTAAAGTAGGGGCATACATTGGCATAATTCATTTTGCATTTTTTTTTTCTTAGTCCTTACTGCAACCTTGTTACTTTATACAATGCATTTATCACTTTGTGGATGACATTGGGTGTGATGTCTTTCACGAGTGTGATCTCTCTTAGTATATTTCATTGCTTTTAGTGGCCTGATGCGACACACTGCATCCCCTGAGTTGCAAATATTCTATTCTTGGATTGGTCCTCTCTTGGATACATTAGACAAAATGTTCCCTAAGTTATATACTTCGCATGAACTAAGTAAGACTCATTTGAAAATTCTTTTGCATGTTGGATTTCGCATTTACATGGCCACCTTGCATAACACAACTTGCATGCCTGTGGTGCCATTACATTTGTTCATGAGTTCTAAGCATACAAAGCTTTTCTTGTCTTATGAAGCATGAAATGACATTCTCTTTGTGGTGCCTTATTAAGGTTATCAGGAGGTATAACATTGATATGGTTGAGAGGGAAGCCCATGCTGAGGCACAACTTTTCCCATAGCCACCTTTCAGGATTTCTCACCTCGTGGACAACCAAAAGTTCCATGACCCTAAAGTGAGCATGTGGTGGATTTCTCACCCCATGGACAACCAGATGTTATGTGGCCCCATAGTGAGTATACTTGGGCCTTCTCACCTGTTGTACAACCAAAAGTTTTGTCAACCCAGAGTGAGTACAAATTTTCAAACAAATAGCCTAGATCTAATCCATAACGAGTTGGAAAAATGATCGAATCTTTCTTTCATCATTTCTCATCATCTCTATGTGTGTTCCTTTACGTTCATGTTTGACTTGATATGGGATCATGATCCTAGTGGCTTGATCATCGCTCTTGATCATTGTTATCTCATCTTACCAAACATTAGTGCATTTAGAGCCCTCTTGGTTGCATGATCAACTAATTTAGTGTGAGTTTGAAGCAGATTCATCCTCTCACCAAAGTGGGGGCTAACTGCGGACATAGAAAAGTAACCCTTCTACTTTTTCTCATGTTCAGGTCCTCCTAGTGAGCTTTGGCTTGATTTTTCCTAGATTTAATGTTGTAATGTGGCCAACATGTTCACATTAGGTCTTGGATCCTTGTGAATCATTAAGACTTCTAGGATGTCTTGTAAAGGTGATGTGAAGTGTTGTAACCCACTTTCACACTTTTCTAGGACCCTTTCATTATAATTCAGTTAAATAATTTATTTTTATCACTTACCAAGTCTTATTTCCAAGTGTTGTAAAGAGTTGTAACAAACTCTCACACTTTTCTAGACTTGTCAACACTAATTCAACCCTTTCTTTTGTTTAAATGACCCCTTAATGCACTTTCTAGCCATTCTTAAGTGTATTTTGAGGATATTTCCATTAGACATGATTTAATGCACCTTAATCTTTGAAACCCAACAAAAATGCCCTGGTGAGACCAAGTCGCCACTTGAGGTGACGTAGTCCCGCTGGGCACAAAAATAAAAATAATTTTAATTTCTTGGTGAGATTCTATTCTCTTACCCTTGAGGTTAGCCTATGATATATTATTTTCAATAATTACTGGAAAATCAACTATAAATAAGGGTTTTTCTCCTCATTTTTCATCTCCTAATCTCCTGCAATCTCATAAGTCATTAAGCATTCAATCTCTCAAGCATCCAAGCACCCTAAGCATAATCAAGTCATCCATTGGAGCACTTCATTGCATATCTTTAGATTTTTAACATCAAGGGTTTGGTAAGTTTATGACATTGCATGTTATCTATTTATCATTCTCTTCTCATTTCATTTCATTATGTAGGGTGTGATTACCAAAGTGGGGTTTGACCAAGGAAAACCCCTATACTCTAACCCTTAAGCCCTTTTCCCCTCTTTGCATGTGTGTTTGCAGAATTTGTATGTAGATTTATCAAGGAATTTGGTGTCAGAAAGTGGTCAATAATCCATCAAAGTCAACATAACCCTAGTTGAAGCTTGGAGACTCTTTTCAACCCATTTTTTGTAGAATCAAGATCAGACACCTGTCAGAAAAGCAAGTGCAGATTATAATGTGTGTGTGTGAAAATATGATCAAATTTTAAATGAAATCCAAACACATGTTAATAATACATTAAATCGAAAAAGCTGTAAAAGAAAAATGAAATAATGTAAACCGTAATCGCAGCTTCTCGAAACCGTCTTATCCTCCTCTAACTTCACCGTTTTGTTGCTTCGAATGGCTCTCAGATCAGCAGATAGAGCTCAACAAAATGACAGCATGAAGAATGAGATAAAATAAGAATGCATAATATGCAAAATGCAAAAAATCTATGGTAGAATGAGAGATATTGTTGTGATATTAAAGCTACTATTGTATGCAAATGCTGGTGAAAATATGGCTATGTAAATGGGTATATGAAGTGTGTGAATATAAACGATTATGCATATTGTATGTGGATGATTAACCAAGGCTTGGATTAGCACTGGCTTTTATAGAGTTTTTGAATGAGTTTGATTGGCTGAATCGATCGACGGTCTGGATTAAGCTTGTTTTGAATGGACGGCGGGAGTTTTTCGAAAGTGGAAGAGGAGAATGGAAGGTTTCCCATTTCTTCGAATTTCGTCATTGAGTTTCGAAGGGAAACTTCCATTTCGAAGGATGAGATGCAAATTTGGAAGGGTGAGTTAGCATGAGTTAGAAATTTGGGAAGTGGAGATGAAAATGGAAACCTACATAATTAAATAAATTATTTTAATTATGTTTTAAAATGAAAATAGGGTGAGGTGGAAAATATTAAATTAAAATATTTAATATTTAATCGGGGAAAAAGAATATTCCATTATTCAAATATTCAAAATATTTGAACTTTAGGATAGACTGATAATTAAATGTAAATAAATTATAAAAATTTATTTAATTTAATCAAGCGAAAGGTAAACGATGAGATGAAGAAGATATTCCATTATTTAAATATTTAAAATATTAAACTCTAGAATAGGATGATAATTAAATATAAATAAATTATAAAAATTTATTTAATTTAATTAAGCGAAAAGATGGAAATGTTAGTAATTAATTTAATTAAAGGTAGAAGAATTAGAAAAATGAACGATATAAATAAATAATTAAATTTATTTATATGTAGATGACTTTAGGGGAATTAATTAAATAAATCATATTTAATTAATTAACAACCTTAATCATGACCATTTTTAGACATATACATAATCTACAAAATATTGTTCCATAGTTCTAGAAATCTCCAAGTGGACTATGTCACCATTTGTGGAAAATTAGTCCCACTACCTAGCTTGAAAATTAATTTTCACATTTCTAAGAACCCATTTTGTAGATTTTCGTTCTGATAGATTTTTCCTGAAACTAGACTAAGTCGCCCAGCTTGGCGTAAGTGTCCTAGTCAACATTTCCAGTCAACTCTACAAGATTCTAGATCCTTTCTACATCATATTCTAGAGTCCAGGTGCACCTCTCCAGTTCTGTTCAATTATTTCATGATTTACTTGCATTCTTAGGTGTTTTTGCATATCATAGTGTGTTTTCCAACACTTTGCATTCCTTAGGTTTATCATCATTAAATCATTTCTTTTCATTTTTTTTGCATTAGTACATCATATTTAGATACATTTCACCAATTTTACATTAATCTTGAGTGCTTACATTAGCATTTTGGCTCCAATTCCTTTCCTTTTAGGTGAAAAACCTAGAATAGTTAGAGGAACCCTTGTGGTTCAGGGGCACCATTAAAGATGTTTTGTCCATTCAAGATTTTAAGATCTAGGATTTAGAATGTAGGATTTTTGTATTTGAATAAGGTCATTAAGACCATTTGGGGATGTAATAGGTCATTTGTGGTAACATTAGGTGTCTAGTGGGGTAGATAATTTGACATTTGCAAAAATGATATTTTTGACAAAATTGTCAAATACTAAATTGTGAAAGTTGTTTTTTAAGGGGATATGAATGGCCATAAGACTTTAGGAGTTAGTTTTGGAAGTTATAGCAGTTATTTTGGATTTAAAATAATATAAGATGTTCTAAAATCTTGAATGGTGGTAGATTTTTTTATTTTGGAAACAAACTAAATAAGAATACCCCTGATTCTTGTGATTTTTCTATGTTTTCTCTTCTTAATTGAGATTGTATAGCTCATGTAGTGAACTTGTGCATCTAATTATTTGGAATAGTGTTGTTTATTGATTTAACCTTGCTTGGATCTTAATTTGAGGGCTTAACAATCAATTTTAAGTATTTGTTAGGAGATTTTTCTTAGACCGGCCTGAACATGGCATTTTTGTGTTTTGAAGGACTCAAGATGAAATAAAACCATTCCACCTACTATCAATGATGTTCCTTAGTGGAACGTGTGTGTAATAACTATTCTTTGAATGTGTATGAAGTTTGGGAGTGTAGGGGAGGTTTGCAAGTGAAGTGGATGTGAAGCCCTATGAGAAGTTTTTGAGTTTTCCATACAAAAAGAGAGGTTTTAGAAGGTGAAATTGAGAATTTACCTTTGGTAGTATGATTTCAAGTTGAATTAAGCTTGTGTATGGTATTTAAAACTTTTTTTAGCAATTGATAGGTTGTGGGTTGCTTGGGAAGTGCTATTTTCAATAAACCCCTAGGGTTTAGACTAAAAAGGAGGGTTTTATGATTCACCCATTGTATGTTGGTAAGTTTTGATTGTGGATTCTAAAGTTTTTCCACATTATAATTTATTTCTCAAGAATTGGTAGAGATTGGATAAGTGTAGATGGTAGACCCTTTGTAAAAGAGGGCTAATTTGAGCCCTAAAAAGTGAGAAAATATAGTTTAGAGTAATTTTTTGCAAAAGAGTTACTATTGATTATTTGATATGATGAATGGCTCTATAATGGGTCCTTGAATTTGATTAGGTTGAGAACTGCAAGAAGGTGGTTGAGAATTTATACCCGATTGAGTGGGTTTGGAGTGCTACAAGGAGACAAAGTGAACTTGCTAAATGAAGAGGTTTTGGTGAAATTGTGAATTGAAAAATGTTTTTCTAGTTTTAAATTGTATGTTTGTGTGTTGTAGGCCTCCCCCTATTGCATCAAAGTGGTATCAAATTGAGGAAGTAGTTCCTTGAAGAAGAAATTTCCAGTTTGGAAGGTGAAAAGACAAGTTGGGAAAGATGCCTCCAAAGGCCAACGCAATGGCAAAGGAAATAAAAAAATTGAAATTGATTTTGGCATAGAAGGATAGAATCTATAGAGAGTCACAAGAAGCCACCATAGCCAGGGTAGCACCCTTGGAGAAGAACCAGAGAAGGGGGATGATGAAGGAAGATCAAAGTGATAAGGAATTTGAAGGAGAAGGAAATCCTCTAGTCCAAAATGATGAAGATGATTTAGATCTTGATGAAAGGAGAATGATGAAGATGTTAAATGAACTAAAGGGTGAGACCACTCCAAAATTGAAGGTTGAGGTACCCATGTACGAAGGTAAGATGGATAGTGAAGAGGTTTTGGCATGGATTGATGCCTTAAATAACTTTTTTGAATTTGAAGACATTGAGGACAACAAGAAGGTTACGTATGCAAAGAAAAATTTGAAAGGACCAACTCTCACGTGGTGGAATTTTTTCCAAGAGGATAAAGTCAAGAAAGGTAAGTCTAAAATATGTTATTGGGATAGGATGGTAGAAAAAGTTAAGGCTCACTTTTTACTAGCAAACTATGCTATTCAATCTTTTATGAAATTGCAAGAATTAAAGCATAGGGAGATGGATTTGATGAATTCTACTGAAGAATTCCATAGATTATGCATAGGGTTAGGTCACCATGAAGATGAAATTGAAAGGGTATCCATATATTTGGGTGGCTTAAGGTTGAACATAAGAGATGAAATTAGTTTGAACCATCCTAAGACAGTAGAAGAATGTTTCCAAATGGTAGTAAGGGCATAAGATAGGATCAAAAGAAGATAATAAAGGCAAGGAAGAAGAAGAGGTAACATGAATAGAGGTAGAGGCATAAGGGAGATCATTGAAGAACAAGATAGTGCAAGCAAGAAAAAGGAACAAGCACTAGAACCAAGAGGAGGATGGAGATATGGAAGGACGGGTTTTAGACCAAGGAGAGATTACAATGAGTTTACAGACAAATGTTATAAATGTGGCAAGTATCATCACCCATTCTTCAATTTTCCAGAGGAGTTTGGATCAAATTCAAGTGGAGGAGAAAGGAAGTATGAAAGAGGAGAAAAAATAGTCCATGAAGATGAGGCTGAGAGTTCAAATTCTAATTCACTTTGTGTTGCTCTTGAGGTGGGTGAAATGCTGATGATGAAGACTCAATTCTTGAAGACCGCAAAGGAAAGAGAGTTTCTTCAAAGAAGGTCCTTGTTCAAGACAACTTGTAGATGCAATAATAAGGTATGAAGAGTCATTGTTGATTTAGGTTGCATGGATAATATTGTGTCAAATGAGATGGTAGAAAAGTTACATTTGCAAAGAGTTCCTAGGGAGAGACCTTATAAGGTATCATGGGTCAGTGATAAGAAAAATTTGGTGGTGAATGAACAAGAAAAAGTGGAGTTTCAAATAGGTCAGTATAGAGATAAAGTCCTTTATGGCATTCTACCAATTAATTGTTGCCACATGTTGGTAGGCAAGCCCTGACAGTTTGATAGATCAGCTATATACCATGGTAGGAAAACTACTTACACTATAGAGAAGAGTGGGAAAAAATTCTTGTTGACTCCATTGAATGAAGGAGTAAATGAATATGGTGAGGTAATTATGTTTGGGAGAAAGGAGTATACTACTGTTGGTGAAGGTAAAGGCAAGTGTTTGGATTTAAAAGTTAAGGAAAACCTAGTCAAGGTGCAGACAGTGAGAAGCAAAAGTGAAAGAGATTTGCAGACAATGATAGAGAAGAATGGCTATAGGTGGAAGGAAAATGTGAATGAGATGGTGTATCAGGCTGGTAAAGGAAAAAGTGAGAGTGAAGATCCTTTGGAAATGCAAGAATACAAGGATAGCATCATGATTGGGGAAGTGGAATGTCTTATGACACATAACAAAGCAAAAAATCAGTCAAAAGATGATTAAAGAAGTTGGACAGTGAGCAAGTGGACAAGGGTTGGTAATAAGGAAAGGACAATAGATGATGGTGGTGATGTAACAAAAGATAGAGAGATTGTTGGTACAAAGGTTTATAGGGATGAAAGGAAAATAGGACAGTTGAAGAATGATGTGACTGATGGAATAGATGGTAAGATAGATTGTAAGGAAAGTACGGGTCTGATAGGGACCCTTAAATGCAATGGTACATTGGATAGGTCAATGGAAGCCCTAAAAAGGACTGGTAAATGTAGAAGTATAATGGACAGTGGTGGAGATGTAAGTGGAAACAAGGGATAGAGAATGGAACAAAGTACAATGATGACAGATGTAGAAAGGCATAATACAAATGTAAAGAAATATGGTATAGCAGAATTTGAAGTTGGTAATATGACAAACACCCCTCAACACAGTATACATAGTTGGAGCCAAAAACAAGGGAAGATAAGGTTTCAAGGATAGTAAAGAGAAAATTGAACCTAAAAAAAAAGATCAAAGAGGACAAAGGCATGCAACATATCAAGGAGGACATGTTACATTTCTCTTTCCAAGAGACTTGGAAAAGCTTCAAGATGAGATGTATGGTGCAGAGGCACCATTAAAGATGTTTTGTCCATTCAATATTTTAAGATCTACGCTTTAGAATGTAGGAGTTTTGTATTTGAATAAGGTCATTAAGACCATTTGGGGATGTAATAGGTCATTTTTGGTAACATTAGGCATCTAGTGGGGTAGATAATTTGACATTTGCAAAAATTATATTTTTGACAAAGTTGTCAAATAATAAATTATGAACGTTGCTTTTTAAGGGGATATGAATAGTCGCAAGACTTTAGGAGTTAGTTTTGAAAGTTGTAGTAGTTAGTTTGGATTGAAAACAATATAATATGTAAAATCTTGACTGGTGGTGGATTTTCTTATTTTGGAAACAAACTAAATAAGAATACCCCTGATTTTTATGATTTTTCTATGTTTTCTCTTCTTAACTGAGAGTATACGGCCCGTACAGTGAAATTATGCATCTAATTCTTTGGAATAGTGTTGTGTATTAATTTAACCTTGATTTGATCTTAATTTGAGGGCTTAACAATCAACTTTGAGTATTTGTTAGGAGATTTTTTTTAGACGGGCCTGAATAGGGCATTTTTGTGTTTTGGAGGACTCAAGATGAATTAAACCCATTCCACCTACTATCAATGATGTTCCTTAGTGGAATGGGTGTGTAATAACTATTATTTGAATGTGTATGATGTTTGGGAGTGCAGGGGAGGTCTGCAAGTGAAGTAGATGTGAAGCCCTATGAGAATTTTTTGAATTTTCCATACAGAAAGAGAGGTTTTAGAAGGTAAAATTGAGAATTTTTCTTGGGAAGTATGATTTAAAGTTGAATTAAGCTTGTTTACGGTATTTCAAACTTTTTTGAGAAATTGATAGGTTGTGAGTTACTTTGGAAGTGTTATTTTCAATAAATCCCTAGGGTTTAGGCTGAAAAGGAGGGTTATATGATTCACCCATTGTACGGTGGTATGTCTGAGTTTTGATTGTGGATTCTAATTTTTTTCCAAATTATAATTGCTTCCTTAAGAGTTGGTAGAGATTGGATAAGTCTAGATGGTATACCCTTTGTAAAACAAGGCTAATTTGAGCCTTAAAATGTGAAAAATACATTTTAGAGCAATTTGTTGAAAAAGAGTTACTGGTGATTGTTTGATATGATGAATGGCTCTACAACGGGTCCTTGAATTTTATTAGGTTGAGAACTAAAAGAAGGTGGTTGAGAATTTATACCCGATTGAGTGGGTTTGGAATGCTACAAGGAGATAGAGTGAACTTGCTAAATGAAGAGGTTTTGGTGAAATTGTGAATTGACCAATGTTGTTCTAGTTTGGAATTGTGTATTTGTTTGTTTCAAGCCTCCCCCTATTGCATCACCTTGGGAAACCAAAATCATTGTTTACAAATCCTAAAATATAACATTAATAATTTAACAAAAAACTACATAATTAAATTTAATCCCTCAACCCTCAACTCTCAACTCTCCATCATAAACCATCAAAGTTAAACCCATGAACCATAGGCCCTACAACCTAAATAATTATTATATGGGAGATATTAAAGGGAGAGAGGAGAGAGACATGGGAGAGAGATAGAGAGGTGAGAAGAGAGAAGAGAGAAAAAGAAAGAGAGAGATGTGAGATAAAGAGAACAAAGAGGTTAGATAGAGAGAGGTAGATATATGGGAGATAGAGGAGATAGAGAATAATAGAGATCCATGAGAGTAGAGAGGTGGAGATGTGGGACTTAACCCTAAACTCTATTACCATAATCCCAAACCCTGTACCCTATTCTATCAACCCTAAACCTTATCCCTCAACTGTAGGAACTAAAGCCAATAAGTTAAACCCTTAACAATATAATAAACCTTATATCATCTACTCTCAACCCTAAACCTTATAACCTATATCGTCAATTGTAAACCCTACACCCTATGACCTTATACCCTATATGTTAAACCCTAAAACCTAATATTAATAATTTAACACTAAAAACTAAATAATTAAATTTGATCTATAAACCCTCAACTCTCAAGTCTCCATCATAAAACTGTTGGAAACACAAGGGAAGACAACTGAGAGGGGGGTATGAATCAGTTGTCACATAAATTATATAAATTAAACTTATTCTTAGATTTGATAAATAAACATGAAAGCATAAACCATAACCACATCAAAAATACACATAACACCAATATTTTTTATGTGGAAACCCTGTTAGGGGAAAAACCACGATGGAGGTTAGTCCACAAGATTATACCCTATTAAAAGTATAAAATAATTATAAATGGGGAATGCACATGCATTTAGGCACATTGTCTAGAGATCACTATTCAAATACAAAAAGGTTTACTGCCCAAAGGAAGACTCACTATCTTATAGAAACATTTTGATTACATCCGAAAGATTTGGACTGAGAAAATAGCATCTACTAATGCCTGATTACAGTTCTGGTTAAGCACATAAAATATGCTCACTCTTCTTCACACTTTACTTTTTTTTTTTAAATATTAGAACATTCTTCGCACATAGCATTCAAACACTTCACACACCACTTACTTCAAATGGTATAAAAAATTGATTATATAAATCCACAACCAAGAATAACATCAACTATATGTTGGCCCAATAAAATATAAAATGTGTACAAAATGTCGGTCCAAAACAATAAATAATTTATCAATGCAAACCAAACAATGTCAGACACAACATAGTAAGGACCCAAAACAACATCCTCAAACATGAAACACCTTCAAAAATTATTCCTCGAAGATCCACAACACACTACAATCACCCCGTCGACCATGAACATGAAAAACATGAATTCACAAAAGAAAATCTCCAATCGTGAGCACAACAATCAATGTGAACATACAAAATAGATAGAGCATGATCTATAAACATCCACAAGCATCATGAATCACCACAGAAGCATTCACAACAACTCAACTTACTAGAATCACATCATCTTCTTTTAGGAACACCAACTGAAGCAAAAAAACAACTATCAGAACACAAATACTCATAACTCAATCAAATTTTCATGTGAGCCTCTGAAACTTCATGTGGATAAACTAGATATACACAAAAACAAACCCTTTAATCCATAACCTCTTAAAATCAATATACTAAACTATCCACCATACTGAACTTCACTATATCACCAACAACCTACAACTTACTTTATTACAATCTTCTCAATATCCTTAACATATATAGCCTTAAAGACATTAATGCCAATATTGTTGACATCAATATACAAACCCTTTAATCCATAACCTCTTAAAATTAATATACTAAACTATCTAGGTTCACCCCACAGCGTGATGGTTAAGTCACGGGCCCTGTTGATAGGGCGTCACAGGTTTGAGGCCCTCCTCAGTGCACGAAGGACAGAGGAATGATGGATGTAAAAAGATCTCATGGAAGGTGCAGGGGAATGATTGCCAGGGTGGATACTATGCAGGAGACAAATGGAGGCTGGACGGGTCGAGCTTGTTGGAGGATGGGAGATCAGAGGATGGGTGATAGATGCTGGAGGATGCAGATGGTTGACAGGAGGTGGAGGCGGGAGGCAGGTGAACGGAGGGCAGAAGAGACGAGAGGTGGAGGTGTGAGGAGAATGGAGGAAGGAAGAATGGATGACGGGAGAGAAGAAGAACAGGAGAAGGGAGAAGGGAGAAGCAACTGGGAGTGAGGAGAACGGAGGAAGGGAGGAAGGAAGAATGGATGACGGGAGAGAAGGAGAATGGGAGAAGGAGAGACATATGGGGTAGACAAAGGATGAGAGACGAGGAGAAAAAGGGAGAACGGAGGATGGAGGAAGAAGCCTTGAGGAAGGGAGGAAGAGACAGACAGGAGGAAGGGAGATGAGAAGAAAGGAGGCGGGAAGAATGGAGAAAGGAGAATGGGTGATAGGAGGAAGAAAAGAGACAACTGCATGAGACAAAAATTGGGGATGGGGTCCCCCATTGTGACCCCACTGGTTCATAGCTCCAGTCAAAAGTGTTTATCGATCAAAAAAAAAAAACTAAGCTATCCACCATACTGAACTTCACTATATCACCAACAACCTACAACTTATTTTATTACAATTTTCTCAATATCCTTAACATATATAGCCTTAAAGACATTAATGCCAATATTGTTGACATCAATGACAACCACATATCAGCAACATCCAAAAATCTCCCCCTTTGGAATTGATGGCAACACATGATGTGAAAAACACCATCAACACAATTTTCTCTTAGCACTTTCTCCCCCTTAGATTTTGACTCTTTTCTCCTTAACTCTTTTCATAGTTTTTCACATGACTGTTCTCCCCCTTTGACATAAATGAAAATGATACATATTATTTTGCTCGACACAAGCTATGAAACACATATCTAAACATTAGACTACTCCCCTTGAGTAGCATCCACCACAACATCAATCTAGATCAAGATATGATTATGAAATGCACGAACTGATGCAAGTCAATGCACCTTAATTCTAATTAGGAGGGGTAATCACGCCTACCTTCCATCTGAGATAATCAAAAGTATCCTTAAATCCAAGCTTCAACAAATACTTATCCAATATGGCATATGATGCTCTTGGGGCTTGCTTAAGTCCATACAACACTTTCTTCAACCAGTAAACCATATCTCCCTAATCAATCAGTTGAAATCCATCAGGTTGCTCAACATACACTTCTTCTTCTAGTTCACCATTTAGAAATGTTGACTTGACATCCATCTGATAAACCTTGTAGTTCTGGTAAGCAACATAAGTAAGAAATAGTTTCACAGCTTCAATCTTAGCAACATGAGCAAAAGTTTTTTCAAAGTCAATTCCTTCCATCTAAGAATATACTTTACACACTAGTCTTGCTTTGTTTCTAACAACTTCACCTTGTTCATTTAGTTTATTCTTAAAGACCCATTTAGTTCCAATTAAATTTTTTTTCTTAGGTCTAGGAACAAGAATCCATGTATCATTCTTCTCAATTTTTAGGAGTTCTTCTTTCATTGCTTCCACCCAATGTTCATCTTTGCATGCTTCATTGACACTATTAGGCTTAGTCTTTGAGATCAAACAATATTCTTCTGCAATTCTTCTCGTAGCTTGAAAACTTTTGTTCTTATCACCTATAATATGATCTTCTAAATGATTTAGTCTTACATACCTTGGAGTCTTAGGATGTTCTTAAACTTCAGGCTCTTGTGATCTCACTTTTGCACTTTCACTAGTTCCTTCCTCTTCATTTTCCTGATTCACTGGAATGATCTGAACTTGATTTTGAGTTTGAACTTTCTTTCCTTTATCTGAACTATCATTCTCACCATTTGAATCATATCCATAGGTTCTATATGGTCTAACTATGTCTTCATCAACCTTGACATCATCACTTTCAACTACTTTCCTCAATCTCTTATTGTAGCACCGGTATGCTTTACTTTTAGTAGAATAACCAAGAAATATTCCTTCATCACTTCTAGCATCAAAATTTCATATATCTTCATCTCTTTTGATATATCATTTACTCCCAAATATTTTGAAGCATCTAATAGTAGGATTATGACCAAACCATAGCTCATAAGGGGTCTTACCAGTATCACCTTTGACATGTACTCAGTTGAGAGTGAAAATGACAATACTCACAAATTCTCTCTAGTAGATATGCATAACATTTCCTTCCAACATCATTGTCCTAGTAGCTTCTTGAATTGTCCTTATTTTTTTTCCACAACTCCATTTTGCTGAGGGGTCCATGAGGCATATAATTATCTCTTTATCCCATGATCTTCACAAAAAAATTACTCACCGGAAGTGAATTCACCACCTCTATATGATCTTAGACATTTAATCTTCAGACCCATCTCTATCTCAACCATAGCCTTAAAAATATTGAATTTCTCTAGACCTTCATATTTTTCCCTTAAGAAAGTAACCCACATCTTTCTAGAATAATTATTAATAAGTAACATGAAATATCAGTCTCCTTGTAAACTTCTGATTCTAGAAGGACCACACAAGTCAGTATGCACAAGCTCCAACACTTCATTTGAACAATGTTGTTTGCTTCGAAATGAAGCTCTACTTTTCTTCCATAATTGACATTCCTTGCATATGATATTAGTAGGTTTTATCAACTTAGGAAGATCTCTCATTGCCCGAGTAGAGCTTATCTTGATATTATTGTCAAAGTTTGCATGACACAATCTCCTATGTCACAACCAACTTTCATCAACTTGAGCAATCAAACAAATTTTACTAGCAACACTCAAGTGAAAGATATTACCTTTTGTTTTTGTACCAGATGCAATCACATTTTTGGAACTCCCCAATATTCTACACTTTCCATCCTTGAATTGAAGATTGTATCCCTTGTCAACCATTTGTCCAAAACTTTAGAGATTATGCTTCAAACCTTCCACACATAGAACATCATCAGTATTATTCTTACCATCAAGAGAAATGGATCCTCTGCCATGGATTACACTAGCTTTGTCATCACCAAATCTTACAACACCTCCATCATACTTTTCCAAGTGCAAAAATTTACTTTTATCACCTATCATGTCATGAGAGCATCCACTGTAAATCACCCATTCATCCTTTTTTTCGACTCTAGTAGCTAGATATTTCTCCACATTTAAGCAACTAGTAGATTCAGTAGGTAATGGATCATTTTCCTTGATAGCAATAAATACCCATTCATCTTCACTTACATTCCCTTTATCAGATTCATCATCTGTCACATCTTCATTAGCAACATAATAAAACTTTCTTTGGAATCTAGGCTTGTTAGGTCTTGGCTTAAGAACTCTTTATGGAGACCTTGGGAAAAAATGACCTATCTTATTGCATGAAAAACATTTAAGAGGAAACTTCCCTTTATAAGTACCATCTCCTCTGGGTACCCTCTTGACAATAAGTGCTTCAAGCTCATCTAGTTTTCTCTCCTCTTCTTCAATCTCTCTCATTTCCTACTCATACTTGGACAAGTTTCTAGAAGAAATTTCTCTTAGATCATATCTGTACTTATCTTTTCCAGAGATAGTAGCTTTGAATGTAAATTTTGTCTTAGGAAGAGAATCACCAAACTCACTTAACTCAAAAGCAGCAAGCTTACCAATCAACATGTCTCTACTTACATTTGTTATAGTCTAGATCTCCTCAATAGCAACAACTTTGTATTTTTATGTAGTAGGCAAGGATCTGAGCAATTTAGCAACAATCTTTGATTCTTCCAATGTTCCACCATCACATATGATAATGCACACAAGTTCATTCACTCTCTGCATAAAAGAAGCGATGTTCTCATCTTCACTGATTTTCAATGTTTCATATTTCCCTTTCAAATTTTGCAGCTTATAAATCTTCACATGGGTATCACCTTCATACAAAGTTTCCAAAATTTTCCAAATCTCATAAGTAGTCTTTAGATCCATTACATTTGTCATCTTAGAATCAGAATGAGCACTTAACAATGCTTCCTTAGCCTTGATATTGTACTCGACTTCCTTAATCTCACCTGCAGTAGAAGGACCATTATGTGGGATGATATACGTATTGTTTGTAATGTTCCAATAAGGTTCACCAATGCATCTCAGATGAAACTCCATTCAAGTCTTCCATAGATAATAATTTTTTCCATCAAATCTTGGACTATCCTTCTTAAATGTTGCCATCCCAAATCACCTCAAGCTATTAAACTTTTTCCAAGGAACCTGCTCTGATACCAATTGTTGGCAACACAAGGGAAGAAAAATGAGAGGGTGGGTGAATCAATTATCACATAGACTATACAAATTAAACTTATTCTCATATTTGATAAATAAACATGAAAGCATAAACCATCACCACATCAAAAATACACATAACACCAAGATTTTTTATCTGGAAACCTTGTTAGGGGAAATACCATGGTGGAGGTTAGTCCACAAGATTATACCCTTTTAAAAGTATAAAATAATTGTAAATGGGGAATACACATGCATTCAAGCACATTGCCTAGT